>CM018694.1:1137556-1737556 GCA_009363875.1 Mikania micrantha | reverse complement strand
TCTTAACTTGCCTATCCATAATCTCCACCGGCTCTTCCACGAATTGTAACTATGTATTGATTTTTGCTTCCTGATATGGCATGATCATACTTTCATCCACTAAACATTTCTTTAGGTTTGACACATGGAATACATCATGTATTCCTTCCAGCTCCGATGGAAGTTCTAGTTTGTATGCCACGAGTCCTACTCGTGCCAAAATTTTGAAAGGTCCAATATACCGGGGGTTCAGTTTCCCGTGTTTGCCAAAAAGTATGGTTCCCTTCCACGGTGACACCTTTAACATTACTTTATCTCCCACTTCGAATTCCAACGGTCTTCCCCTCTTATCTGCATAACTCTTCTGTCGGTCTTGGGCAGTCTTCATTCTTTCCTTGATCTTGTGAATCTTATCAGTTGTTTCTTGGATGATTTCAGGACCCGTTAACTGGCTTTCGCCCATCTCATTCCAACATAAGGGCGATCTACATTTCCTTCCATATAAAGCTTCAAACGGTGCTGCTTGAATACTTGCATGGTAACTGTTATTATAGGAAAATTCAACTAACGGTAAATGTGTATCCCAATTTCCTCCAAAATCTATCACACAAGACCTTAACATGTCTTCTAAAGTCTGGATGGTTCTTTCACTTTGACCATCTGTTTGGGGGTGATAAGTTGTGCTTAATTTTAGTTTTGTCCCCAAAGCTTTCTGAAGTGTCTGCCAGAATCTAGATGTAAAACGACTATCTCTATCCGAGATTATTGATATGGGCACCCCATGTCTGGCTACGATTTCATTCATGTAGATCTTTGCCAACTTCTCCATCTTGTAGTCTTCTCTTATAGGTAGGAAGTGTGCAGATTTTGTCAGCCTATCGACAATTACCCATATCGATTCATGACTACTCGCAGTTCGAGGTAATTTGGTCACAAAATCCATGGTAACCTGCTCCCATTTCCATGCTGGTATCTCCAGTTGTTGTAGCAATCCTGATGGTTTCTGGTGCTCTGCCTTCACCTTTGCGCAAGTCAAACACTTGCTCACGTATTCTGCAATAGATCTTTTCAATCCAGGCCACCAAAAGTTTTCTCTTAGCTCATGGTACATTTTGTCGTTGCCTGGATGTATTGAGTATCTAGACTTATGAGCTTCTTCTAAAAGAATTTCTCTCATACCCCCGTGAAGAGGTATCCATGTTCCTTTAAAGGTTTTCAACCCTCCTTGATCTTTTTCCTAGAATTGTTTTTCAATTCCAGTTAGCGACTCTTCCTTTAAATTTTCTTTTGATAAAGCTTCCAGCTGTGCACTTTGAATCTTCTTCTTCAGATCAATTCCCACTGTCATCTTTAAAGCTTTTACTTTTAACGGAATTACTCTCTCTTTTCGACTTAAAGCGTGTGCTACTACATTAGCCTTTCCGGGATGATAACGGATCTCGCAATCATAGTCACTCAAAAGTTGTACCCATCTCCTCTGCCGCATTTTCAATATTTTCTGATCCAGTATATGTTGTAAGCTTTTATGATCAGTATAGATCACACAATTTGTCCCATACAGATAGTGTCTCCATATTTTCAAAGCGAATACCACAGCTCCTAATTCCAAATCGTGTGTTGTGTAGTTCTTCTCACGTGTTTTTAACTGTCGTGACGCGTATGCAATCACCTTCTTTCTTTGCATTAACACACAACCTAGTCCTAATCGAGAAGCGTCACAGTACACTATAAAATCTTCATTTCCTTCAGGTAAGGATAAGATAGGTGCACTACACAACTTCTGTTTAAGTTTGTCAAAGGCTTCCTGTTGTTTTTCTCCCCATTCAAATGTCACTTTCTTCTGAGTTAGAGTAGTTAAGGGTAATGCTATTTTAGAAAAATTTTCTATAAATCTCCTGTAATAGCCGACCAATCCCAGAAATTGTCTTATTTCCGTGGGTGTCTGTTGGACTAAAAGAACCAATGAGCCTGATCAGAAAAATCTCTAAGTCTCACAGCACTTATAACGACTGAAGAAGAACACAACAGCTGACATTCAATGTACTGAAGACACAAGATCTGAAGTGATATACAACAGCTGAAGTGCAATTCATCAGATGTTGTAATGTGAAGTTTAGTCTTCAGTAGTTTTCTTTCAGTTCTTGTAAAAGTCTGATGAGTAGTTTACTCATCAGATGTTTTAGTCTTTTTACTTCAGTAGTTTTAATACTTCAGTAGTTGTAAGAGAATGTCTTCAGATGTTGTAGACATTCTCAGTAGTTTAGTTATTTTTCAGTTGTTTTGTTTTGTCTGTTAGGTGTCAACATCATGTGACATCATCAGACGTCACTGTCTCTATATAAGGGCAGTTGACATGTTTGTAATAAAGCGAAGTTAATGAATTGAATGAAATATTCCTTTGCAGAAACCTTCTCTCTCTATAACAAATTTGATTTTACTGTTTGATTAACTTTGTTCTTACGATGATTATGCTAATTCTGTGTTGAATTCCGCTGCTATACTTTAATATTGAATCAATTGAGAACATCTGATCCTACAATTGGTATCAGAGCAGGTTAATCATTGATCGATTAAACAATTGATCTCTGAAACTGCTCAAATTTGTTCTCAAATTGATCGAATTAGCTGATTCAGTAAGAATTTGTTATAGATTGAAGTTTTCTGTTAACTTCTGTTGATTTGTCCTTCAATATTAATTTGTTTTGAATCAATTGATCGAAATTTGCATTAGCTTGTGTCTAATTGCTTGAATCTGTGATCATGACGACTCCAAACAATGATCCGCACAATACAGGCTCCGCAACCAAGCCTCCGATGCTTGTGCGGAGTGAGTACAACATTTGGCAACGTAGAATGCTACATCACCTGTCGATTAACAGCGCAGGATGTTGGAAATCTGTAGTGCATGGTCCGTATAAACCCATGATCACTGATCCTGAAACTAAACTAATGATTTCGAAACCTTCGGATATGTATTCGGATGAGGATATTAAATTGTTTGAAATTGATGCTAAAGCTCATGGTATTCTGGCCATGGCCTTGCCGAATGAGATTTACTCTGGCTTGATGCATCATGATACTGCTCATGATCTCTGGGTTGCACTGAAAGAACAATTTGGTGGAACCGATGAGGTTTTAGCAAACACAAGAGAAATTCTCGCCCAACAGTATGAGACGTTCTCTCATAGGAAGGGTGAATCATTGACTCAACAATTTGAGCATTTCTCATGTTTAATTTCTGAGTTGAAAATGGTTAAGCAAGAATATACTAATAGCCAGATGAATAACAGATTTCTCAGATCACTGCCTGAGAGATGGGATACTTATACTATTATCCTACGCTCTAGTGCAACTCTAGAACATCTATCTCTCACCCAACTTCATGGGAAACTCTTAACATTTGAGATAGAGGTAGAACAAAAGAGAAAACTGTCTTCATCTGGAAAACTTGCTGATGATTTTGTTCCTGGTAACACTGCTTTGATAGGTCAGGAGTCAGAGTTTAATGGGTCTGAATGTTCTTATGATGAACATATTGATTTTTCTACTAACAATTCTGAACATGCTTTTGTGGGAGTTGATGGTAATGCAGGAAATTATGGTGATAACTTGTGTTTTGTGATGGATGATTTGAAAGGAATCCCGGATGATGATCTAGAGGAGATGGACATTTTGAGTCAAATGGCACTGATCAATATCAGATCACAAAAGTTTTATAAAAGAACAGGAAGAAAGTTCCCTGGATTATCTGGCAAAACCAAGGTTGGATTTGACAAAGGAAAGCTGAGGTGCCATAAGTGTCATAGGCTTGGTCACTTTGCTAGGGAGTGCAAATCTACTGGTTCTAACCCTGCTGCACCCTTTGTGACTTTTCCAAGCAACAACCCATCAAGCAAAGGACCACAATCCTCTGGTACTAGTCAACAACAATTCTATCCAGCTCACTTTGTTCAACAAAATCCTATGCCATATCCATATCCTTGTTTCTACATGCCTCAACCTACACACACTCCAGCATTAATTCCTTCACAATCACCTGCTCTTCCTGATCCCAGCAAATCACAAACCAATCAACAGCCTCAACAACAACATCATCAGAGTTTCTTTACTCCTGGAGTAGTTGATTGGAGTAGCTTACCTGACGATTTATCTGACTTCAACATGCAGCCTTACTCTGAAAATGGTCCACATGGTGGAGACAATCCTTTTGGAAATCTTGCATTGATGGCTATTGACTCAACTGACAACTCTTGTCAATCTTCTTCAACATCACAGGTATCCTCTGAATCCAAAGCTAAGTTGTGTTCAGAGTCTTGTGTTTCAGCATTTGCTTCCATTAGAGAAATCAATGTTGAGTTAATCAATGAAAAGTTATCTTTAGAAAGGGTCATGACAAAGAATAAAATTGAATTTGAGAAAGCTTTGAATGAAAAAGAATCTGAAATTTACAAACTCAAGTGTCAATTGTCTGATGAAAAGGCTAGGGTGGAAGTCATGCTTGTAAAACACAATGATTTGAAACAAACACTTGTAGCAACCCAAGTAGAATGTGCAAGATGGGTTGAATCTTGCAAGGGGTTTGAGTTGCTGTTAAACAAGCAAACAACATCAAATGTGAAGTTTGGTATTGGATACAATCACACTGCTCCTCCAACTGATTATACACCAAAAAATCTTAACTGTGAGTCTGAAGGAGACAGTGTATACCAATCCACCAAATCTTCAGAAAAGTCTGATGCTGAAGAATCATTTGAAAGTGATTCAAGTGCATGCAAATCTGAGTCTGAAACTATTGACATTGAAACTTATTCTTATTCTCTTGGATGTACAAATGTTATCCAAGATGAAACATGTCAGGATAGTGTTTTAATTGAGGTTAACCCTGATGAAAAGGTTTCAAATGAATTAAATTTAAAACTGGTTAAGTCAGATGGGCATGGCACTGGAGAGAAAGATGCACGGCTTCTGATAAGTCAAAATCACTCATCAGTAGTTGTTGAAAAAGCTGATGCCACAACTACTGATAAGTGGAAAAGGATTGACAGACAAGTGCTGAAGAATACCTCTTCAGAGGTTGTCCGCACATCAGCTGTTATCAATTTGTCTACAAATACTGATGTTCCAAATATGCTGAAGAACAAAAACTCAGTATCTAAGTCATCAGTACTTGTAGATAATCACAAGGGAAAGCAAAAGAGGGTGCCTTGTGATATTTGTAGGCCGTTTAATCATTCAACTGATGAATGCTGGTACAGAAAAGGTTCTAAATTCAACAAAATCAAGAATAAAAACAAGAACATACTCAAAATGAAAAATGAATTTAGTTCAAAATTTGTACCTGAATCATCAGTTGTTTCAAAATCTGGAAAATCCTTACAAGGAAATACATCCAGTAAATCCAAGAAAGGAAAAGGGATTGTTCCAGATTCAGGGAAACAACACTTGACAGCATCTCATTTGATTAAAGGCACTAAAATGATCAAACACAAAACTAAAAAATCAAGTTCTGATGTGTCTGATGAAATCAAAATTTTAACTCAAAATCATAATCAACTGATGCTAATGATGCAACAACTGATAGGAAAAGTCAATCTGGCAGAGGCATCTGTTGATTCATTTCATAAAAAGAAATCAAAATCAAAAGTCAAAGCAAAATCTTTTGATAAGAATGCTTCAAGTGTTGCTTCAACTGACAATGTTACTTTTGTTTCATCATGTGTTAACAGACCCAAAACCAAAATGGTTTGGGTCCAAAAGTCTAACTAAGTGTGTTGTTATATGCAGGGTCCTTCAGCATGCCAAAATAGCATCTGGTATGTTGACAGTGGAGGATCCATGCATATGACTGGGAGCAGATCTCTCCTTCAAAATTATTTTACTGGAAGGAAGGGATTTGTATCCTTTGGAAATGATGCTAAGGGTTACATTATAGGTAAAGGTGTGGTAACAAATGGTGAGATTAGGTTTGATGATGTGAATCATGTTGAGAATCTTAAGTATAATCTTCTGAGTGTTAGTCAAATGTGTGATAAGGGTCATGTTTCTCTGTTCACTAAGCAAGTTTGTAGGATTTTATCTTCTGATGTGATGCCTTTGATTGGCAAAGTCTTAGATGAGTATACACTCCTTAAGGCTAACAGAGTGGGAAAGGTATATGCCTTTGATTTATCTAAGAAAATCTCTGTCAAGGGTCATCCTTGTTTATTTTCTAAGGCCTCTTTCCAGGAGTCCAATCTGTGGCATAGAAGATTAGGTCATGTGAACATCAACAACATGAATCAACTGGTGAAGCATGGATTGGTTAGAGGTCTTCCTTTAAAGGATTTTAGTTGTGATGAGAATTGCACTGCATGCTTGAAAGGAAAGCAACACAAAGTCTCTTTTCCTCCAATTGGAGATTCCAAATCCACCAGTTGTTTGCACATGCTGCACATGGATTTATTTGGGCCAGTTCAGATAATGTCTATGGCAAAGAAGAAGTATTGTCTAGTCATTGTAGATGACTACTCCAGGTTTGTCTGGACTTTCTTCTTGCACTCAAAAAGTGAGGTTGCCAAGGCTATTATGAACTTTGTGTTGTATGTTGAAAAGCAATATTCTATACCTGTCAAGTGTGTAAGGAGTGATAATGGCACAGAATTTAGAAATCACATTTTAGATGAATTTTATCTATCAAAGGGAATTCAGAGGCAGTACAGTATTCCCAGGACTCCTGAACAAAATGGAGTTGTAGAAAGGAAAAATAGAACCTTGATTGAAGCTGCCAGAACAATGCTGGCTGACTCTGGTCTGCCTTTGACCTTCTGGGCAGAAGCCATCAACACAGCTTGCTATGTGCAAAACAGGGTTCTAGTCAATCAAAGATGGTTGAAAACTCCATATGAAATACTTCACAATCTAACTCCTTTGATTTCCTTCTTCAGAGCTTTTGGGTGTCCATGTTATATCCTTAACACCAAAGATCCACTCACAAAGTTTGACTCCAAAGTTGATGCAGGATATTTTGTTGGATATTCTTCAACTTGCAAAGCTTATAGAGTGTTCAATTGTCGAACAAAGATTGTTGAAGAAACTCTTCATGTTAAATTCAATGAATGTCCCAAAGATCCCATTCCTCAAAATCCTGCTGAAATGTTTGATCTTAACATCTTGCAACATGTATTTCCAGTTGAGCCTAATGTTGAAGAACATGAGGTACTTCCAGCAAATCCACCACAGGCTTCTACAGAAACCACACAAGGAAGTCCTGATGATGAAGATGAAAGCACTCATCTGTTCAGATTTAGTGATAATCTGCCACTATCTGCTAAATCTTATGCTCCTCCTGCTCCAGTTGCTGCTCCAAATACAAATGCTGATGAGATTCTGGCATCTTCTAAATCCTTTGAAATTCCTGCTGCTGTATTTCCTGAATCTTCTTCAACTGCAGCATCTGTTCCTCCAGCCAACACTTGCACTGATCTTATTCCATATCAAGAACTGAAGGATCATCCATTATCTCAAGTTCTTGGTGATATTTCTGCTGGTGTTTCCACAAGAAGTCAATTATCCAACTTTTGTCTTTATGCTCTATTTGTAAGTCAACAAGAGCCAAAGAACTATCACATAGCACTTAGAGACATTGGCTGGGTGGAGGCAATGCAGTTGGAGTTGTTGCAGTTCTAGAAACAACAAGTTTGGGAGTTGGTTTCTCTACCTCCAGGTAAGTGTGCAATAGGCACAAAATGGGTGTTTAGGAATAAAACAGATGAAAATGGTCAAATCATTAAAAACAAAGCTAGACTGGTTGTACAGGGGTTTTCTCAGGAGGAAGGTATTGATTATGATGAAACTTTTGCCCCTGTAGCCAGACTAGAAGCAATTAGGTTGTTCTTAGCATATGCTGCCTTACATAAACTTAAAGTTTTTCAAATGGATGTCAAAAGTGCTTTCTTATATGGTAAAATAAAAGAGGAAGTGTATGTGTGTCAACCTCCAGGCTTTGAGGACAATAAACATCCTGATTGGGTGTACAAGCTTGATAAAGCTCTTTATGGGCTGAAACAAGCACCTAGAGCCTGGTATGACACTTTATCCACTTTTCTACTAAAAAATAATTTCACTAGAGGCTCCATTGATAAAACTTTATTCATAAAGAATGTAGGCCAGCATAAGCTACTTGTTCAAATTTATGATGATGACATTATATTTGCTTCATCTGATCTAAAGTTGTGTGATGCTTTCACTGAGCTTATGACCAAAAATTTTGAAATGAGTGCCATGGGGGAACTACAGTTTTTCTTGGGTCTTCAAATTAAACAAAAACCTGATGGAATTTTCATTCACCAATCAAAATACTCAAAAGAGATGTTAAAGAAATTTGATTTGCAAAACTGTAAACCATGTTCTAACCCCATGAGCAGCACCACACAACTTGATGCTGATCTGAAAGGTACTTCAGTGGATGAAACTCTTTATAGATGTATGATTGGCTCTTTGATGTATCTAACTGCATCAAGGCCAGACATTATGTTTGCCACATGTGTTTGTGCTAGATTTCAGGCTGCACCCAAAGAATCTCATTTGATTGCTGTAAAAAGAATTTTCAGATACCTGCAGGGTTCTCAATCCCTGGGCATATGGTACTCCACTGGACATTCCTGCAAGCTGGTTGCTTTTTCAGATAGTGACTATGCAGGATGCAAACTCTCAAGAAAATCTACTTCTGGTGGGTGTCAGTTTCTAGGAAATTGCCTGGTTTCTTGGCAAAGTAAGAAACAAACATCTGTAGCCACCTCCACTGCTGAAGCTGAGTACATTGCTGCTGCAAGTTGTACTTCACAAATTCTATGGCTTCAGAATCAACTCTTGGATTATGGCATCAAAGAACTGAAGACACCATTGTTAATGGATAGTGCTTCAGCTCTTTGTATTGTCAAGAATCCAGTTCAGCACTCTAGGACTAAACACATTGAGATCAGACATCACTTTATAAGAGATTGTTTTGAAAAAGGTCTGATTGATCCCAAATTTGTTCCTAGTGCTGATGAGCTTGCAGACATTTTTACTAAGCCTTTAGACACCTCAACTTTTCAAAATTTAGTTCTAAGGCTTGGTATGCTGCAACTTGAATAAGTTGGTTTTTCATTAAATAAATTTTAATTTCTTTTCAAAAACCCAAAAATATTTTCAATTGTTATTTTCAAATAAATTTTTTTTACCTTGACAATTTTTGATATTTTCAGTATATACTGATACATATCCGCAGTACTGATTCATGGAAAGATATGACCTTTTCCAATACTCTAAGTTACAAGTACTGATGAGTATTGATTCACTAAGTACTGAAGGTCAAACAATTGTTTACAAGTTCTGATGAACAAATTGTGTACAAGTTCTGATGAACAAATTGTTTACAAGTTCTGATGAACAACTTGTTTACAAGTGCTGATTCACACATTGTTTACAAGTTCTGATGAACAAAATTTCCACAAAGTTCTGATGAACAACTTGTTTACAAGTGCTGATGCACACATTGTTCACAAGTTCTGATGAACAAAATTTCCCCAAAGTCTGATGAACAACTGATGAAAACAACTGCTGAATAAAATTGTCGACAACATCTGATGAGTAATTTTAACTCTTCAGTTGTTTTAACCTCTGTTGTTTTCTCTATTTAACTCAATCTTCTTCAGTTGTTTCATTATCACTTTCTCAGAACTTTCCATCTTTTTCAAAAACCTATTTTCCCTCTCCAGTCGTTGCATCCATGGCGTCAATCACCTTGAAACCGCGACACAATTCCATTGCTTATCTGACCAAATCATCTTTCTGGTCAAAGTTTGATGAAGCTGTGGATTTGATGAATGCTTCTCAATTCAAAACTGCCTTTCTCATCAATCCAACTCTGTATGTCGACTCTATTCATCAATTTTGGATGAACGTTGAACTGATCAACGTAGGCACAGGAGTCATCTCCCTTCGATCCACAGTTAATGGTCATAATGTGCACATCAGCCCCGCTGAACTCAGGGAGGTTCTTCAGCTCGATGATGCTAATCTGGTCACCCAATTCCCAAAGAATCAACTTGACCTCTGTTTCACAAGTCATGAATACCAAGGTGACCTAAGTGATTCCACTCTGTACAAGAAGAACTTCAATGACCCAGAGCGCCTGATATTCCATATGATCAATATTTGCTTGGCTCCGAAGTCTTCCTCATGGGACCAAATGTCCTCTCGATGGCAACAGGTATTGTATTCTATCCTTGAATCTCAAAAGCTAAATTTTTCTCAAATACTATTTTCTGAATTAACTGAACATGCTGCTAAGCCTGTTTCCTCTAGATGGTTACTCTATCCACGTTTTATCATGGCCATCATAGAGAAACAGCTTCAGCAAAATGGCCTTGTTGGTCAGGGGATCTCTGCTCCAGCAGTTTTGTTGGAAGTATATTCCCGACACAACTCTAACCCTACTCTCAAAGAGGCTGCCCGAAAGCTAAAACCCAAGCAGAGGGAACCCACAGCCTCCACCACAAAATCCAAATCCAAAGTCCCCACTAAACCCAAATCCACAAAGCCCAAAAAGGCTGCTCAGGGAAATGAGTCCCCTGAGTCTGCCCATGCCTCAACAAGGCATGAAATGGTCACTGGGAGTAGTCAACCAGTGGTCCATCAGACTCCACCGGCTCAAACTGCCCAGGATTCCTCTCAACAGGAACCTGGTGCAACCTTTGAAGGGGCAGACACATTTCTAGAACCTCTTTCAGTTGAAAAGGTTTCTATTGAACAGCACCAATCTCCCCGGGTGCATTCTCTTTCAAAGCCAATTTCTATGGAAACCACCCCAGATAGCCCTACCTTTGTTATTGACAACATCCTGAATCAGTTGAACACTCCTATCCCCTCCCAGACACTTATCACTACTGGGATTCGCTCCAACATTGAGGGGGAGGAACAAAGTGTCTCTGATATCCCACAGGATCATGACTACCACATCAGATCTCCTAGTGTGGAAAGAGAGATTCTGATATCTGACAAGGCTGCTACTTCATCACCTCCATCATTTGGAGTGATTGATAGTGGTACCATTACTAAGACCTTGTCAGAGGAAACAACTGATGAAGGGGTTACCCCTGAGGTTGGAAGTCCCCAGTACCAAGAAAAAGGGGCACCTGATCATGTTGAGCCACACTCAACTCAGGTCGATCCTGATATTCTCAGGAGGTCAGATGATTCAGCTAAGGCTGATGATGACCACAGCACACTTGCTGAGGTTCTGAAAAAGAATCAAATCCTTGAGGCTGAGGTTTGTAGACTCAATGAGCTACTCACCAAAATGTCCAAGGACAAAAGTCCATCTTCCCCACTTAACCCACAGATGGCACCTTCTTTTTCTGAAGGTCACCCAAACACTTCAACCACTACTTCACAATTTCAAATGCCACCAGCCTATGCTTCAGGCACTAATACTTTGGGTTCTAGCCCCCCAGAGGCATTAGCTGCTGCCTTTCTAAATATCCTCCCTCTCATCACTCCATTACTGAAAACAATTATTGTTCAAGCCCTTGATGAGAGGTTACCCTCCAAATCTCAAATTCAACAAATGGTTGATGAGGCTGTGACTGCTAGACTTACCACTCTACATCCTCCTTCTTCCCCTGCAGCCAAAAAGGGGGAGTTAGGAACAGAGTCAGTCACAACTTCAGCTTCCAAAAGGCCAAGATCTGAAGATGTTGCTTCTGAAAGGTCTCCTGCAATTCAAGTGACTTATAAGAGACAGATGAAGAAACCTGTTGAGGTTATCAACAGAGCTGATGAGGAGGTTGAGCAGGAAATGGCTGAGAAAGTAATTGAAGCAAGTGCTGAACAAGTGGAAGTTACAACCTCTGATATACAAAAACAGGCTACAACCTCTGATGTCCAAGAAACTGAACCAGAGGAAATACAAAATCAAGAGGTTCATACTCAGGTTGTTGAGGTAAGGGCTCCTCCAAAGAAGAGAAGGCAACTTAGAATTCAAGAAGAAGAGAGTTCTGATGAAGAAGACAGGATGCCTATCTCTACAGTTATCAAGTCAAATGTTCAAAAGCCTGCATCATCAACAACTGGGTTGGTTATGTCAATTAAAAAGAAGAAGGTGTCTCTTCCTGCCAAATATGTGCCTGAGAAGCCACTGGTGTTTGGTCAACAACCAATGATCACACCAGAGACTAGAATGTTGGCAGTCAAAGTGAAGATTGAAGAAGAAGAGAACCAAAGAAAACATGATGAGCAGATCTTAAAGTTGGTTGACAAAGTTTATCCTCAGACATCAACCATCACTGCAATGAAGAAAGAAGCTCAAAGGTTGTATGCTCTGAGATGCACATTTCAGTATATGAAGGATCTGATTAGGATGTGGCCTGATTCAAGAGTCATTCATAGGATTCACAAGAGAGATGCCCCAGCAGCTTATGCCAGAAGAATCAGAAGGGTATTAAGTGCTGAAATTATGCTGGGGACAGTGCTTGATCCTTGGGAGATAATAAGTGATTTCAAGAGTGTGTACAACTCTGGTGCAAAAGCTCCAAATTTCATAGAGAACAAAATGATCAAGAAAGGACTAGTATATAGGAAGCTTGAACATGTTCTGCAAGCAGAACTTTATTTGTTCTAGGAAGGAAAGCACCCTGATGAGTTTGTTTACAGGGAAATTACCAGAGTAGAGCTGAATGATG
The DNA here is from genome assembly GCA_009363875.1 of Mikania micrantha. NCBI lineage: Eukaryota > Viridiplantae > Streptophyta > Magnoliopsida > Asterales > Asteraceae > Mikania > Mikania micrantha. The sequence continues at coordinate 1,724,876 of CM018694.1, read as the reverse complement.
GGACAACGGCCAGGTACTTGTCTGAGTATTATGGACCTGAGTCTTTCTTTGAAGGTGAACCTGAAAAACTGACTCCACAAGAGAAGATGATATTACTTGAGGCTTATGTCAGGGAGTCCTTCAGGTTAGTTTATAATCAATAGCTTTAATGAGAGGGGTTAATGCTCATAGTCCATTTCCCCAATGGAGTTCCCTCTCATATTTTGCTTGTTAGAATTTTTGGAAGCTGTTGATTATCAGGCATACACTTTAACTGGTCATTTTGATACTGATCTCAAAGAAAAAGACTTATCTTTCAGCCTGGGAATGAATAAGTGAGACCATCAATAAATTAGAGATTTTTGGCTGCATTGGTTCAGGGGGAGTTTGTTGGACTAAAAGAACCAATGAGCCTGATCAGAAAAATCTCTAAGTCTCACAGCACTTATAACGACTGAAGAAGAACACAACAGCTGACATTCAATGTACTGAAGACACAAGATCTGAAGTGATATACAACAGCTGAAGTGCAATTCATCAGATGTTGTAATGTGAAGTTTAGTCTTCAGTAGTTTTCTTTCAGTTCTTGTAAATGTCTGATGAGTAGTTTACTCATCAGATGTTTTAGTCTTTTTACTTCAGTAGTTTTAATACTTCAGTAGTTGTAAGAGAATGTCTTCAGATGTTGTAGACATTCTCAGTAGTTTAGTTATTTTTCAGTTGTTTTGTTTTGTCTGTTAGGTGTCAACATCATGTGACATCATCAGACGTCACTGTCTCTATATAAGGGCAGTTGACATGTTTGTAATAAAGCGAAGTTAATGAATTGAATGAAATATTCCTTTGCAGAAACCTTCTCTCTCTATAACAAATTTGATTTTACTGTTTGATTAACTTTGTTCTTACGATGATTATGCTAATTCTGTGTTGAATTCCGCTGCTATACTTTAATATTGAATCAATTGAGAACATCTGATCCTACAGTGTCCTTGGTGTATCCCATTCTTTCACAGCTTCTATTTTTGAAGGGTCTACTTGTATTCCCTGTCCATTGATAATGTGCCCCAAAAATTGTACTTCTCTCATCCAAAATTCACATTTGCTTAGTTTAGCATATAACTTCTCACTCCTTAATAACTCCAGCATCTTTCGTAGATGCTCCTCGTGGTCCTTCTCATTCTTAGAGTAAACCAATATATCATCAATGAAAACAATTACAAATTTATCAAAGTATGGTTTGCACACACGGTTCATGAGATCCATGCACACCGCAGGTGCATTAGTAAGCCCAAATGGCATTACCATAAATTCGTAATGTCCGTAACGCGTCCTAAAGGCTGTTTTTGGGACATCCTCATCTCTAACTTGTTGATGGTATTCGGATCTTAAGTCAATGTTAGAGAAGTAACTCGCCCCTTGTAGCTGATCAAACAAATCATCAATTCTTGGCAGTGGATACCGATTCTTTATTGTAACTTTGTTTAGCTCACGGTAATCGATGCACATCCTTAACGTTCCGTCCTTCTTTTTCACAAATAACACTGGGGCTCCCCATGGAGAGAAACTTGGCCTTATAAATCCCTTATCCATTAATTCTTGTATCTGCAATACCATTTCTTGCATTTCTGATGGAGCTAAGCGATAGGGTGCTTTAGCTACTGGTGCTGCTCCTGGAATTAGATCAATTCTAAATTCCACTTGTCTCCGTGGTGGCAATCCTGGCAACTCATCAGGAAATACATCCAAGTATTCTGACACTACTGGTATCTCCTTAGGTATATCATCTTCCTTGTTAGTTATCGCATATGCTAAGTAAGCTATGTTACCCTTTTTAAAGTGTTTCTTAGTTTTAGCATACGTGATATTAGGTGGTGTCTTGTGGGGCTTATGTCCTATCACAATCAGTTTCTTATCATTGGCTAAAGGAACTGTCATAGTCTTACGTTCACAGTTGAGTTCTACCTTATTCAGGGTTAACCAATCCATTCCAACTACTACGTCAAAGCTTCCCAAGTCGATAGGTAACAGATCAATCTTAAACTCAAAACCTTCCATCACTAAATCACAATCCTTCAATACCTCTCGTATTTTTATTATTTTACCAGTGGCTATTTATACTTCATATGGTTCTTTTAAACAAACTGCCTTCTTACCAAGTAGAGATCTAAATCTTGTGGATATGAAACTAAAAGTGGCACCTGTATCAATCAATATACTAGCTACATGTTTGTTTAATAGAAACGTACCGGTTATCAATTCAGGATCCTTTTGGGCTTCAGTAGCAGTGAGCACGAACGCCCTTCCTGTTGCTTTGGGTGGCTTGTCCCGATTTAGCCTTGGGCATGTATTCCTCAAGTGCCCTGTATCCCAGCATTCGTAACATCTGGTCGTGTCCTTAGCTTTGCAATCCTTGAGGAGATGTCCTTGCTTCTTACAGTTGTAGCAATACTTAGGGTTACATTCCCCCTGATGATGAACCTTGCATTTATCACACCAAGATTAGTTCCTAGGTATAATTTTCTACCAGTTCTGGGTACAGTTGTTTCCTTTGCTTTACCAAACTCATTTCTCCTATTCTCAAATCTTTTAAACTTCCGCTCTCCCTTTCTTTCCATCCTATTGTCCTGCCACTTCCTCTTGTCACCTACTTTTTCTCGGTTTATCTTTCCGCACCTTACCATTTCATCCGTGAGTGTTCCTCCTAACTCCACCGCAGACTGAAAAGTAGAGGGTCTAGCAGTCCTGACATACCCTCTTATCTGAGGTGCCAATCCCCAGATATACCTTCCAATCCTTTTAGTTTCCGGGGTAACTAGATGTGGTACTAACAATGCCAGCTCATTGAACCTATTAATGTACTTGGTATGGTCCAAGTTAATCATCTCATGCACCAGAAACTCAGCTTCAATTCGTTCCAATTCATTAATTGGACAGAACTTCTCAGTAACCAGATCCTTAAAAGTCTTCCAATTCATGACCTTAATTGCATTTCGGCCTCTAGTTTTGACGATGGTATTCCACCATGTCAGTGCAGATCCTTTCAAGGAGTGTGTGGCATACTTGACCTTATTCTCTTCTTTGCAATCACTAATATCTAGAACCGACTCCATATCTTCTAGCCATCTAATGGCTCCTACAGCACCATCCTTTCCTTCAAAGTCCTTTGGTTTACATGCCATGAAAGTCTTATATGAACATCCCTTTCGTTCTTCTGTTTCTACTTGTTCTACTCCTGGTCCTTCCGCATCTTGTACGTATCCATCTGGATTCTCAGCATTCATATCAGCCCTGATTTGAGCTGCTATGGTTGGTATCGCATTCTGTATGTGTCGGGTAATCAGCTCAGCCATCCTATCATCCATATTACGGTTTCCCATATTTCTATTAGCATTCACATTGGCATTTTGGGGATCCTCTGGATTTTCTAAGCGGTATACTGAGTCTCCTGGGGGAGGTGGTGGTGGCGGATTCCTTGGGTTCCTTCTTCTTCCGGTTCGAGGGTTTGTTTGTGCTTCCACATTGGGTTCACCCCGATTCAATCTCTGACTACGTCTGGGAGGCATTCTATTTCATATGTTTCACATATAGAGAAAGTTATTGCCATTAGTCTTTATTGAGCAATTAATCAAGTTTTAATATTGTATCATTATCATAGTCAACATATATTAAAGAGAGAAAAAAAATATATTTTAGGCAACCAATTCAAATCCATACAATTAAAATCATGCATCCCGAATATCCCATAATGTATCATATCATTACATTCATTCATCATGGCAACCAAGCAATAAATCATAGAAACCAAATTTCTCAATGTTTCAAACCCATTCATTACATAAATAAAAATGTTTCACCATCATGTTTCCAATGCACCATCAGGTAAAATATCCCTATCAATCCCAATTGTTTCATAATACATCAAAATTTGGGCATGCAATCCCATTAAACATATTGTCTCATAATACATCAAATGACATAATCCATAATGATAAGTAAGAATAAAAATCAGTCCCCTAAGTCTTCTTCCTACGTAGTGAATCCCACACAGTTGCAAAGAATCCCTTTTTCTTTGTTGCTTGTCGGGCCTCACGGGATTCCTTCAATTCTTTGCGTGTCATCTCCAGTTGCAGGGTGACTGCTCCTATATGCCTTTGGAATTGTTCAGATAGTTGATTTGCCTTCTTCTCCTGCTCAAACATGGCAGACCACAGCATGTAGTTCTCTTCCCTCTGTGGGTTGACATCTGCAGCTCTGCTCCTGCTAGGACCCGCCATATCTATCCCATGGCGAGCGGAGTGCCCTAAATGCATGCTATGACGCGCGGGCTGAACCAGATCAGGTTCTCCCATGGTAGGGTAAAGGGGTCCACTCCTGGGCATGCGAAAAGATATGGAGGCTCCCGGCCTCGCTCCCATAACAGGTGTGGGTCTCCTAACAGGTCCGTCACTAGGCTCAATACGGGGTAGAGGAGGAGACATAGATCTAGTGCGAGACCTACTGGGCGTAGAAGATGCAGCATCATCATACTCCATTGGCTCCGACTCTGATGAAGAGAAGTATGCATCCTCTGGCAACGGGCTATAATGTTGAGGGAAGCGTCTGTGTAGTTCTTCACGTACCGCAGGTGGAAAATCCCTCCTGGCATATACTCTTGGTCGGTTGGACGATCCTCCATTGCTGAGACCCTTTCCTTTAGCGTCCATTTCCTGCAATGACTTGTTAGTAACATCACATAATTCAAATTATTATTTAGTCCTAAAATATTAATCTCTTCCTCCTAAACATCCTACCCTAAATTGTCTCTAATCTTACGGTTATAGTCTTAGGTATACTAAGGCACCTCATTCTCTATAACCTTGGGCTCTGATACCAACCTGTCACACCCCAACTCGGGGAACTGGGGCGCAACGATTGATAAACATAATTTAAACTAGCAAAGCGGAAGCATAGCATAAATATCTCATAGCCCAAAGTAATTCAAACTAAAACATTCAACAAATTGTCTAATTTGCCACGCAGGGCTAAATATAACATTATCCATAATTCATAAACTTGTCTTTAAACAACTCCAATTACAAAGCTAGGCTACTCCTAGGAGTTGTTCCATCCTTCTACTTCTAGCATCAACCTGAAAGACATGCTAAAATACGTCAACTAAAAGTTGGTGAGAACATGAGTTTAATATTAAGACACAACAATACACCATAATAAATAGTATGTGATAATTCAAAACAATACAACCAACCCTGTGCCATGACCATGCGTCTGCCTCATACACTGTTAGCCCGTGACATGGCCATCCCAATTTACTTCCCATTCCGAGACCCGTTCATGTCCTCGGTGTAAATGTATCATGATGAATATATGCCACAATGGTTATCATTAACCTCAGTGGGGTTTCAACCCTATTTATGTAGGGCCACCCTTTCGGGCCACTGTGCGTGGGGGATTCCCCAAGTAGTACTACCCATATACTCACTGGCTCACCCTGTGAGTTAATGGTTGTATATTATGCTTCATGTCTAGGGGAAGCAATTAAATTGAACAGTACGTTCATTATCACATATAAAGTTAAATAAACAGTTTAGAGCATGCTTTCAGTATCCCAAAACAGTAAATAGAAAAGGGATCACATGAACTCACCTATGCTAGTGATGATACTTGGTTAAACCGCTTATGATTGATTGAAGCTTAGTCTTGATTGATTCCGTTGCCTAATTTATTTTTAAACTTTTAGCACTTACTCATGCCATAATTATATTGATGTATCCTATTATGCATTTTGTTTAGTTGTTCCAAATTTTAAAACTTTGTTTTCTTACTATAGCACTTTTGATGGGTAGCCATGCATTATTTGGTTATCTAACATAATTCATATTATGTCTTGCATGTATATGGGTATATACATAAGTATCTTGAATATTCTTGACTTTTATAAGTCAAATTTGTTGGATAAGTATATATATTTTTACACAATTTGGCTCTTTTAAAAATAAATTTGAAACGCTTTATCAAATAAGTTTTATATTTAATTTTTATCAGTAAAGCGTCTGGGAAAATGTTATTTAATCTTTCCCTATTATTATTATGAGCCTATTTTATTTACTCATTCTGTCCAGAAAGTTGTTAACATAATTTTTGATATTTTACATACTTATAAACCTTAAAAATTGGGTTTTTGGGTCAAGATTACCAATATAACATATCTATCATTATAATCCAAACTTTTATACAATATTTCCCAGCAATATTATTACAACTAAACCTGCTCAAAATTTCGTGATTAACACATTAGCATTTTAAAGTTGTATTTTCCATTTTTACAAACATGCATGCACATATAACTATTTGTTAAGGGATTTGGTTCTTACTTTTGAGCTTAACACTTGTGTTCAACGTTTCCAAGATTGTTGTGGGCTGTTAAGACATGTAGAAAACATAGAATGGATTTAGAGTTCATGCTACATACGGAAATGGAAGTTATGGGTTTCCAAGATCATGATATTACACATGCAAGACTTGCATGTGTATGGATAGTCTAGGTACCCATCCCCCATGGTTTTGAGTGTTTATGTTTGGAATGAAATCGATTCTAAGAATGTGTAAGGGTCCATGTAACGAAAATCATGGTTTTTTTTAGAAAATGTCGAATTTGCACACATGCATGTACATGCATGTGTGTTTTCGCAACTTAGAAGTTCTTGGCCATCATTTTAATGGTTTAAAGTGTCAAGAAAAAGAGTTTTTGGGCTGTTCACGAATTGTAGGGGGAAGAGAGTAGTTAGAACATAGTTTCTAGAGTTTTAGAGGGTGTATAACCAACCTTGGTGCCAACCCGAACCTTGAACTCATAGTAGCCTCTTGCTTGGACCTCTAAACCGTCAATTTCTTTGGTGGGAGAGGGCTGGAACCGTCGGCCAAGAAGAGGAGAAAAGAGAGTGTTTGAGAGAGTTCTTGTTTTCAAAATAGGATGAAGTGTGTGTGAGTTATGGGTTTGGCCGATTATAGGGAGAGAGAGAGAGAAGAGGGAATCGGTCTAGTGTAAGAAAAAGGGAGGAGAGGGATTGGGGGGTCGGTTTTGGGGTAGAGGGGAAGAGTGGATTGGGTGAAGATGTGGTGAAGAAATGGGAGTGTGTGGGATTTTGTTTTCTAGTGTTTGTAATATGTATGTGTGTATATGTGCCGAGTATATGTATATATGAATATAAGAGTGTGTGTGTGTGCCGTAGATATATATATATATATATATATATATATATATATATATATATATATATATATATATATATATATATAGAGAGGTTTTTGTTTTGATTATTTTTTATTGTTTCATTTGATTTTGAGTTGATATAGGTGTCTTTGTGTTTTAAATATGTAAGTTAAAGTATATATGTACATGTGTGTGTAGGTTTACGGGTATGCATGCATGCATGAAAATCCCATAACATATGGATATGTACAAATGTATATTCTTTGTTTTATTTTTGGTTGTGTGGAAAAGTTACAACACTTACCAATTAGTTTGGTCATGCCTCATTTATTTAAATTCTATGCTTACTTATGAGGATAGAAAATTTGTATAACACTTGAGTTTGTTAAGTATAATTTCAAATATGGCTCACTTGCTATATATTTTTATGGCATGTGTATTTAAAAACTAGATTATTGCTCTCAACTAAATGACACGTTTCTCTAACTTGTTTGCTCTAATATTTTGTATCCATCAATTCACAATAAATAGTATTATGTTTAAGGTTTCAACATGGACCTGATTCATGTGTTGTCACATAACATTGAATGTTGGGTATTTAAACCCCAACATTCCCTGAAGTTCTTAAATCACATTCCCCGAAAATTCCTTGTGCTTTTATTCTGTTTTCTCCCTTTCTAACAAAAACTAAACAACCAAAAATAACTAAGTGTTAAACTTTAGAGGGAGCTAATACCAAGGCTTTGACCGTGATTCTAAAGTCTTTGTTCCCAGTTACATAGCCTCTCCGAGTTTCAACACTCTCTCGACGTATTAAGACATTGTTCTTGTGAACTTCACAAAATAGACAAACATTGCGTTTTTCTATCTCATCTGTTGATTCTAATCTGGATTCCGCACATTTTAGAGTCATTCGGTGTCGATCGGAGCCATAAAGCTCGAGTCTTGATCGGATCTGTACCTACATGGAGTTGTTGATTTATTTCAACAGCATGGGCCATGTTGGATGCTTTATGTCAACTACAGATCTAAATCCAAATGTAATTTAGGACTTGATCATAAGTTGGCATAGTGTTATGGACAGTCGTAGACTGACCACATTCATTCTTTTCACTTGATGATAGTTTGGGTTACAATTATCATGTTACATTTATGTTATGTTTAATTCATATTGTCTTAAGTTCCTAATTTACATTTTCATTGCTAAAACTATTGTTCTCACCAACTATTTATATTTGACAGATACTTTTTCACATGTTTTATGGAATCAAGGATAGGTACAACAGGGACAACTAAGGCGACCTATTAAGATATGTTTATACACATTTGTAATTGTTTGCTATTCAAAAAGTTGTATTTATTTTGAGTTTTTAGAAGGTTCGGCTAAGGTTTGCCATAGGTTCGTTTGGTCCACGAACCTTGGCAGGTTGGCGAACCTATTAATTTGATAGGTTCGGCGAACCTATTACCTGGAGAAGGTTCGGCGAACCTTTTGATAGGTCAACATAGGTTCGTCTAGCAAACCTAAGGGTTCGTCCAGCGAACCTTAGGGTTCGGCTACAAGAAATAGGTTCGTTGGTCTGTGTGTATAAATAGAAGGTTTGTCTGTTTTTCAGAAGAACTTTTGACAGAACTTCTGAGATTTTCTCTGTGTGAGATCTGTGTTTTCTGAGTGAAGTCTTGTAATCATTTGTTGATATATACAAGATTGATTATTGAATTGCTTGTGTTTTTATGATTTTATACATCTAAACTATGGATTCCGCACGTTGTTGATAGTTTGTAGCATCTCGTGTTCGATCCTGATCGGTTCCAACCAAACCAACAGTGGTATCAGAGCGTTTGGTTGAGGTTCTACACTACAATTTCAAAGAAATCAAGCAATTGAAGATTTGAAGACATTTGATGGATCCAATTTTTTTCTTCTTGATCAATTTTCTGGTGATTTGAGACTGTTTTCATCATCAATTGTTGTTAAATTACAACAATTGAAGTTTTGGAGGTGTTTTGGTATAGATTTGGACAGGTTTTTTTAAACTTTGGAAGGTTTCCCTCCCAAAATTTTCAAATTTTGTGCTACAGGTTCGTGGGACGAACCTGTGACTTGCTGAACAGAAAGGTTCGTTGTTAGAAGGTTTTTCAGAGGGTTCGTTTGATAGTTCGCCTAAGGTTCGGCACTGGTTCGGCCAAGGTTCTGTCAAGGTTCGGCAAGATTTCGTTGATAGTTCGTCTGAGGTTCGCTGATTACTGTTCATAGTTCGTTTGAGGTTCGTGAACAAGATTTGCTAAAGGTTCGTCTTTGTTGGAAGGTTCGTGAGATTTAGTTCGGCTGAGGGTTCGCTTGAACTAAAGGTTCGCCAGTTTCAGGGTTTGTCTGTTTCTGGGTTCGTCTGTGTAAGGGTTCGTGAGTTTCAAAGGTTCGCAGCTCAAAGGTTCGCTGTTTAAAGGTTCGCTGCTCAAAAGACAGTTTTTGTCCAGAGGTTCGGCTGAGGTTCGTCTGAGGTTCGGCTAGTGATATTTTTGAAAAGGTTCGCTGTTTATCAACTCAGAAATTATGTCTGACATGTACGTGGCGATGGCAAGTCAGAACTCCAAACTTCAGAGTATTTTAATCAGTGAGACTGAAGTGGGTAGTACAAATAAAGTGCCAAAGTTATTAGATTTAGCTGATTATGACAATTGAAAGGACGATTTGAGACTCATCTAAAAGGCACAGATGCAAACTTATAGGAAAGAATCTTATCTCCTTATGAAAGACCAAGGGTAGTTGGTACTGATTTGTTTCAACTCTTGGAAAGACTAGATGTAGATGAGCGGAAAAAGTATGACTCAGAGAAGAAAACTTATTGGTTATTAAGTCAAGCCATTCCAAATCAAATTCTGCATCAGTTTGATGAACACAAGACTGCTTACAGTCTTTGGAATGCATTAAAGGCAAGAGTTGAAGGCAACACAAATCTGAAGAAAATGAAGGCTACAAATATCAGAAAGGAGTTTGAAAATTTTAACATCATTGGAAATGAGGCTCTTGATGCCTTAATCACCAGATACAGACACTTGTTGACTGAAGTGAGAAAATATGGTATTGAGTATTTAGAGGATAAGAAGATTGATTGTCTGGCTGATGCACTACCTGATAAATGGAATTCTTTCGTGCTCATATTGAGAGAAAACCTACCTAGATTGACATTGGTAGAGTTTATTCAGAAACTGGAGGAACAAGAAATGAAGGACAAACGTAAAGCGAGACGTGTAAATGTCACACAAGATCCTTCCTCGTATGGTGGTTCTGTTGCTACACCACCTGCAGCATCTGCAAAGATACAGACTGCTTTCGTGTCTAGGACTTCTGAAACTACTCAGAGTTCTTCGGTGTCATCAAGTTCTAGTTCACATTGTCCTATCAATGAGAAAAAGTATGAGTCTTCACCACCTCCAGTGCAGCTTAACACAACAAATTTGGGAAAAGTGACAGTTGAAGCAGTTAAAGACCATTTGTCTATTTTGTCGTGTGTAGTAAGTGCCTATGATGAACAGGTGGCTGGAAGAATTGGAAATGCAAATCTTACTTTTGAAGATTATGCACAAATTGATGAAGATGAGATGGAACTGATAGATACTCAGTGGGCTTTGGCGAGTGTTATTCGCAGAATTAATAGATATGAGAAGAAGACCGGGAAGAAATTCACCTTTGACCTAAATACCAAATTTGGATTCAATTCAAAATCTACACAGTGTTATAATTGTGGTGAACTTGGTCATTTTGCAAGAGAATGCAAGAATCCAAAGAAACAGGGAAATTTGAATCTATTCAAGCCTAAGGAAGATTATCAGAAAAAGAAAGAGAAATTTGAAGAATCATCTTCTAAAGCACTTGTAAGTCAAGCTGATGAGGGCTATGACTAGGGCAAACAATATGAAGATCTTATGGGTGCTTTCATGGCTTCATTGGAAGAAGAATCTAGCAAAGGAAAGGAAAAGGTTGATGAGGTGAATGAGGTACATAATGATCTGCTTGAGATGATTGATAGACTGAAAGAGATGAACTCTCAGTTAACTTCTGATCTGAGAGAATGCACAGAAGCCAACAAAAAGTTGATTTCAAAAGAAAAAGCATTTGACAAAAAGATAACTGATCTTGCTAAAGAAAACGAAGATTTGAAAATCAAGGTTTTACAGAATAATCATGTTGTTTCTGTGCATCTGGATTCAGTTCAGAAGTTGAAAGTAGAGTTATCAGCTGCAAAATCTGAAGCTGAGTTGAACAAAGCCAAGCTTGAAAACTACCAGAATTCAGCATATGTCATTGATTACTTTGCGGCTATGCAAAGATCTTCGCGTGATACTTCTGGTATTGGTTTTCATGCTGTGCCAAATCCTCAAAGTTATGTATCAAGACCACAATTTGATCCAGAATTGGAAGTTAATCCAGTTTCCTTAAAGGAAAGTGTGTCTGATCAAGTGTCTGAGGATATGGAAAGTTCATCATCTCATGAGAGTGAATTTGTTGATAATGATGCTCCTATCATCGAGGACATCACTGATTTAGAATATCCAGATGATATTCTAAGAATGATTGGTCATCAACAAGCTAAAAATGTTGAGAAGATGAGTCCAGTTTTCAAGAAACCAAAATCTGAAGTAAAATCAGCTAGGAAAACAGTGGCTAAACAAAAGCCTGTTTTCAAACCAAATCTAATAGTCAAGACTAATTCTACTCTAAAGCCAATTGTGTTTGTTGAGTCTTCTACCACACAAAAAGGAGAGTCAAGCAAAGTTTGTCAAAAACAAGAGAAATTTTCTAAAAAGATTGACAAGAAGTTTATCAAAGTTGTTGTCAAGGTTAATCAAAGTGGGGATGGAAACAAGGGTAAATCAAAGATTTCTCAAAAGAATGTCAAGACAAAAGCCATGGGTTTGAAAAATAAGGTTTTATCTCCATCTGTAGCATCCAAATCTTTGGGTTCATCTAAGAGGTGTGATGAATTAAAACCAAAGACTGTATCATCAAGGAAATGCTACAGATGTGGGAAAGTGGGTCATGTCATTGCTAACTGTGATTTGGACACTTGTAACAGATTTCATACTTTTATTCCACGAGAAACACGGCAGTGTTTTACTTGTGGAGGAAAAGGACATATATCAGCAAATTGTCCAAATCACAAGATCAAAAAGAAATCTTCTGTTAATGACAGTCATGTGATCCATTCTGGTGGGAGTCCTAGGAGGGTAAAGCCTAGTGAAGAGGAGATGAGAATACTCAGAAAATTTGATTCTGAGTGTGTCTGGGTCAAGGAGGACAAGTTTCATAAAAGAAAATTTTTTGATAACCAACAAAAGGTTAAAAGAGTTTTGAAAAAGACATCATCATCTGATGATGAATTTTATGACAATTTTTCTCCTAAACGATTTTCAAAACAAAATTTTAGTTCTAATTCTTTTTGGAAATCCAGACCCAGGTCAGATGATCGATTTTTTGTGAGGAAGGATGAATACTTGGAAGAAGGGTCTTCAAGTACATCGAGATTGAATGGCAGGAGGCTGTTCGGGGAGACTCAACGCCGGAATGGCGGGAGTCATCCCTTTTGGTACTGATAAAATTTTGTTTTAATTTATTGTGCAGGTGGCATTCACGGGCCATATCAACAGTCGATGGATTGTTGATAGTGGATACTCACGGCACATGACAGGAGAGTTACGATTGCTGAAAGATTTCAGGGAGATAAAAGGATGTTATGTTAACTTTGCAGGTGACAAAGGTGGTCAGATTACCAGGAGTTGTAGTTTGACTAATGGTAAAGTTTCCTTCGACAACGTGAATTACTGCAAGGAGTTAACTAACAATCTTTTGAGAGTATCACAGATTAGTGATAAAGGTTATCAGGTGTTGTTTGATGATAAGAAATGCTATGTGCTCAAACAAGGAATTAAGATTCCAAATGAATGGATTTTGATGACTGCTGACAGATGTAAAGATTTGTATGTTTTGGACACGGCTAATGCAGAGACGGTAAACAAGGTTGAGACGTGTCTGGTGTCGAAGGCCACGGAGCAGGATACTCGGTCTTGGCACAGACGAATGGGTCACATACACATCAAAAAGATGAATCATCTTGTACACAATCACTTGGTTGATGGTGTACCTGTTAAACATTTCAAATTACCTGATGTGTGTGTTTCCTGTAAAAAGGGTAAACAGAAAAGGAGGTCACATAAGTCCAAAACAGTGTTTTCTATTGATATACCATTGGAACTACTTCACATGGATCTGTTTGGACCGATTAATGTGAAGAGTATCGGTGGTGAATCATATTGTTTTGTTGTGACCGATGATTTTTCTAGATTTTCATGGGTAATGTTCTTAAAATTTAAATCTGAAACTTATGAAAATTTTGTTTTGTTGGTAAACAGATTGGAGACTTTGTATAAGTTGAGGGTTAGGCGTGTTCGATCAGACAATGGGACAGAATTCAAGAATCAGAACATGGAAGCAATTTGTGATTCAAAGGGCATTCAGCAGCAATTCAGTGCACCGTATGAACCACAGATGAATGGTGTAGCTGAGAGAAAGAATCGTACATTGATCGAGTCTGCTAGAACTATGCTCGCTGATTCAAAGTGCCCATTACTTTCTGGAGTGAAGCCGTAGTGACCGCCTGTTTTACTCTCAATCGAGTGCTGATTGTCAAACGACATAATAAGACTTGCTATGAACTTCTTCAAAATCGAAAACCGAATTTGGAACACTTGGAACCTTTCGGGGCTCCTTGTACTATGCTTAAAAAAGATGCTAAATTCAACTCTAAGGTTGAAGAAGGTTTCTTTCTTGGGTACAGCCTACCCAACAAACGTGTGTTTAACAAACGCACGGGTGTTGTGGAACTCTGGTATAATGTGGATGTTCAAAGACATTCACCTATACCTGAAGGCAAAGGTCCAAATTGGATTTTCGACTATGATAAACTTTTTGAGTCTTTTAACTTGTCTGCTAAATTTACTGATGATGAAATCTCTTTGCAGATGTTATATGACTTACAAAATTCTGAAGATCAAGGAGTTTCTCATCAGGTTGATGATAATCATCCAACAGGGGAAGGCACTTCTGAAGCAGTTAATGATGACTGGTCATCGGAGGATGATCAGGATGTTTTTGAAGATGCAGTTTCTCAAGATCAAGATGAAGATCAAAATATCACAAATCTTGATCATGGTGTTGGAGTCCCGCAAGTGCCAGTGTCCAGAGTTCATGTGAATCATCCTGGGGAGCAAATCATTGGAGATCCGTCTGTTGGAGTACAGACAAGGCGTCAAATCACAAACGAAGAGAGTTTGTATGTCGAGCTAGAGCGAAATCATGGGACTAAAGAGTTATGAATGCATTCTGCATTTGTTTCTCAGATTGAGCCTAAATCTGTAACTGAAGCCCTGCGAGAGTCTGCCTGGGTGGAGGCCATGCAAGAGGAGCTTAATCAGTTTCAGAAAATGGGAGTTTGGCATTTAGTGGATTTGCCAAAAGGTGAGAAGAAGATTGGCACCAGGTGGGTGTTGAAGTGTAAGCGAGACGATAGAGGCGTGATTGTTCGAAACAAGGCGCGTTTGGTTGTTCAAGGGTTCAAACAGATAGAAGGAATTGATTATGACGAGGTATTTGCACCTGTGGCACAGCTTGAAGCGATTAGATTATTTCTATCTTTTGCTGCCCACAAGAAATTTAAAGTTTTTCAACTGGATGTTAAGTCTGCATTCCTTTATGGATCTTTGAAGGAGACAGTGTGTGTTTGTCAGCCACCGGGCATTGAGGATCCGATCCACCGGGATCAGGTATACCTCCTTGACAAAGCACTGTATGGTCTTCATCAGGCTCCTCGAGCTTCGTATGAGACTCTCTCGACTCACCTTCTTGAACACGGGTTCAAGAGGGGTCAGATAGACAAAACACTGTTTTATCGGGAAAAGGACAAGGGCATTCTCCTTGTTCAGCTCTATGTAGATGACATCATCTTTGGGTCTACTGATGAACAGTTGTGCTTGGAATTTAAAGAGGTTATGATTGAGAAGTTCGAGATGAGTGCCATGTCAGACATTAAGTTCTTTTTGGGTTTACAAATAGATCAGACTGATGATGGCATTTTTATTCATCAGACCAAATACATTCAAGATGTGCTAAAACGATTTAGCATGCTTGATTGTAAACCCATTTCCACGCCCATTCAGCCCAATCACGGGATTGAGCCTGATCTTAAGGGGGAGTTAATGGATGCTACATTATATCGTGCAATGATCAGGAGCTTAATGTATTTGACAGCCTCAAGACCAGATATTGTATTCGCTACAAGTATCTGTGCTCGCTATCAATCAAAGCCTAAAGTTTCTCATCTGATTGCATCAAGAGAATTTTACGTTATCTAAAGGGTACACTAGACACCGGTCTGTGGTATCCTAAGGATGATAACTATTCCTTTCATGCTTATAGTGATTCAGACTATGGAGGATGCAAGACTGATTCCAAATCAACTACTGGAGGTGCACAATTTCTGGGGGAGAGATTAGTCTCTTGGCAGTGCAAGAAGCAAACATCTGTTGCTACATCTACATGTGAAGCTGAATATGTGGCTGCTGCCAGTTGTTGTTCCCAAGTCTTGTGGATACAACAACAGATGAGAGACTATGGACTGAATTTTCTATCTACCCCGATTCATGTAGACAATGAGGCTGCCATTGCAATTACCAAGAATCCAGTGTATCATTCACGTTCCAAGCACATTGATATTCGGTTTTATTTCATACGTGACTGTTATGAAAAGAAACTGATTGATGTGGTGAAGATACACACAAACGACCAAAGGGCAGACCTTCTCACCAAGGCCTTTGACAAACAATGTTTTGAGTATTTACTCAAATTAAATGGGATCAGGGTCATGGGTGAGGTAATCAGCAATCAACTTCCTTCGTAATCATTTTTTATTGAATTAACATCAGATTTTTTTTCTTTTGTGTTTTTGTTTTTAGGGGGAGAAAATTTTGAAAAATACAAAAATATTTGAAAAACCAAAAAATACAAAAACATATAAAAAAAATTCAAAATTTGAGAAATTGATTCGACCTAATGAGAAATGATAGCACATTATTTGTACTTGGAAACATATCTGTATGTGTTATTAAAAATATAAAAGTAATTATAAGTACTAAGAATGATGTGTTAATAGGTTTATAACTTAGTTAAGATAAGTTTAAACAAAGTTTTGATTATACTTATAAGAAACAAATGCTTAGAATACAGTACTTAGTTTTGTCCTGAAAGAGTGGTAATTTTTTTGACAAAATGGTCTTGAAGAAAAAGTCAAAGTACTAGTTTGATCATGTGTTTAATTTTTAAAAGAAATTCTGATTTTGGTTTTCTTTTATTTTAGTTTAAATCTGGAACATTCTTTGCGTATACTTACGTATCGACCTGATTGTTATAGCTTTAAACGTTTCAAATTTGTTTTCTTGGTTCTGGTTAAGATTTGGACAATCTCTGCGTATATGAATATATCGAACTGATTGTTAAAAGCTTAATCTAAATTTATTGTTTAGTTCATTTTCTGGATCATTTGAGCATACGTAAGTATCAACCTTGATTCCAAGATTTTGAACAAATTCAAATTGTTTTCTATTTTTTTATTTTCAAAAAGAAATTCTGCTTTATTTTTGCATGATCAGACTAGTTAAAATTGAAATAATAAGTTTTAAGAACATTTATGTTTGATTAATTATTCACAAATCAGGGATGTGTTCAAGTAAATGGATTATTATAAAGTGTTTTGATAATCTTGTTTAAACTAATTTCTTGACTAAGTAATTAAACTTAAAAGGATAAGTATACTGACAATCATCTTGTACTTGTGATTTGCATTTAAATCTTGTAATTAATACAAACAGATGTGTTGAAAAATTGTAAAATAATATGATCTCATGTCTTGATCTTTCTCAAACAAAAAGATTTGATTTTTATAGTTAGATTTGTTAAATTTGTAGTTTAATTGTTCTAAAATTTGAAAAATTACAAAAAGATTTTATTTTTCATCTGATGTTAAATCAATAATTTTTGATTAACTGTTTGACTTTGGAATAATTAAACATGAATTTGTTTTGAAATTTAAAGAAAAATTCAAAATTTTTCAAAAGGTTCGTCTGGTGTTTGAGAAGGTTCGTTGGTAAGGGTTCGTTGGGTAAGGTTTGTTGATTAGGTTCGCTGGCTAAGTTTGATAGCTAAGTTCGCTGACTAGGTTCGTTTGAGATGGTTAGTTGGAAAGGTTCGTGTGTAAGGGTTCGTAAGAAAGGTTCGTTTGAGATGGTTCGCTGAAATGGTTCGTGTGAAATGGTTCGCTGTAAAGGTTTGCAGAAAAGTTTCGTGAAAGGATCATCTGAAAAGGTTCGTGATATATATATACAGGGTTCGTCAGAAGCGTTCGTCACTTTCATCTGTTTTCACTTTCGTGAACCTGCAAGATCGTATTTTTCGATTTTCGATTTAGATCTTCTTAGAAATTTTCGCTGATATTTTTAGACTCAGAATCATCTTGTGATCATTTCTAGGTAGAAATTTTTGAATTTGACTGGTTAATTTGAGAGATCTGAGTGTTTTTAGGGTTTTTAGTTCGAACTTGTAAATTGGATTAAAATCGGTTAAAATCTAAAAATCTGGACAAACCATCTTTGTTAATGTTGTTCATCGGCATGTTTCGAACCTGGGTATATGATTTTTATCATCAAATTCAAAGATTTTAAAATCTGTTTTGAAAATTAGAAAAGGTTCGCTGATGAACAGGTTCGTTGAATGAACTAAGGTTCGCCGAACCTTGAGGGTTCGTCTGAATATGATAGGTTTGTGGCGAACCTATGTATTTCAAAAGGACCGAATCTTTTGGTCAAGGTTTGTTTGACCAAAAAGGTTCGTTTGTTTGAAGGTTTGTTCATCCTAAGGTTCGTTCATTATGAGGTTCGTTCATCAGAAGGTTCGTTCATTAGAAGGTTCGTCCATAATAAGATTCGTTCATCAAAGGGTTCGTTCAAAAGGTTTGTCTGATTATCAGGTTCGTCTAATTTAGGTTCGCCTAGCATTAGGTTCGCCTAGAAGATAGGTTCGCTGGTCTACTTAGAAATTTTTTAATTTTTTTAATTTTTGTTAATTTTTGATTAATTTTGTTTCTAATTGTTTTTATTTCTAATTGTAGAAATGGCGAACTTAACATTCGGAGACAAACATAATGTTTGTGCATACCTTGATCCAACTACACGAAATGGCCAAGACTTTCGACCAATGATCGAGTTCCTTCGGAGATCGAGGATCTATTATGCTATTTCCAACTCAGTTCAGATTTACCGATCACATATTCAGAGTTTATGGGAATCGGCTCGGGTGATTTCTGTAGATGATGTATATGTTATAGATGCGAATGTGCTAGGGCAGGCCATTCGTATCTCTGAAGCTGATATCAGGAGGGTTCTACAGTTTGGAGGAGAACCTGATGGTGTGACTCTCATTCCTGAGAGGTGCATCAAAGGTTGTTTTCTACGGATTAGATATTTTGGAGCTTACAACTCCATATCAGTGAAGAAGGGGAAGCTACCTCTGCAGTATAAGTTCTTGGCACATGTTATTCTTCATTGTCTGAGTATGAGGAAGGGAACGTTTGATGAGCTGAGAGATTTTATGAGATCGGCAATGGTTGCACTAATATTGAACAAACCGTTCAATTTTTCCGGGATGATATTCCGATACATGTGTGACAACATCACGAAGGCTAAGGATAGGTTTTATATGTATCCTAGGTTTGTGCAGATGTTGATTGATGAAAGGTTGCCAGAAGGGCAGTTACCCAGGGAGGCTAGAGATCTGGTAAAGCTTAAACATATGACTGATTCCAGTTTGGGTCAGGTCAAAGTGTATCAAAGGACTGGGGATGCTATACTTGAGAAAGATTTGATTGGTCATTGTGCCAGGGTGTTGATTTGAAGAATCGATTACGAAATTCTACGATTCGATCATAAACGTGCGGAATCCGTTTACAACTAGATTTGGATCAACAATGACATGGTAATCTATCATGAATCTGAATTTGTCATTAACATTCAAGTGATTACAACGAATCAAACGTGAAATACAACACTTGAATATACGAAAGAAGTTAAGATGAAGAGAAGTCTTGATCTTGATCTTGAGAGAGAAGTCTTGAACTTGAGAGAGAAAGTTGCTTTGTGTATGTGAAATTATGAGCTCTAAGTCTATCAAATCCACCACCTTTACTCTATATATAGGTTTCAAAAGGTTTGCCAAAGGTTTGCCAATAGGTTTGCCAATAGGTTTGCCAAAAGGTTTGCCAATCCTTAAACCATGTGACCACCAAACCTTTTAGACATCAATCATAGCCAAACCTTCTTGGATCTTTAACCGAACCCTTAATCATATTCAACAGACTATGATTTCATATACAACAAGCCAGGTTCACACATTAAATGCAGCTTTCACACAGAAAATGCACTAACATATTCCCCCTTGAACCTTGCTGTTGTATATGCTCAAACATTTTGTGCATCGGGGAACATATATGCATCAACATACTCCCCTACAACCTTGCTATCAACATACTTCCCTTCAGTTGTAGCTGTTATATTTTCACACAGAAAATAAATCAGTCTCTTTGTTTCTACTTTACCCTCTCAATCTTAATTTCATTCTCTCTCTCTCTCTCTCTCTCCATCTTATGTCTTTCTTTTTCAAGATTCACTTGCTGAGGACTGCAGTAATATCTTCAACACACAGATCTTTATCACTCTTATCACCTGCATCAGTTGATACATAATCAAAACTAAATTTTTTGCTTCACATGTGATCATACTAGATGCCTCATCACAATTCCAATTTCTCTTTGTCACTTATTAACAGTAAATCAATTATAGTGTTTACAAAGAATTAGTAAGTCACATCGGATAGTCTAAAAGAAAATAGAAGAAAATTTTTATGAATTTTTTCAATGATTTGAATAAACTCCCCCTAAAGCTATGAATTGCAAAATTGTATATCCTAGAATCCTACAAAATTTGTATTCTAACTAAAAAATAAATATGTTTTTGATGAGAAGATCCAAACATGAGATCATATTGTAATCATACCTCAGCATTACTTGTTGATTATTAATGATATTTATTTATTCGATGAACAAGCCTAGGACGATTGCCAGTATATGGATCCACTTTAAGTCTTACCACTTGTTGTGAATTTGGATTAATGAAAACCAATCACAAGACTTTGTGTTCCCCACTCACTTGAACACATCCCCGCTTTGTGAAACATCAACCAACAGCGATGCCATTGTAAATTATAAGTTCAAATTCTTGATTAGTTTGATCATGCAAAAATAAAGCAGAATATCTTTTGTGAAATAACAAAGTGTAAAATAAAACAGAATGTTCAAAATCCGGTAACAAGATTGATACTTCCTTATGCGCAGATGAAACCAAGATATTGAACCAAAAAATAACTTAAGTTTAAAACCTAGCAATCAGATTGATACTTCCGTATACACATAGAATGCCCAAGTTCTAAACAAACCAAGAAAATAAAAGCAGAATGTCCAAAACATAACAATCAGATCGATACGTAAGTATGCACAGAGAATGTCCATGTTTTGAACTAAAATAAAAGAAAAAATGAACTCAGAATTTCTTTTGTAAAAGAAACACATGATCAAACTAATATATGTACTAATACAATTAGCAATCACTGAGGCAAATGTCCACGCACTCAGGACAAAGATGGAACACTGTGTTCTAAGTAATGTGTCCCACAAAGAATGATTATGGCATTAGTCTACAGAAATCACAACTAAATGAAAGACCTACCAACATTTCATACTGAGTGCATTGTGATCGCTTTGTATTTGATCTTGTATGATACAAGTAAGCTTCAGAATGTTACAATGTACAATCATATCTCAAAGATCGGATGGATTTCTCAATTTTCTAATTTTATATTGTTTTTGATTTTTATTAAATTTTCTCCCCCTAAAATGCTAAAAATGAAAATCTTTTTGATTTTTAGAATTTTATAAGTATATAGAAAAATCAAAATTCCCAGAAAATTGACAACCGATATGATTTACGATCTTTGTAAAACATTATGATCAATGTGACTTGAAAACATCAAGAAAATATGACAATGTAATTCCAAACCTGTCAAGTTCTCCAGAATAATATGACAGTTAAAGAATTAGAACGATTTTACCAAATACACGCCAGGAAGTTCCACTATCAATGAGCTCTCCTCCAATTGATAGGTCCTCTTGAAATCCTCCTGCACACACTCACAAACCATTAGATAGCTTTGGTCACCCAAGCCTTCGAGGTCTTGAGTTTCCCATGAAAATCCATATACCGAAATTTAATCCATTTTCCAGTTGAAACTAAAGAAGTTTCCTTTGAAACTTTGTTTGTTTTTGGTATCCACAACTGTTCCTGTTCAAGTGCATTCTTAAGATAATACTTATCTTGAATCACCACATTGTTGTTAAACACCAAATTAGTTATTAAAGGTTTTGAAAGTTTCAACTTTTCTTCATCCGAGGCTTTCACAAGTTCTTCCTTGTTTTGATTTGGCATTTTATGTCTCTTAGGAATGAACTTTGAAACCTCTGTGACACAAGACTTGGCATTACTAACTTGTCCTTGTAACTCACACAGATAAGGACAATTAGCAATGATATGCCCTCTTGTTCCACACTCAAAACATATTCTCCTCTCCACAAACCTAGGAGAATAGTTTTGTACAAACCTATGGTTTTCGTGATTTACCACTGGTGAATCATAAACTAATCTTTGATTACTTGTTGAACCCATATGAGTCAAATGTGACTTCTTACCACTTGACGTGGGAGACTCAAAGTTCAACTTTTCACATCTTGTGGGACTGAGTGAAATCTTGTCTTTGTTCCAAGACTTTAAAGTATCACACTTTGATTCCACTCTGTTTGATGCACATGATGATTTCACAACCCATTTTGATTGAATTTGACGTTTAGGTTTTGAACTTGAAAAACCATTTTGTTTTGAAAAATTCATATTTTCATTCTTTGAAAACTTTTTAATTTCAACCAATGGGGTTTTGAAAGAAACTTTCTTTTTGAATGATGATGCAGAGTTTGAAACACATGATTTTACATCATCAAAGATATTATTGTGAGAATCATCATAATCCTTATGTACATCCATCAACCCACATCTGTACAATGTCTCCTCATCATATTCCTCAAAAGTACAATCTTCAATGATAGGAGAAAAATTGTCATAAGCACAAATTGGAGACTTTCCCTTATTGAGAGTGTTATCTATTGAAATGTCACTATCACTTGATTTCTCAATAAGAGGACTTGAAGAAATTATAGAATCATGATGATTCTCCAATTTGTGCATAATTCTGTCAAAGTTTCTTTTTGCCTTGTCCATTTTGATTTTAATTTTATTTACTGCATTTGTCAATTCAACATTTACTTTGCTCAAAATGTCAAGTTTTTGTTCAGAAACACTTTCATTGGCATTTGACTTTGACAAATCATCAGTCAACATTTGAACCTGTAACTTCAAATCTGTAATCTGTTTTGAAAAAAACTTTTCATTTGATTTTAAATCCATGTATGCTTTATTGCAGTTTGATAACTCACATTTCAAATTTATGTTTTCTTCCTCCAAACTCCAAATTTTTCCCTCAAGATTTAAACATTTAGAGCATGAGAGTTTAGAAAATGTACCTGAACTTACCTCTTTATCTGAAATGGTATGACAATGGTCTTCACTAATGATGGTAGTTGTTTCAGACAAATCATCAGAGGCATCCTCATAAACACTCTCATCCTCTGTTGACACCACTTCAACACTTGAAGTTTCATCCTTTGACTTCAAAACATCATCTTCAGACTTCTTCATCTCACTTTTGATATCAGAATCATCAAGAATATGTGTATCTTCAGTTACATTACATCTCTTATCTACAACTTCATTCATCTGTTTGCTATCTTCAGACATTTCAGGTTCAATTGTTTTATCAGATTCTAACATTGAAGAATCCTCACTCTTCTCCTCATCACTACCTTCCATCCTCAAATTCACACTTGTCTCAATACAATCTTCAGTTTTCAGATCATCTTCCTTTCCTTCATGATCTTCTTTTTCTTTCTCAGCACTCATACTTGCCTTTAATATGTTTCTTTTTTCATCAATCCACAAGAAATCAACAATTTTCACAATCCATTTTCCGGTTCTCCTTATCTCCGATTCCATTTTATCAACCACATCTTTGAAGTTCATTAATTTGACATGATGAATAACTTATGTTTCCTACATTCTTTCAACAAAATCACTCCATCGATAAGGTAAAAATTGCGTAAACTTCTCAATGATTTGTCCATCAGTGATATCAAACTGAAAATATTTCAATTCTTGCATAAGTGGCAAAAGACGATCAAAAGCATCATTGATCTTCTTCGCAACATGATTTTTGTATGCAAGTTGTAACAAACTCCACTTTGCACATGAATGTGGCATTTGTTCAAAATCAGTCTTTTTAATATCTTCAGAAATGATCACCGAAAACAAGTCACACAATTCTCTTTCTTGATTAAATTCAGACATTTGATCTTCATTCAGTTTCAAACATGGTTTCTTGTATTGTTGGTACAATAACTTCTGATAATTATCATCCGCTTTGGTAATAAACGTTTCGAATGTGGATTTCCAGTTCGGATAATTGTCCAATTTGTCCAACACAAGTCCATTGTTAGCCAACCATTCCACGTTTCAGTTCTTGTATGTCATAGTTAACTTTTATGTTCAGAACGTCAAAATTTAACCTCTCAAAACAAAACAGCTCAAACCTCGTCTTAACGTCCGAATTAGGTCTTGAAACCTATCCCAAATGATCCGGAAGGCCCAAAATAGGTAAACAAGGTTTACTTGAACTTTTAAAATGGTATATTTCTTGCAAAACTCTTTGAACAAACCTATTTGAGGTTCTCCCAAACCTTTTCACGAACCTTTTGAGGTTTTTCACGAACCTATTGAGGTTTTGGCGAATCTATGAAGGTTTTGGTGAACCTAGGAAGGTTTTGGCGAACCTAGGAAGGTTTTTGGCGAACCTATGACGTTTTTGGCGAACCTGTGACGTTTTTGGAGAACCTAGAGGTTCCCACGAACCTATTTCTCACGAACCTATGTAGGTTCGGCTCTTAGGTTCGTCAAAGGTTCGGCAGATCGCACGAACAGATATGCAAATCACTAAAATGGCTCTAAAATCTTCATTTTTTGGAGTTAGAAGGCCTATGAGTAGTCAAAATCTTCGTTTTTTCGAGGCGCATCTTTCTATCGGATCAAAACTTGCAAAAACTTGATAATTTTTCGTAGATCTGGCTTTTTGTTGACAAGAACGTGAATAACTTCAAGAACACCTCCAAGATGATGAATTTTCTGATCAAATTACTTGAGATTGATGTCCAAATAGTCGTAGAATCGAGCCTAACGCTCTGATACCACTGTTGATTTGAAGAATCGATCACGAAATTCTACGATTCGATCATAAACGTGCGGAATCCGTTTACAACTAGATTTGGATCAACAATGACATGGTAATCTATCATGAATCTGAATTTGTCATTAACATTCAAGTGATTACAACGAATCAAACGTGAAATACAACACTTGAATATACGAAAGAAGTTAAGATAAAGAGAAGTCTTGATCTTGATCTTGAGAGAGAAGTCTTGAACTTGAGAGAGAAAGTTGCTTTGTGTATGTGAAATTATGAGCTCTAAGTCTATCAAATCCACCACCTTTATTCTATATAAAGGTTTCAAAAGGTTTGCCAAAGGTTTGCCAATAGGTTTGCCAAAAGGTTTGCCAAACCTTAAACCATGTGACCACCAAACCTTTTAGACATCAATCATAGCCAAACCTTCTTGGATCTTTAACCGAACCCTTAATCATATTCAACAGACTATGATTTCATATACAACAAGCCAGGTTCACACATTAAATGCAGCTTTCACACAGAAAATGCACTAACATAGGGCAAACTACGTTGCTCCTGATGATGATGCCTGGAGGCATGTTGATTCATAGTCAGATACTGAAGAGCTTGATGCTGATGATCAAGTACAACCACCTCCACCTCCTCCTAGACCACAAGCTAGGAAGACTTCAGGTCAATCCTCAAGGTCTACACGTCAAGCTAAATCTTCTCAGGGACAGAGTTCACAGGAGCCAGTTGATGTTGATTTGTCTGCACAACAGACAGAAGCTGCTGGTGATGATGATGAAGAATCTTCTGATTCTGAATCAGAATATGAAATGGTTCAAGAATGAAACCAGATGGTTAGGAGACTCAAGAAGAAATTTGCTAAACAGGTTGAAGATGCTAGGGAAGAAAGAGTTGATCCTAGTTTTGTTCCTGAAGAGCCTGAGTCTTCAAAACTAAAAAGATTGAAAAGGATGGCCAAAGGAGGGCCTTATGATAAGAAAGCTAAAACTAATAAGACCGTTGTGTCTTCATCTGTTATGCCTACATCAGTTCCTGCTTCTGTTTCTTCTGTTATTACTTCATCTGTTCCAGTGACTACTATTCATGCGTCTACTTTACAAACTTCTGAGTTTGTAAATGTAGCTACTTTTATGCCAGCTTTTACAGATTCTACCACTATGGCTACATCAGTGCAAGACACTTAAATGTCATCAGGATGATATTCCCAAAGATGATTTGTTTTCAGGACTAGATGATTCGGGAGATATTAACTTCACAGTTAACTATGATGATACTGATCTCAAGAGAATATTATCTTTGTTAACAAAAGAGTTTGAATGCTACAAGAAGGAAAAGGAACAGAATGTTGCTGATAAACCATCTTCTTCTACTACTGAATTAAATGAGTTGAAAACTCAAATGGCTTTAATGATCAAGTGGAGAGAAGAAGAAATTCTTGAAAAGAAGAAGATGAAAGATAAGATTTCTGAAATGGAATTCTTTATCAAACTTCAGTCAGAAGACATTGTTGAACTTAAGAATGAAAATACTGATTTGAGGTTCAAGATAAAAGCTTTGGAGTCAAAGATATCAAAGACTGAAGTTTCAAGTTCTGGAGCTGAGAAGGTAGTTGTTGATATTGATGAAGAAGAGGATGGGAAGGTGATAGAGGAGGAGAAGGTGGAAGATGAAGAAGAAGAAAAAGTTGATTATGGTGATACTGATGTGGATGAACATCCTGATGATCATGATTTTGGAGATGATGATGGGACTGCTTGTGGTGCTGGTGGAGTTGCTAGTGGTTCTGGTGGTTTGGATTCTGTGTCAGGGGCTATTATTGTTTATACTCCTTCAAAGATTTCAACTGAAGCGGTTCCAATTTCTTCTGTATCATCTGATAGAGTCAGGGATTGTACTTATGTTGAATTTGAAGATTTAGATGGAATAGAACATCCCGAGACAGTTCTTGATTACTCTTTGCCTACATTTCTTGATTTATTCAAATTACATTCTGACATTGACTTGCAGAGAAAAATTTTTGAGATTCAAGTGGATCAAGAGATAGAAGAAGGAGAGATTGTTGGTGATTATACAGTTCAAGATTATCAAGAATTTTTAGAAAGTGATGATGAGTTGATATTTGATTTTGAAGAAGATGAAGATGTTGATTTGTCTGATTATGATAAAGATATCATTGATGAAGAGCTGTTGAATTTAAACAACATGAAGAAAATATTTGAGGCTGGAAGTATGTCCAGAACAACTTTGGATCCAGTTAAAGTGAAGACTAATATGGATTTTTGGAAAGAGATTCAAGATGAGACAAAGTACATTATTGATCATTTACATTCATTCAAGATAATGACAGAAGTTTTAGAAGACAAAGATCCAGAAAACCTAACTAAATAATCCAAGAAGTTCAAGATTGGATCTAAATCCAAGATGATTGGAAGGATTATTAGTTATGGTTACTTTCATAACATTTCAGGAAGCTTGATGGATAAAGGATGTTATGTTGTGAAACGAATAGATGGATGCCAATACTTTGGCAAGGCTTCTGATTTGATGAGTCTACCGTCTTTTGAATGTAAAGCTCTTTCAAGATTGAGGATGATAAAGCCTATTCAGACTCGACACAATGAAATTTTTGAGAATTTGTTGAAGAAAGAAGCACGAATTGGATGGAGTTTGTTAACACCTCAGTTCAGAGAAAAATTTCAGGATTATGTGAAGCCTAAAGTATTCAAAAGACCAAGACTCAGGAAGATTGAACAAGACTGGAATCCATATTTCAAGTTTTGGTTTTATGACGATAGAACTACTGAAGGAGTGATTTTATTGAAACAAGATGATAAATGGAGAGTGATCCGGATGCTTGATCCTGTTTGGATTGTAAATTGTTCAAAGGATGATATTGCTTTACTTGATTCATCAGAGATGTATGTCGAAGATGGATATCATGATGTTGGAGTAAGTTTCAAAGATATGACATTTCAATTTCAAACCATTGCACGAATGAGTTATACATTGGGTATACATTCAGGATGCAATTGGGAAAATGTGAATTATCTCTATACTGAGTTGATGCAAGTTCAGAAGGAGAGAGATGAAAGAGACGCAAAGATTGAAGCTGAAAGACTTGCGAAGATACCACGTTCTGTTGTTATACGAGCGGTGGATAATGTGGTTGTTGAAGAGGGTGGAGATTCCAGCGGAGTCAAAGACAGAGCTGAAGACAAAGATTGAAGATTTTGATAGCAAACATTTAGGGGGAGTTTGTTAGTACACATTTGTAATTGTTTTCTATTCAAAAAGTTGTATTTATTTTGAGTTTTTAGAAGGTTCGACTAAGGTTTGCCATAGGTTCGTTTGGTCCACGAACCTTGGCAGGTTGGCGAACCTATTAATTTAATAGGTTCGGCGAACCTATAACCTGGAGAAGGTTCGGCGAACCTTTTGATAGGTCAACATAGGTTCGTCTAGCAAACCTAAGGGTTCGTCCAGCGAACCTTAGGGTTCGGCTGGCAAACCTAGGGTTCGGCTACAAGAAATAGGTTCGTGGTCTGTATGTATAAATAGAAGGTTTGTCTGTTTTTCAGAAGAAATTTTGACAGAACTTCTGAGATTTTCTCTGTGTGAGATCTGTGTTTTCTGAGTGAAGTCTTGTAATCATTGGTTGATATATACAAGATTGATTATTGAATTGCTTGTGTTTTTATGATTTTATACATATCAACTATGGATTCCGCACGTTGTTGATAGTTTGTAGCATCTCGTTTTCGATCCTGATCGGTTCCAACCAAACCAACAAGATAGGTCACCATCAGGAAACAAGCTAGGATGGATTTAGAAACACACTTAATCCTTTTTGTTTCATTATCTTGTTTGATCTTATGTGAAAACAATATTTTTGAGTTTGGTTAGTTGTATACTTTTAGTAGTTAGTATGCTTTGTTACCAAATCATATTTAACATTATGAAACATAGTAACATTGTGGTTGTTCTTTCAATACTTGGTCATGATTTAATCAATCGGTCGTGGATTCCGCATGTAGCGCAGGGTGTGAAAGACATGAAATCTTAGAAGGTCACAATGCAACATAGTCAATTCAACACTTTCAAAAAGAAAAGGAAACTATGACCTTAGCGGGTTATCAAAAAATACTTATTCTTTTTCATCAATTGTAATAATGAAAACATTGAAATATTAATCAATTTAAAGATTTATTCCAGATTTGTTTCATGAGCATATGTCACATACACAAGATATCCTGCTCGACGGTAATTGTGGTTTTCGATATGTTTTCGTGGGTTTAGGACTTTGTGAAAAAGAGTGGTTTTATGTTCGAAAACAACTACTAAACGAAATGGCATCAAATATCAAGGCGTATATATCGATTTTTCATAACATAGAACCTGGATTGTATAATTTCATATATTACGACATAAACTGGAAAGAAGGAAAACTTGCACCCTTGAAACATTGGATACAAATGTCGTACAGAGGAATCCTGAATGCGCAAATATTTGGTGTGATTGCTCAAATTGTTAACCTCAGAAGTTCTCAAATGAATTTCCCTTTCAAGGTAGGCCCGAAAACTATGGAACTCCATCCTATCGTATCGTTCATCCATGTTAACAACAATCACTTCATCCATGTGAAGGTAGAAAGATATTATTTGATGCCTTCATTTAATGGGATTTTGAGAAGGTATCGTATAGAAAACACATCTTCTTAAAAGTTAAAGTACATAAATCGTATGGAACGGTATATTGAAATATGTCATGGTAAAGGACAATGTGCTTACATTAATTTGTTTTAAATTTACACATTATTCTAACCATACATTAAATATTGATATAAATGAAAACGATAAAATTTGATACTAAAATGTTATCAACATCAAAACTATATGGATTCACCATAATTTAATGGTAGATATGAAGAAAAAAAACAAAAAAAAAACATACGCCACGTATAACCATATAAGCTACGTATATTATAAAAAAATTATAAACCTCTATACTGTAATCCCTATGGTTTTCAATTTTCTATTTGATTTATAATTATGCTCGTACATAATACAACAAAGTTTATAACATGCTTTGGATAGTCGTATTCGTAAACCCAAACACATATACACGAAGATATATATACTTAAATGAAATACAACTCATAAATATATTTATATTCAAATTTCTTTAACAAAAAATGAATATAAGATTTAATAATTGAATTTAATTATGTTTTATAAAATGTAAGGTTATAAATGTTAAAAATAAAGTGTATAAGTTTTTAAAAATGATTTAAACTTAAAAAGTTAAACTACAAAATTTAACGGGTCAATCATACAATTTTTGAGACCTAAACGAAAACATAACCTAAGAATATTTGGATTAGAAATGAGAGAAATCCATAACTATAGGGATTAATCCTACCAAATTTCATCTTCCTTTCTCCTTCTCATTCAGTCTCTGGTTCATCTATCTTATACCAACTATCCATATCTCAAGGACTAAGACTTACGTTGATCAAAAACGTTGCAGACTTCGTGAACATACCTAAAACTCATATCATAGCCATATTATCATCCAACTTAAATTATATACATATACTAGCATGGGACATTGTGTTTTGTAAGGCTTAAATGTAAAGGATAGCAAATAAGAATCTCTATAGTTTAGCCAACATTTCCCCATCCTTGAACTAAAACTTTGGACAACCAAATCTTATAGATATACAAGTATACTAACGGGAAACTACGTTCAAATGGTGCATAAAACTGAACCCAAACGAAGAAAGAATCACAAACAAAAGTTTAAGAACTTAACCCTTGACTCACGTCAAGATCCAAAGCTTAAACCCAATTCTCGAAACCATGAATGTTGTATTACTCTCTACCATATGATAGCACTCTGCAAACGATGAGCGTGTGCTAATACCTTGCACAAAACAGAGTTATACCGAAGCGGGAATCACGAAAACAAGTTTGATGTTTATTAACGATTGCAAGAAGCGAATTCTCTTAAAAAATCATCCTACATCGCCCAAGAAACCAATATTTTTCCACTTTAAACACCTATAAATATCCTTTCTTGGTCCCTTATTGCTTGCAACTCCTAGAAGGTAATTTAATTTTTCTTTTTCTTCTTTTCATTATTCATTTATTTATTTTTTTCCTAGTCTAAGTAGTAGAGCTTAGGTTATTAGTTGTCGGCATTAGGCTCGTTTAGGTTGCCTTGTTTAGGCTGCCTTTAGATTTGGTGTAGTCTTGTAGAGGCTCGTTAGGCAAATGAGTCCGGCCTATGACATCTGTTCATTTAGCTATAACTAGCATAATGTTTACTCTTCCTCATTGCATTCGTTTGACTACGTTGAACCACGTTTGCATGCGGATCGCCACACAGGTTCAATACTCACGGCATCCAGTTTGTTACAACTGTTGATCTTGATTCTTCTTCATTATACTAGTTTTCTCAAGCACCATTAATATGAGTTTCACTCATACTCCCTCTTTTACATTTTGTACTTTCGGGATGTTGCATACGTCATTATTCAATGAAAGTTATTCTAGAGTCAAAATCAAATAGATGCAAACTATTAGTCTAAGTTGTTTGACTTGTGTTCTATAGTATGCCTACTTGTTTATGTGTTATGCCTATTCTTGTTATGTCATGTATATCTAGTAACTAGTAGCCCTTGCAATATAACTTGGGTTATTAATTATATATTGCAAAAGTGAAAGAGCTGATAATCAATGTAACTAGTAGCCTTCGCATAATAAGTTTGGTTATAGTAAAATGTAAAGGTGAAAGAGCCGATATTCAATTGTTGTAACTAGTAGCCTTTCAATTAATGACTTATGTCATTAAGTTAGTAAAGGTTAAAGAGCCAAAGAATTCAATTTGAACTTCTAGATTATACTTGCTTTTGGTCTTACTTATTTAGACTTTGTTTGCATTTAAACTTTTAAACATGTTATTATATATTAAACTGTATGAGAAACTCACCAACTATTCATATAGTTGACCCAAATTTATTTTACATATGTAACAGGATAAGGTGAATACTATGGAGAAGACATAGGATAAGTGTAGTGGACCTGGTATAATTCTTAACAATGTTCTGGCTTTCAAATTGTAAACGATAGATTATTCATTGTAAATCATTGAATGTTTGAAATTGTTCATTGTATTCAATAAATGCCGAATGTTAATAATGAATGTTGTAATTATTCAATTTTATTAATAGCACCATGAGTAACAGTCTACATTGTGCCTTGACGAATTCCACCATCAGTCGGGGTGTGACATATATGTCACATATAGGACTATATGTGGCATATAGAAGATACAAAAAGTCGAGTATTGGTCTATTGTTGTCCT
The DNA here is from genome assembly GCA_009363875.1 of Mikania micrantha. Taxonomy (NCBI): domain Eukaryota; kingdom Viridiplantae; phylum Streptophyta; class Magnoliopsida; order Asterales; family Asteraceae; genus Mikania; species Mikania micrantha. The sequence continues at coordinate 1,692,756 of CM018694.1, read as the reverse complement.
ACAACCCCACTCACGTCCCACTCACTTTCTCTATAAAGTATAAAGCCATACGCCACTCGATCTTCTATACGCATGTGCTGATCGGTGTTTTACAATTACTAGGTACACTTTAGTTATGTTTTCGCTTTGTTAAACTTATTTGTTTGGTGTAATGCTCAAAAAGGAACCAAACTGTCGTGTGGTTGACAAAATATTCGTCATGTATAATTCTATACATGGCGTATAGTTCTATACATGGAATATAGTTCTTGGTGAAAATGATGATGATGAACCATACACAACGTATAGCATTATACGTGGCGTATATTTCACAAGCATCTCTAAATGTTTGAAGATGCCATATACACTACATGTAGGGTATACATGGTGTATATTTTGTAGAGTAGAGCCATACACTTGGAAGTATAAGCAACAATAGTGTATACGCCATGTATATCATATATAGTACAACATCATACACTAGGCCTATACGCCACATATAGGGTTATACATGGCGCGTAGTTTTTTTATTTTGTAATAAATATATATTTTTTTTTTCGTAATTTACATATGTATGAATTTGGAATCGTATACTGAGGGTGGTCAAATTCTTCTCCATCTGTTCCTTCAGTTTTTGCTAAGTTTCCAATGCTCACATAAGGTGCGCGAATATTCGGAGGAAGAGATTGGCCACAAAAGGCCATAGACTGGGATGTGTTGGCAGAGATAGACAAGTGTCAGAGGGCATAGGGGTACATCAGAGAGGATACACTATGGAGGTGCTTGTTTGAGACCGCCTTCCTCCCTTTATGTAGAGAGGTTATCATGGAGTTCTTTTTCCACTTTTACATACCGTATAGCTGCACAACAAGAGGTATGCTTTCATTTGTTTGGCTAGTAACAATAGATGTTGTTGGCAGAGTTTGTAGTCTCATCTTACTTGAATTACGAATACAAGCCAGCGACTGTTGAGTGAGATGATCCACCTTTTGGGCACCAAGTCGAGAGTTAGTCGCATTCGCGACCTTTCATCCGATATATGCACTGGCTTATTACACGTCCATCAAGGAACGTGGAAAACGATGCGAGAGCTGTTACATGATTTATTTTAGATGTATTTTTTGATTACGGGACACATTGCTAGCTCCAGCATTGCTTACCTTAGTGTTTTGCTAGCTACTATAACACGCAACATTGTAGATCGATATATGGTGGAACATACATGATGATGGTCGGTCACACGTTAGGGCTTTTGCATCCATCTTCACTGAAGGAGTTGGCTGTGCGGATCGATCCAATTAGATTGTATCAACAAACATTTTTCGAGATGAGGATTGTCCAAAACTTTATTGGTTAAGTTTCTCCCTAGGCCAGATGGGATTTAGGATTCACAGATCGGTTGCTGTGGTAGCTGCAGGAGAGTCAAAGCATGCTGGCTATGAGGGTGCAAAATCCACAACACATATACAAATGTTGTGAGATATCTTACGCGTGTCAACATCGTACTTGATCAGGTTGCTGAGATCACTAGTCAGCTTATGCAGGCTAGCTAGCAGCATGATCAGATTGAGGATATGTTACGCTCGTAGGTTGAGCATGAGGTTGATATGTCAAGACAGACATGCATCGAGCCTCCTCTGCCATCACTACCACGATAGTATCCTGATGTCCCCTAGTTTTTAATCAATAATATTGTTCCGGGTAAAAATTAACAAGCTTAATTCTTAGAAAAACCGAGTTAAAAAGTGGGGTATTGTGTTTTATGATCAAAGATATCAGTTTATCCCTGCGGATCCCTTGGGATATTCCAGAATATGAAAATGAAATAAACAGCTTACACACGACATTTGTACGAGGAAAAGCCCTTATTCCATTAGGATTGCCGGCATAATAACCTCGGGAGGTGGTAAATGTCACTCTGCCTAGTTTTATTGATAATGAAATGAATTCAATACAATGAAAGATCACAATATGATCGATGCTAAGTACGCAATTGAGCTTCTGTGATTGTCAGTGTGTTTCAAGGGTCCTATATTCATCAATTGCCTCGGTATATATATGACAATTTTAAAAGCAAGCTAAGAGCAACGTTTAAAAGACCGTTGCGCATATTCCGGCACTTTCCAAACGTGGGAGACTCGTTCAAAATAATGGCGTTAATCTATCTTGGTTGCGGCATTCCAGAATAAATCAGTTGGAGTCCCATTCCGTGATTTTTGCTGAGTCGTATAACAACCTGTCACTTCCTGAAATCTCGCAAACCAGATTAGGAATAAACAGAGATAATGATTAGTCAGTTATATATCCCTAAATATCCCAAAATATCATGATCCTGAAATATCCCAGGTAAAATTTTTAGCACACAATAATTGCCCCCAATTTTTACAGATGATGATTTACAGCTACAAAAATTTGAATTTCAAATTTTAATTTGGACGGTTACAAGATTAAATGGACGGTTGCGATGAGGTTAGCGGTTCCTGTAGTGTCAGTTTTTTTGCGCATATAATGATCACGTTTCTTCCTTTCAAATCACAAAAATCTCTCGATCAGCTTCTCCGGTATGTTTTCTTCTCGTTATTCTCTGTTTTTCATCCTCTTAGTTTGGCAGAATGTCGAATTCCAACTCTTCATCCGAATCCGATGATTTCTTCGACCAAAATATACTGCCATAAACTGAGCATAATGTATGTATCTTCGATGATGACCACATAGACTCCATGCAACTGTCTCAGGCATTCCCTGAAGAAGCCACATTTCATCGTTTCGATTCTGCCCTCAAGGCTGATCACAACTCCTCCTCTTGGGTTTGCTTTCTAGAGTACTCCTTTTCTTTAGGTTTATCCTTTCCTTTTCCTCCTAATTTCTGAGTTTTTTCGCATCACCCGTCTTTGTTATCCCCAACCAATGCCAATGGGTTGGCGTTTACTTGTTACTCTTCATAGGCTAAACAAAAAATATGGTTTGAGGATTGGGGTTCCTAAAATTTCTTTTGTCTATTAGCTTCGTACCCATGGTTATTCCCGTTTTTTACTCCAAAGGAGAAGTGGTGCTCCTGCTCTGGTTCATGGGACTACTATGAACGAGGAAGAGTGGAGGAATAAGTTTTTCTTTGTTAAAAGGAGTTCTATTCCTGAGGGGATGTCTCTTCCTGTCAGATGGTTGTTAAAGGGTAGGATTTCTAGGTTTATTTGTTCTTCGTATAGTTAAATTTTTGATAATTAATTTATTTCTCTCATTTGTTTTCAGCACCGAAGTTTGAATCATTGGTCGCAGAGAGCGAGGATACCGAGCAGAAAGTACAAGCCATGTTGCAAATTGAAGAGAAAGAGCGGAAGTTTGGAGTAACATTGAGAGCTGATATCCCCAGCCCATAGTGCATCTTCCAAACAATCTCAAGCTCAAATGACATCAGGTATCATTTCTTAGGTTTGTTGGTATTGAGTTAATTTATGGTTATTATTTTGTTTTCTATTTCTTAAAGTCTGCCTTTGATCTTGAAGATCTTATTGGTTTTCTGGACATTCAAAAAGAAAAAACATGCCCTGTTTCTCCCAAAGCGAGGATCATGCATACCCACTCAACTAAGGCCTCCAAAAAGCGAAAGGGCGCGGATCCTATCAACGTGGATGACATCCCTAAATTCCCTGTTTCTGATCTTTTTCAAAAGGATGTTTTTGAATTTATACTTTTTTATATTCCGGTCATATCCTAAGATATTCCTAATTTTGCAAGCTATCCTGAAAATTGCTAGTGATAAAGAAGCTTTCGAGAAACAAGTTGAGGATTTAGAAGATCAGTAGAAGATTGTCGTCGCCAAAGCTGGTCACTACGAAAAAGAGGCCCAAAAGTTGAAGAAGCTTGTCAAGGATAATGATGTTGCCCATAAGCTGAAGGTCAAGGATATTATCGAAGGCACGAAGAAGTCAGCTGCCATAGCCATCCTCAAACCAAAAATCTAGATGGCGGAGAAAGCCAAGCAGGACGGAGCGGACCTATGGGGGTAGGATCTTGCTGACTGGGCCAAGATCCCAACCAACTTGACTAGAGACGTGACGGAGGCTTCTGATCAACGATGAAGACAACCAGCGTGGTGGAGGCGAGCAAGGCAGCGGAGGGCGATGATATGGGTGCAGGTGCAGGAGGTGCAATGGCGATGGGCGATGAGGACAGAGTTGATAAGGTCTGAGCCCATCATATTTGTGGTTCTTTTTATGTTATCTTGTACTTAAACAATGTTCTAATGTTAAGTACCGAGATGGGTAGACAATTTATGGATTTTTAGGTGGATGGACCATGTGTTTACATGGCGAAGCCTAAAATATCCTTGGTTTATTGTTTTGACATTTTCAGTATATTGGTTGGAGGGACCATGTGTTTTCATGGCGAAGCCTAATATACTGATTTTATAATGGTTAATCTTTTGACTTTCTAGTTATATTTGAGGATATTTCATGATATTCTGTTGGATCAATTTTGGAATATATATATATATATAGTGTGTGTGTGTGTGTGTATTGTCTTGTGTTTCCAATATGGCTTTGAATTATTTCAAGGATATTTTAAGGATATTTTTGATTAAAAGTTATATTATCTTTAGCGTGTCCAACGCTTGTGTTTTGCAAATATTAGTATTTTCCTTAAAATGTTTCTAGAATATTTTTGTTATAATTAAGATATAATTAAGAAAATTCTGAGCCATCTTGGTCAGGATACCAATTAAGAATATCACTGTAGTTGCCATTATTTAGTTGATGTATTTTTCAGAAACATTCGTATTATTTACACAAGGTTTTATTTCAGGATCAGATGTTTCTAAGTGAAGGTACTTATAACGCTAATTTCATAATAGCATAATCAGAAATAAAGATTGTAGTAGAATATTGAAAAGGTTAAGAAATAAATACCAACTCCTTGAAAGAGTAGACTCATTCTTGAAGCCTTCTTATCCCTGTTAAAATAGTATAATAATTACATACCTTGATATCCTTAGGTATGTTCCTGCTCATATTCAAAAACAAGAAAAATTGGGACGAGCCCAATATTCTGGTGACTATGGCCGGTTAGACTGGCGACTAAGGCCGAAGATACTTGCGACAAGGCCGATTATACTTACGACTAAGGCCTAAGATACTGGCGACAAGGCCGATTATACTGGCGACAAGGCCGATTATACTAGCGACAAGGCTGAAAATATTGGCGACTAAGCCCCGGTTGTATAACATATGAATGCTATAATCCGGAGGATCCCTGGTAATAGTCTTTGGAAAGGAAATTTTCAGCCACTCATGCGTGTACTGGTCCCAAAATCTCCAACTATATCGTGATATTTCGGAGGATCCATATGCGTGTACTGGTCCCATTATCTCGGATTATAATAGGATATACGTGCGCTACTGGAGAGGGTGTATGAACCCTAGTTCGTTTGAGAGACAAAAGTCCCTTGAGTTTTGATTTCAGGTCAAAACTTTTTTGTGCAACCAGACGTAAAGTCTCGCATGGGTCTTCCACATAGTTTTGATTTCAGGTCAAAACATCGCAACCAGACATATAGTCTCTGCGGGGGTCTTGATCAAGTTTTGATTTCAGGTCAAAACTTGGGCTAACACATATAGCCTCGTATCTTCTCCAACTATGCCTACAAAAAATTAAGACTTTTGCATAGGTGGGAATCCTAATACCCCTCCAATGCTTGAGTTAGTGTCAAGATATTTTAAGAATATATCAAGATATAAGTGTAGGGATATAAGATTATAGAAATATTTCATGGCAATAAATATCATATAAAGTAAGTCTTAAGATGTATGGCGTTCCATGCCCTTGGAAGAGGATCACTTTCCATAGTGGTTAACTTGTACGCCCCCTTTCCAGCTTCGGATTCGATTTTATAAGGTCCTTCCCATTTTGGGGCAAGCTTTCCATCCATCGGGTTGGTGGTATTTTGGAACGCTTTTCTTAGAACCAAATCTCCAATTTGGAATCTTCTGATCCTTATATTCTTATTGTAGGATTTAGCCATCTTTTGCTGATCGGTGTCCATCCTAATCTTTGAAATATCCCTAATTTCATCGATAGTATCTATATCTTGAGATAATACTCCAGTGTTAGCTTCTATAGTTTGTAGACTTGTTCTCGCGGTAGGATTTGTACGAGGAAAAGCCCTTAATCCCTTAGGATTGCCGGCATAAAAACCTCGGGAGGTGACAAATGTCACAATTCCTAGTTTTATTAATAATGGAATGAATTCAATACAACGAAAGAGCACAATATGATCGATGCTAAGTACGCAATTAAGCTTCTGTGATTATTAGTGTGTTTCAAGTGTCCTATATCGATCAATTGCCTCGGTAAATATATGACAATTTTACAAGCAAACTAACACAACGTTTAAAATACCATTGCGCATATTTCGGCACTTTCCAAACGTGGGAGACTCATTCAAAATAATGGCGTTAATCTCTCTTGGTTGCCGCGTTCCAGAATAAATCAGTTGGAGTCCCATTCCTCGATTTTTACTGAGTCGTATAACAACCTGTCACTTCCTGAAATCTCGCAAACCAGATTAGGAATAAACAGAGATAATGATTAGTCAGTTATATATCCCTAAATATCCCTGATCCTAAAATATCCCGGGTAAAATTTTTAGCGCACAACAAATATGTGTGTACATTTTTTATTTTGTTATGTACAAACACAGGTTGTATATTTTTATTTTATATTTGGTTTGGTTTGCTTGTTCATATTTGTAATGTGTGTAAGATTATTTTGTATTTATGATTTTTCTCATATTATGATAATTTGTATTAGTTAACAAAATAATAATAATATTACTAAAATACTTATAATGTTGATTAAAAATTTCTAAAATTAATTATTACTATTCAATAATGAAGTTCATTTTTCTTTTTTTAATTATGTGGCGTAAGGTGTTATACAACACGTACAAAATTTACACATAAGAGGATTCATGGTGGAAAAATTAGTGGCAAACATATCCGTCTTTTTAAATACTATACGAGGAATTCTGCACATAATATAAATAATCATGCAAGTGAACTTAAGGTTGCAAATATCGAGGCCCACACGTAGCGTATTATACTTTATGCTACGTATAGTATGCAAGAAATGATGTTTCATGAGATGTTATACGCCTCATATGATAGTATACGAGACGTATAGAGTCAGGCTAACGTTAAAAAAATAATAGTTGGACATGCAAATAACAAAACGAGTTTCTGTAACCAATACACAGGTTGTCTTTACGGCATTTGGATATCCACATTTTTAAAACACACACAAATGGATATATGGACACCATCTAACTAAATATAAGTAATGTTAATGTAAGATTATCCTATTTAATAAATAAATTATTATTGGAAAAATGCCAAAAATGTCCCTTTAACCATTTTTTTTCCAAAATATCCACTGAACACAAATGTCCACCCATTTTATAGGCTCTGCCGCCCCATGAAACACGGGAGCCGCTTGTGAAATGAACCAATAAAAATTCCCCACGTGTCCATCACTGGCACTGATGCCCACAAACTAAGGGAGGCACCCAAGCATTTGAATTTTCGGTCACGGGCGTCCATCCCGTAAACATTTTTTATTGGTTATTCTAAGGGAATCAAGTACCGGGATGGTGGAACCTCCAAAGTGTCGATTGCTTCGTTGTAGTGAGGGTACTCAGCAGATTTGACAAGGTAAGCTCCGAGGTTATGGATCGGCTTGGTTTTCAAGGCCATTTTTGCAACAATAAACACCGAGCAGTTATGAAAGCAAAATGTGAGTACAAACTTTTCTTTTAGAGAGAGAAAGAAAAGAGGAAGTTTAACCGTTCACACACAAAGGCAGTTTCAAAAATAAAAAATGCCACTACTTATAACATATCAAAAGTTTTACCTAAGGGTTTTTACCCATCGAACAAACCTATGATCATGAGAGAGAAGAAACAAACGACAACGAAGTACGTTCATGCACACCCTGAAGTACAGACAAAGCTTTGTCCGGGATGAAGCCTAGTCCGATGCCGTTACACCACCATCATGAGCATAAAACTCAGACGGTGTCGGTGTAAATGCATCGCGCCAGGCGACATGCCTGACAAGCAGTGGTCCTTCGCCATGAGTAGCATCCGGAAGAATCAATGTAGAAAGAAGAGTGTTCTTGATCAAGAGATGATCAAGCAACTGTTATGAAAACACTGATGGATTAAAGAAGACAACTGCTGATATAAATAAGGAAAGAAAGATCGGTGGTCATTTGAAGTAAAAGGGATAAAAATGGAAAGAAATATAGCATAGAGCCATGGGAATAATTAATGAGTGTCAATTTAATTAACTGTGAGAGGTCTAATCTTACAGAGTATTTAGTGAAGGCCGAATCGGGCGTAATTATCAAGAGATTTGATAACCACTTGGGCAAGGAAGATTTAACCATGAAAGATTATTTAACTTCGGAAGAGTCTTATCTTCGGAAGAGGTTTAACCATGGATAAATTGCACGGTTAGAAGTCTCGGAAGAAGAGGAGACTTCGGAAGAGATTTAAACCATGGAAGGATTAAAGTGTAACAACGGAAGTTGTAACCACGGATAGATATGAAGCAGTGGTTATAACAACCACTGATCCTATCCAAGTTATGGGATAACCACTGAGAGACCAAGTTATTTTCATTAGTGGTTTATCAAATATCCGTTGTTAGGTTAATCATTGAAGATTATCCTTTTATGTTTTTATTTAAAGGTTTAAGAAACACATTCTTAACCATGTTTATTAGCTCATATTTATCATACCCAATTTGGCCACAAACTTAGAAAAAGTTGAGGAGTCCTCTGGAGGACTAGTATGATTAAACCCGATTCCAAATTTGGCCTTGCTGTGAACTTGCTTACTTAAAAGCATTTTTAACCCTTTGCAGGATTCAACCCACTTGTCACAGCTAACCTTGGTCTGAGACAATTCATCTCTAAAGCTGGATATTTTACATTTAGTAAATCAAATAGAGCTTGTAGGTTGGATTTTTCAGCCATTAGGAGAGAGATTTGACTGTCTTTATTCTTTATTAATTTTTCTATTTCAGAATTTTTATTATCTAGCAGTTGCTCCAACTCCTGATTTTGTTGTTGAAGCAACACATTGGCTTTCTTAATTTTTTAAAAAGCCTCTACGCACACATCGGTACATAGTTTTTCTAGAGTGGAAGAAGATACCTACGCATCAGGAGTGTCTGCAGCAGGTTGTTATGAAAGGGAAGAGTCATCACCAACGGCCATAAGAGCGAAATCTGTTGGTTCAAAGGTGATGAGGGCATAGCCTACATCTTCAGGCGGACTGCTCCAGTCTACATACTCTTGGGTGAAAAGAGCAGGTTGACTAGAAGGAGACTGGACAGTAGGGCGTAGTATTGAGAAGGTGATGTAGCAATAATTTGAAGAGGTGCAGGAGTAAGTTGATACATGCTACCATTGGCAGCTTGTACAAATTGTACATTGGTATGAGGAGGGGTCTGTACAATGTGTGCTGACACCTGCGAATTGTTATGCCTTCTGAAAGATGAGGAAGAAGAAGAAGAAAAAGGTGCAGAAAAGGTATGCGATTTTGAATTAGGGAAAGTCACATATGGAGAAGAATTTGAGTTGGGAACATTTATGCACTCCCTGGCAGAGTGTCCAGTGCCGTGATACCTATAGCATTGGACCATAGCCTTATTTAGGCTGAACCTGGTTTTTCCTTGAATACCAGGAAATTTCCTTCCGGTCCTCTTGTAGAACTTATTCGTTCTCAAGAGGGCCAGTTGGTGAAGAATGTCCATCTCTTCCAAGTCATCATTTAGAACTTGATGGAGATCATCCATGATAAAGCATAGATGATCAGAGATGGGAGAGTGGTCATCACAGGAAGAAGAAGAAGTGATGCCAGTGGTTATGTCGATGTATTCATCATAACCCTGATCATTTGATTCAGAGTTATGACTCAGAAGAGTTGTGTTCCCTTGAACATACTCTATAGTTGATTTACCAGACTTTATGAGTTTTCTCTTCTGGTCAATCTCTCGCTCAAAGGTGAGCAACATACCATGAAGTTGAGTGAGAGAGACCTTGCCAAAGTCTGCAGAGGATCTCATGACAATGGAATAAGTTTCCTATTTTTAGGTAGAGATCTCAAGAAGCGGTTCAGAACAGAGACAGGGGGTACACTTGACCGGCTAGTTTTAATTCACTTAAGAGAGAAGTGAATCGTTCAAACTGCTGAGTCAGTGACTCATTATTTAGTTGGGAGAATGTCTCGTATTGTTGAGCTAATATCTCCCTAGTATTAGCCACAACATCTTCTGTGCCACCGAATTTCTCCTTCAGAGCATCCCACAAGTCTTTAGCAGACTCATGGTTATGAAGACCAGAGTATATTTCATTAGGAAGGGCCATAGCCAACTGAGCATGTGCCTTTGCATCAAGCTCCAACTTCTGGTAATCCTCTTCGGTGTAGTTCCGAGGATCTTTCGGGACATCGTCTCCAGTCTCCGTGTCCAAGACCGTTGGTTTATGCGGTCCGAACATGACAGACTGTCAACATCCTGTATGATTATTAGACAGGAAGTGAAACATCCACCTCTGCCAAATGTTATATTGGTGCCTAACCAAGATTGGTGGCTTCGTGGCAGAACCGGTGTTATGAGGGTCAAGAGTGAATTTCTCTGCCATTGGTTCACAAATAGTTATGAGCAAATCAACAAGTGATGAGTTCTCAAAGTGATTTGTTAGAATGATTTTTTGAACACATTTCAGTTCAAAAATCAAACTCCTACAGATTTGAAGAAAATAGAAAGACAGAAAAGATAGATTGCAGAAAACTAAAACAACAAGATATCAGTGAGAGCTTTGAGTTTTAGTCTTGATGGTTAAACCAAGACTAAGGACAAGGCTCTGATACCAATTGTTGAAACGCAAACACCTCGAGGACTAGCTATTTCACCAGGAACAAGGCTTTAAACACTTAGTCAAAGCTTTGGTTTTAGCTCCCTCTAGATCTTTGCACAAAGTTATTTTAATTGCTTTAGTTTTCTTGCTTTAGAAAGAGAGAAGATAACAGATAGAAAGCACAAGGAATTTTGGGGGAAGTAATTCAATTTATTCAGAGAATGTTGGGATATAAATACCCAAACATTCTGAGATACAAGACAAGAAATAATAAGACAAGTAGCTGACATTGTTACAGACATTGATACAACAGACTCGTACAAATACAAAGTCAACAACAACGGAAACAAGAGTCTTCAAGAGTCTTCAGGTCTTCAGAGGTTGAAGTAGTTGTATTGGAGTTCAGCGGTTTATTCTTTCGGAAGATGTTTATCGGAAGCTGATTGAGTAATCATTTATTTGTGAAGAGGAGATTGTCTTCCGAGTCATTAGACTTCCTCTGATACAATGGTTGTCTTCCGAAGATGTCAGGATCAGCTATTGTCTTCTGAGGTGGATAAGTTCAGCGGCACTTCTTTTTGGCGAAGCTTCCGCTGATAGTCTTCCGATACTGAAGCAGTTCTTCAATCGGAAGATAAGCATCCGCGGCTTGTCTATCCGCGGTTTTATTCAGTTGTCTGGCTTCAGTGGTTTTGCTCGTCAGTCCTTATTTTCCAACACATCTCTCTCTCTCTCTTTCTACTCTCTCTCTCTCTAGCTTCTTCAACACTCAACCTCACAAATCCTTCACCAAAATTCGTGTTCTTGGTGTCCAAAAGATCCTCTCAACGAGTAGAACAAGGAAGTACAGAAGATAAAGTCCAAGACGAGCTCAAACGGAAGAAAATATAGGGAGAAGGTTCGGATTCTTGAGGGTTTTCACCCATTTCAGCCTTTGCACATTTCAACCGGTTTAGGCTCTTAAAATCGACTAAGGCTAACTCGAAAATGGACCAAAAACACAAGTAATATGTTAGGTTAATGGTTTGAAGGATTGAAGATGGTTGGATCGGCTGGGAATGATAGTATTGGTGAAGGAAACACCCAATCTAGATAGTACCGATGGTTCCTTCGAAAATGCAGCTTTTCCCCATCAAGATTGCTAAGTTCGATGGCCCTATGGTCCGGTACTCATCAAGATTGGTAAGGTCAAAGAGGTCCAAGGGGTTTTAGGTTGGGACTCATCGATACTAACGGCTGGGAACAAGGAAACCATCGATATTAAGGTTTTCGATACTATAGTATCGATGAAGCATAGGTTCGATGATTCCAGCCCTGTGTTGTAAGCCCTAAAACCCACACACACGTGACACGTGTTTTAAAACGACAAATCAAAATAGGTCCCAGATTTTTCAAACCGACAAATGTAATTAACACCTTAAACACCCCACTTTAATGGACTTTACAAAATAATTGATGTTAATTAAACATTCAACAACCAAAAACTACATTAGAGTTGTTCACAAAAACCTTGGTTTTAAACCAACAAAGAAAAACCCAAAAATGTTTGATCCGAATCCTTGCAAGGCAATCCGATCACGACCACGTTCAACCCTTCCGTTCACCTGAAAACACCATAATTAAGTCACCATTAGTTCATTAGAACTAAGTAAGTTCACCATGCCCACCCACCCGAGCTTACATGACCAAAATGGTCAATTTTGGTCAATTTCAACACTTGGCGTATGAGTTTGGCGTATCTGGGGCGTATCACAGACAAATTTAAAGCTGGAGCTGAGGTAGGCGTATCTGGAGGCGTATCCCTGGCGTATGATACGACGGGCACCACCTGCACGGCCAAATTTTCTGTTTTACGCCATCTCGACCCATTCCACTCGATTCCGACCACTCCAATACCCCCATAAACATTATATAACACCATGTAATCATATTGAACGCCTTAATTCACCAATTTATGACCATCATGGTCATGATATCAAACGATTTACTAACGGGTCGTTTGCACCCAAAACTCCTTTGAAATCTTATTCCACAAGATTTCTCAAGTTAAGTAAACCACACCACTTGTGTTTTACTAACTTGAATTACACCCAACAAAGGACATTCACACACCATGTGAATAATCCAATGTCATGATCACACCACTTGTGGTTCAAAACACCAAATTAAGTCAATTTCAACTATGAGTTCACACACCTTGTGAACTATTTTCATTCATTCACCACACACACAAATAAACACTAAGTCAATCATGGACTAGCATTAAAACACCATACCAACAACAATCAAGCAACATATATCACCTATTGCTTATTATTGTATATCAACAAACACCAATATCATCAATTCATCATAAAGTCAATCTTCTACAACATATTCATTTATGCATAACACCATTACACATAACAAATAGAAGATTGGGTGACTTACCTTGTTCCAACGCGCTATCCTCTATAACAACTTCCTTCCCGGGTCATTTGGTGCCACTTACACCTTCACTATCGATTCCTATTATCACAACTAATAGGTTTAATACAAGATTTGACTTTAATTAGTCAAATTACACCCCCATGACCCATTATCACCAATTACATCTAGATTATAGTCATATGACCTCCAAATCACAAAAGTTTCATCTTTTATGATCATAACAACCAATTACTCTCACCCTTTCATTTAAACCCATTCTTAGATAACAATTTAAGTTGTTGACATTTCATCTAACAACATATGTGCAGGAATTTCACCCACATATTTCAATTACTTCTAAACTCCATCAACTTCCTCCATTTATGTTTCTAATCATCCAATTTCAAAAATCGCCAAAGTCAAACAATTTCAAATGATAGAAACCATAAAGTTATCATCTAAGCTATCATCAAACACCCATTTTAAAAACTCCTAGTTCATCTTCCTCACGAACATGCAAAACTCCATTTTAATCATTTACACCAAACTCAATGAAATGATAAAAATGTTGTTCCTAGATGATATTCATGATGATTAGAAACATATGACACCATCTAAACTTCCAAATTTTGATTTCACGCATCAAACCCACACCCCCATATGAAACCCACGAAAATCCCATCAAAACACCAACAAATCTTACCTAGATGTAGTAGGAAGCAAGAACAACTCCAATCTATGATTGCATGAGCAATCCTTGCTGATTTGGGTCTTCAATTTTTTTGAAGATTGAAGTTCTTCTTGTTCTTCTCCTTGTCTGGAACGACCCCAACACACACATACACACATGAAGTGTGTGTATTTTGACCAAAGTCAATATTAAACCCCTCTTTTAATTAAGTTCCAGCTATTGACAATTTTAACCCCTCAATTACAAGTCAAAACTAACTAACTTATTTCCAAATTAATCAAGTTAGTTAACACCCACTACAATATATTTATTTAAACACTAACCAAATAAATATATAATTAAGATTATTAAATCTTATAAAACACCATTTAATTAAAATAAACACAATCATCCACCAATCATGTTTTATTTATAATGTTTTCCCCAAAATGGGTTGTTACAAATTCTCCTCTCCTTACAAAGGTTTCGTCCCCGAAACCTCGTTACACCTCAAAATGAAAAGGATAAAACTTCCGCATTTCATCCTCAGACTCCCACGTAGCATCCGAACCCCGCCTGTTCTTCCATTTCACCATTACTTGATTAATCGTCTTATTTCGAAGTTGCTTGACTTTTCTATCCAAAATAGCCACCGGTTTCTCAATATAGTTGAGTTTATCATCTATCACCAAATCCTCCATTGGCACGTCAGCCGATTCGTCCGCCAAGCACTTTCGTAGATAAAACACGTGGAATGTATTATGAATCCCACTCAACTCCTCCGGTAGCTCTAAGCGATAGGCAACCTCGCCAATCCGAGCTATAATCTTAAATGGTCCAATAAACCGTGGACTAAATTTTCCACCGCTTTTGAAAACGAATCAAGCCCTTCCAAGGAGAAACCTTAAGTAACACAAAGTCTCCCACTTGGAATTCGAGCGGTCTCCTTCGCACGTACACCTCCCATTTCTATGGTCTTGCACTACCTTCAAATGAATTTGGATTACATCAATCCATTCATTTATCATTTTAACCACTTAACTACATGTTCTCGTTATCCACCCTCTTCCCAACTCCTAGATTATACTATCTACTCCATGTAGTATTTCTTACAGAATCATCCCACACCTGGAATGATAACCGTTCTTAAACAAGAACTCCTCCAAGGGTAGATAGTCATCGCAACTACCCCCAATCACCACTATGCACACCCATAACATATCCTCACAGGCTTGAATGGTTCTTTATCTTTGACCATCAGTGTGAAGATGATACGTCATGCTCAAAAACAGTTTCGTGTCCATTCTTAACAGAATAGAATTTATGGGTAAACACGAAACGAACGCTTTTAGTCAACCTGCCCACGATGATCAAATAATACCAAATAGCACCATTAAGCATTGATAAGGTTCACACCACATGTGAATCCTCATAAACTCACCCTTCCTATTTAATCATCTAAAATACTAATAACACCTTTCTTTCACCAAAATCCTCACATTAAGAAATCACACTACTTGTGATTACCAACATAAATCCACCCACCATAAGTTAACATCTTTCCAATCAAGTCTAGATATGGTTATTGGTTCATTTGCACCCAAACTCCTCTTACCTATAATTACCACAAACACCTCTGCTATTTAGATAATACACGCCCTTGTACTTTATCTATCGGCACACAAATGCTATAGAGGTTCACACCGTTTGTGAATTATCTACATCAATTTACACTCGACAATAACCATAATTTATGTTTGAATCATGTTTACAAACTAACAGATTCATTTCTCCCAACCATGAACTCCTAAATAATGTCCATAATCTTATGGATCATCCCCAAGCATTCTCCTATCTTTTAAAAGATAAACTCAACCACCTGTAACGTCAACACACGCATACCGGTCATTTTTACCTCTTTCCGTTCAAATATTACAACACATACACATCTATATATAATCATAGATGTTCACACCAATCTATAAACATATATCATTTACCATATATTTCAAACAGGCACACCAGTTAACATAATCAAATGTTTATAGTCACCACTCCCTAGTTAAGACACTCTTGTCAAAACCTTTAACATTTCATAACGACACTATGTGTCAAAACCCTAGACATCATGTCTAAAACGTTTAACTTTTGTAAATGACAACTTGTCATTTCCAACTTTTATTCTCCCCATGGCATTCATGCCAAATTGTTTACAATTCTTTCCTCACCATCCCCCGTCCTTTGCCCAAGTCTATACACCATCACTTTCTTGTTGCATCGAAGAAGCTTATATATAGGGTATACGTAAGGCATACGCCCAGCCACCAACCCACCACCTCTTCAGTACAACATGATTGTGGCGTTGTTAGTTTCTTGGTTTTAGACAAATATATTCCTCTTAACCATACAATTTGTCCAAAGTTTTCACTCACATGAAACGTATTCATTAACTTAGGACTAAACTCCACCCCATGTACTTCACACCCATAGTTCACTCATATAAGAAATTATGACACATCATGCAATGCATACTTGTAGAGTGTACACTTTCTTAACAGTTTAATTAAGGATAATCAACATATCCTATTACGCCTATCTTTCATTATTTACACCAAACAACATGTGACTCGTATTTTCAACAAGTCATCACACATATGTGATTCAATTTACGACTACCAAATTCGCACTACATACGGTTTTTAACACCACACCAAACACAAACACGCCTTTCTGGCTCAATATAACATACACAAGTGTGGTACACACATTCTCCTATTGCCAATCAAGATACTAATTTCACCTAGTATTAACTTGATTAACTACACATTTCAACACCACATTCATTTAAAAATGTCTACACCACTTGTAGATTATCTAAATCAGAATTTAGTTTTACAAGGTTTATACAACAAACCATTGCCAACATATAAAACCACCCAAATTTTATAGTTTCACCCAAAATTAGCTCCCACCCGCATGTGAATTACCCCTTATGCCATTCCAAATGGACTTACATGCCACACCCAAATTCACATAATAATGCATAATCCACATGCGCAATAACAACTACTCTGTTTTAACACCATTTACTCCATATCATTATTACCAAGACTCACAAATCTATGGTCTTACAGGATAATTTCAATGTCACTCACCAGTGATCTTACATGATATTCCACACGAATGTGGATTTTCCCCCAATGCCACACAACTGTAGACTTACATGAAATTCCACACATCTGTGGATTCACCCCAATTCTAGTGTCAGTTATCAATTAAAATACAATGACACTAATTCTAGTTATGCATACAACACATAACAATCAAGTACCACAACACATGAAAATCATATTCATAGCTCTTTAAAACACCAATAAAGTGTTAGAACATAAAATCACCAAGTAAAAATCAAATTTCACCCAATTTCCTTGAGACCTCCTTTTTCTCCAAGGATTCTCAAGGTAGGTAATCACACCACTTGTGATTTACCTAATAAAATTCACCATGGGAAGTTCACACCACTTATGAATCAACCCATCTCCAAATTCATACCACTTATGAATTGTTTGACCAATCTCAGTCAAACTTCAAATAAGAAGTTCACACCACTTATGAATCATTCTTGTTTCTGCACACCAATGGAAAACATTCAAATTTACAATAACTAAGCAAAATGCAACACCTATTGCACGTTATTGACAAACAACAAATACACAAACACCAATTCGAATTGTCTGACCATTTTCAGCCAAACTTCTAATAAGAAGTTCACACCCCTCGTGAATCATTCTTATTTCACCACACCACTTGTATACTAACTCCTGTACAATAACTAAGCAAATATAACACTTATTGCATGTTATTGTCACACACCTAATATGCAAACACCAATTCACCGGATTTCAACATCTAATGTATATTCCACATACATTACATACACATACACACCTATAAGCATAAAACCAAATAATCATATCAAGTATAATAGGTGGGTGACTTACATGACAATCCCACACCACATAACAATGGACTTATAAATTTTCACCCAAAAGTGAATTCTCCCCAATGCCACACACCTGTGGACTTTCATAAGTTTTCACCCGAAGGTGAATTCTCACCAATGCCACACACCTGTGGACTTACATAAGTTTTCACCCGAAAGTGAATTCTCACCAATGCCACACACCTGTGGACTTACATAAATTTCACCCGAAGGTGAATTCTCCCAATGCCACACACCTGTGGACTTACAAGAATTTTCACCCGAAAATGAAGTCTCCCAATGCCACACACCCGTGGACTTGCAAGAATTTTCACCCGAAAGTGAAGTCTCCCAATGCCACACACCCGTGGACTTGCAAGAATTTTCACCCGAAGGTGAATTTTCACCAATGCCACACACCAGTGGACTTGCATGAATTTTCACCCGAAGGTGAAGTCTCCCAATGCCACACACCCGTGGACTTACATGAAAATTTCACCCAGAGGTGAACTCCTCCTATTGCCACACACAACATATCTCATACCACATATCTCAACTAATAAATTTCAGATACCATTATAAGTATCTACAACGTACTTATACATTCTCTGGTTAATTAGTAAACAAGTTACTACTCCATTACCTTCTATTCCATAGCCAGATTTGAATTGACTCTGTTAAAGTCATGTTCATATAATGAGGGTAATATTATACTGGCCAGGCATAATAATACAATAATCCCATGCTCATTTCCATAACTTCATCAACCCACATCATGACCAAGAATGTTATTCACACCAAATAATCACAACAAAACACCAATATACAAAAATACTAAGGTAATCATATCGCTAATGTTACCTTGACTCCATCTCATCATGTTATACCTAAAAATTTTGGTTTAACAACAAATTCACACCAATCACCATTAAACATATATAAATAAGGTAAACAAACCATAAACTTGTTACCTTAAACCCCCGGCTTCGTGATCGGATCTCGGATCAAACGTTACTCCCCAAATCAAAAGCACAAGGATTTGAGTTCAAGTGTTCGCGACGCACTTGAATCCCTCAAACCATTAGCTCTGATGCCAACTTGTAAGCCCTAAAACCCACACACGCGTGACACGTGTTTTAAAACGACAAATCAAAATAGGTCCCAGATTTTTCAAACCGACAAATGTAATTAACACCTTAAACACCCCACTTTAATGGACTTTAATGAATAATTGATGTTAATTAAACATTCAACAACCAATTTAAGTTGTTGACATTTCATCAAACAACATATATGCAGGAATTTCACCCACATATTTCAATTACTTCTAAACTCCATCAACTTCCTCCATTTATGTTTCTAATCATCCAATTTCAAAAATGCCAAAGTCAAACAATTTCAAATGATAGAAACCATATAGTTATCATCTAAGCTATCATCAAACACCCATTTTAAAAACTCCTAATTCATCTTCCTCACGAACATGCAAAACTCCATTTTAATCATTTACACCAAACTCAATGAAATGATAAAAATGTTGTTCCTAGATGATATTCATGATGATTAGAAACATATGACACCATCTAAACTTCCAAATTTTGATTTCACCCATCAAACCCACACCCCCATATGAAACCCACGAAAATCCCATCAAAACACCAACAAATCTTACCTAGATGTAGTAGGAAGCAAGAACAACTCCAATCTATGATTGCATGAGCAATCCTTGCTGATTTGGGTCTACAATTTTTTTGAAGATTGAAGTTCTTCTTGTTCTTCTCCTTGTCTGGAACGACCCCAACACACATACACACATGAAGTGTGTGTATTTTGACCAAAGTCAATATTAGCCCCTCTTTTAATTAAGTTCCAGCTATTGACAATTTTAACCCCTCAATTACAAGTCAAAACTAACTAACTTATTTCCAAATTAATCAAGTTAGTTAACACCCACTACAATATATTTATTTAAACACCAACCAAATAAATATATAATTAAGATTATTAAATCTTATAAAACACCATTTAATTAAAATAAACACAATCATCCACCAATCATGTTTTATTTATAATGTTTTCCCCAAAATGGGTTGTTACATGTGTCGACATTGCTGGTGTCGATACTAGCCAAATAACCTTAGATACTATTAACCTGATGAATGTCAAGGAGGTTGATACCATTAACCACCGATATTACTGACCTTGGGGAATGGTAGGATCGATGACAAGCTTATAACCGAAATTATAGTATCGACGAGTGGCTTGAGTGATATTATAAGGGTTTGGTCGACACTTTTAGTATCGGCATGGACATCATTAGGGAGTTTCGAAATGATAACCGGTTTTTGAGGGTCATCAAGACTGCCTATAACCTTTCATAAATATATATAATTTATAACCTACAGGTTTTTACTAATCAAACATAATTTATACAACAACAATAGATGAAAAGAAAGTGATCAAGAAGATTTATATGGGTTAAGAAAACTTAGGGTTTTGTCAAGTTTTAAAAAGAAATTCTATAACTTAAACTTAGTTTTCTACAAATTAAACATAATCTTTTATTAATGTAATTTAAACAATATCATATTAATAAGTTCTTTTATAATATAAACATAAGTGTTGCTACTAAAGCATCATCAAAGTGAAAGAACTCTTTTATAAACTAAGTATAACTCTGTGGCACCTCATTTCTCAAAACATAACATTCAATAAATTTGCGGAATTTACAAAACTGGTCCCAAAAATTTTCAAATTTACGTGAGTTACATAACCCAACTTGATCTTAATTTAACATTCAAAACTTCTAAAACATAGTTGTTTGTTAACACTAACCGCCCTTAAACCATTTACACTGATTTACAAGTTGATTTTATCAAAACATTAGCATGCTACTACAATCTTGGTTCGATCCTTAGTATTCCGATCATCCCATTCGTAGCCAATCCTGCTTCTGACCTGTAAACATCACCAAATAATCAAATGTTAGTCCAACAGGACTAGGTTAGATAATCCCGTACACCTTACGGATCAAAATCCGACAAGCAAAAGAAATTTGGCATTTAAAAACACTAGCCAGTGTATTTTACTCCATCTGACGTATTATACGCCCCTGCTCTGGCGTAAACAAAAGGGTTTTGTAACATCACTGTATTTTAGGTATTTTCATTACATAAATATTTGTATTGATAGGACCTGATATGATAAATTGATAAATTTTTGACTGATTTGATGGTATTATCACTGGTATACATTGATGAGAACATATATTTATTATGCATAAACCATGGGAAAGTTAGTTTAAAATATAACTAAACTGAACCACAGAGTTTAATGCAGCTGATTAATTTTGATATGATTTGGTTTTGGTTTGAATGGTTAAAGGTTAGTAGTCGGGTCACTAAATAAAGTCAAGGACACATGGTCATGATTTATCGAAATGGTGGTGGGACAGCGGCTGGATAGGTTGCGACTGACTCCTACGTATGCCCTATACATAAACTTATTTCAGTCTATCATGGATGCGTCAGTGATGTGATTTAGTGGGGTTATGGTTTGGGAAATTGATAATTGAAAAACATGATAAATGAAAATAATGAGAATAATTACGCGAAGGTGAGGTCACGAATATAATTTAAACGTGAATATTATTTTAGAAATATTAACTTAATAATGTATTCACGTGGGTGACGATTCACACGAATATAATTATTAGGAATAATATACTAGAACGATATTCCATAAATTGTAAATCGAATCGAAATACGATACGAACGATGGATTCGAAAAGGTGACGATCTTTGCGAATTCGTACGTGAGTAACGTGTTTCGATGAGATAACCAAAATAATAATTTTACGATATTAAATTAAGAAAAAGGATTTAAAAACGTTTATTAGGAATTACGACCTTAATCGAATTTAAATAAAATCATTTTATTAAACGAAATTACTTTATTTAACGTTTTGTGTTTTAAAATAAGGTTTACGTAAAAACCGAACAATTTAATAAATGTTAACGCGAAATAAACGAAACCGAACACGTGGGATGGTTACGGGGTGTAAAAGGGGTAATTCCCTCATCTTCTCCATTTTTCACAAGACTCTCTCTCTCTCTACATTCAATTTCCGGCTATCCATTCCCTCTCTAACTTCTCTCTAGCTTTTCTCCTTCATTTCTCAACCGTTTTGGATGATTCTTGTCCCAAAACGTTCGTATAATCGAGTAGATCGTGAACCCACAAGAATTTCCAGCTTTTGGTCGACATTTCGAGGTATATGATGTGTTTTACTTTCTGGTTTTAATTCACAAGAAAACGATTGTAACTCCTACATTCCTAAACGATTTCAGCAACCTTAAAACTCGAAAATGTACAACTTTCGACCTACTAGGGAGCCATGGAACAGACCTGTAGCAGGGAGGATCGCCCATGGCAGTTGGGTGAAGTGAATTTTCCTTTGACATTGAGAATATCGAAGGGAGAGGGGGGAGGCCTTCGAACTTAGCCTAGTATCCACTGATCCTATCATCAATGTTCTTACTTTCAGTCGACACTAAACACCATCGAGATTATAGAATAGAAGGAGCAATGCCTGTAAACAAGGCAGGAACAAACCTTGTTGAACTTGGCAATATCGACAGCCACCTAAAGGTTGTCGATACTAATCATGCTGATATATCTTTGATATTAATTGTTGTTGCCGACACTAGTTCCCTTCGATATTGGCTATCAATATTAGATGGTCGGTATTAGTTGACCGACATTGCTACTCCACCGAACTTGTGGTCGAACTTACATGTCGATACTACCAGGAGTATGCAATATCGATATTAACATGTTGCGATGATCAATATTATCCATTGATGATAAGGCCATCAATTTAATTTGCCAACATTAAAAAAAATCATTAGAATGTTAGGATCACCGACACTGTTTAAAATTTATAACATTATCAGCGAACATGTAAAGTTGACCACTTTATCAAAATGAAGTAAACACAAACAGCCACAAAATTCATCAGCATCGATTTCATAAGTTCGACACGACTACGTCGATACTAGATAGAGCGGTCTACACTAGCCATCGAGACTGACAATCTCGATGGTTTCTCGATGGTGGTCCATTGCCGATACTAAGTCTCGATACTTGGGGTTGGATAAGATAACATCGAAGGATAAAAACATATGTGAACTAAATGGACTTAAACAATATGATAGTAAAAAATCATGCATGCATACATGTATCTTAAACTACCACATCTTTCATAATAAATAAGTTTAAACTTATGACTTTACATAATTTGAAACTTTGATGTAAGTAACATGAGTATGATTTCCTTTAACTAACTTTAATTTTAATAACTTAAGTAATGAAGGTTCAAATTCTGTAAACATGCATGCCTTTATAGATAAGTGTACGATTAGGGTTATCACCTTTTAGTATACATATCTATAGGGACACATGTAAGATTTCACACTTAATTTATCATCACTATTTGATTAAAACTAATAAGTTTAACGTACATTTTAATGATGATAACTTATAAAATCTCGGGTGTTTCATTATAACTTAGATAAATTAACCTAAGTTCATGGCACACTTAATGATTAAAGTTAAAAACCTAGGGACATTTAATAATGTTAAAACTTATATACTTATGAACACGAACACGCGATAAATACAGGTTCTTAATTCCTCATTGATTTCACTTACGTGAGAGCGCATTCTACAAAATACTGAATCTAAGGCATTTAGGTGAGTTCTCATAACCCCCTTTTAAATCATTTTTGCTTTTAAACTCTAGGGTGGAACATGTATACCAAAACGAATATGACTTTGATAACACATGGGTGAACCTTGGATTATCATTATAATATTCTTATTATTGATATAATTATTGATTGATGTGGATTATCACAACTTTGTGACTCATCGTTGATTGAGTTGACCTCGGTCCTCCGCGATGACTGAATTGCTATTGATTGAGTCGACTTCAGTCTTCCGTAGTGATTCCAGTGTTGATTGAGTTGACTACGGTCCTCCGCGGTGCACTGTATTGACACTTATACATATTAGGAATGTCATTGATCGAGTTGACTTCGGTCCTCCGTGGTGATTCCACTTACCATTGATTTAGTTGACTACAGTCCTCCGCAGTACATTATATTGAGATAATTATGATGAATGATGATTATTGATGGTGAATGTTGATTATCTATTTGATTATCTATCTGACGTATTTGGTTGAGATTGATTGGATATACTTGAATGATTATTTGTTATTACTTGAATAATTTGATTTATGTGTTGTTGTGTGTTGACAGAGTTGGATTATCTCACAGGTTCACATGTGTATTTTATTAAAAACTATAAACTTTTATAAACACTTATAAACATTTTTACAAAATGAAAAACTTATGATTACTCGCCAACTACTTCGTAGTTGACACTTGATTTTCTACATGTTTCAGGAAACAAATAGAAGTATGTAGAGCAGGGTAGCTCTACATCTTTTGGACATCATCTCTTAGGGTCTCAGACTTAGCTAAAATTAACTGGATTACTGAAGGCTGGTGTTTAGTTAATCTAGCTAATCTTTTGTGTAAATTGTTGTACTTGAATCATGACAAACATGATTTTTGTATAATTACTTTAATTGAACAGTGGAATTTGGCAATCCATAAGTTTCAATGTTTAGGGTTAATCTCATAAGATCAACACCTGTTACACTTAGTTCACCTCATAAGTTTCAATGTTTGTACTTAGTGCTTTGTAGTTTGTTTGCAATCCATAATCATTTAACAATCCCATAACTTAATGTGTAGTATGAAAATGAATTTGGTTTACTAACTTAGAAAACTTCCAAGTTCGTACTTATGATCCTAAATTTTATGTTAATACTAGTTTCGTCGTCCTTGAATCATCCTTGTTCTTAACCTTTTAGCCTATGGTTTCAATTGACAAAGCCCAATTGTTACAATCCCCATTGGTTGGTAAAACTCATATTTATATGTTAAAATAGTTTAGAAAACTTTTTGGTTTGAAAACCTTTAATTTTAATGGGTAACAAAACCAATTAACATAACCAAATCCTAATGGCCATCCACCCAACTAACCTATGTTCTATCCATGAATATGCAACCATAAGTCATATTTATGTTTGTGATGTGTTGACTTTTTGTCTTGAACTACTTGATATACTGATCATGTAGTATTGTTGTTGTGTATGTGGTGAATACATAATTTATATTAGTGTCAATGTATGTTAGATGGTAATTGACCCATTAATTGGGTGGTGATCCACATTAGTGTGGAATATGATGCAAGACCACAAGTTGGTGGCATTCATGTGATGATCCACATTCGTGTGGAATGACATGCAAGTCCACATTCATATGGCAAAGAGGGAGATCCACATTCGTGTGCAAGTTGATGTAAGACCACGATTGAGTGGCATTGGTGATGATCCGTATTCGTGCGGAAGGAAAACGATGGAAATAAATTAGTATGGGTGAAATTACCCATCAAGAAATTATTTGGTATATATACGTGTGTGTATATATATATATATTGTAAGTCATCAAGATAGGTTTGGGACTTAAACATGTATTATTATTGTTTTCATGGAGTGGATTTTGGGGTAAAGGAATGATCAAAAGCGTTCGGAAATGGTCGGAGATAGTTTGGCATTTGAAAATGGTGAAATTCTCAGGTCTTGGAGTATTTTACGCCAGTTAAAGTATTTTACGCCGATTGTGGACTATTTTAAGCCAAACCTGTAACACCCCGACCGATGGCGGAAACGTTGGGATGCCATGAGGGATGTGTAGATTGTTCATGGATAGGTTTACTCATCTTGATAGGTTTACTTATGGTTGCATATTCATGGATAGGTTTACTCATCTTGATCATTTGTTCCACTTGGTTCAACCTTCTCCTTACCGGGTCGTTGGTTTGTGTAACATCAATGCCAGAACGGTAAATTGGAACGGTAAGAAATTACTGCAGATACTTGTACGGCAACTATTTGCATGTTAGATAGGTAAATCATATGTGAAATCAAGTGAGAAACAGTAATACTAACAGCGAGAACACACAATACTGACACACGACACGCGCAGACACGAAACCGACATACTTGAAATAATAAACAGTGATAGGACAATTTATGTGTTTGTTAGTTTGGATCCTGTTATGTATAAACGTACGTGAGGAAATCCAAACTAAAATTATAACGGGTGTCGTTATGTGAATATTAAACATACAGTATATTCGTGTGGGTGACGATTCGTACGAATATAATTGTAAGTTTAATGTTCTAACCGATGTCCTACAATTAGAAAACCATATTGGAAAGTAATGTTTTCGTTGTGTTCTGAAGATCATGGGAATGAGAGGAACACAGTAGTACACAAGATCGGAGGTGAAACGGACTGGTTTGGTCGCAATTTTAGAGAGAAGTTGCTGATCTTGAGGGTTTTCTCCTATTCACGTAAGGTAAGATTCTACATCGTTTTATCACTTCAAATCAGTTAGTTTAACACTAAAACGACTGTAGAAACATTTAGATCGTGTTAAGAGGAAGAAATAAAGCTTTGAATCATCAAGAACACACCAAAAATGAGCTCAAATGAGCAGAAATGATGACTGCTGCTGTTGTGGGAGTTTCTCGAACACCAGCACCATTACAGCTGAGTTTTGAGCATCTAAACCCTAGGACAATGCACCAAATCGACTTAGGAATCTAAGGAACATGTTATATTGATGTTTGGGTCAGTTGGAAATCGAGTTTAGACCTGGGCAGAACTAATATCGACGTATGAACTTAAAGAAAGCAAATATCAATGGTTCTGAAAAATGCAGCAACTTCATCCATCGATTCTGTTAAGATCAATGGATTAAAATCGATGGGGCTTGTTTCGAACATGTAACATCGACACTCTCTAAGTTCTGATGCCAAATTCCTCATCGATATTATAGAATCGAAGGAGTAAGGGCTGTTAGAACATAGGTTAGTTGGGTGGATGGCCATTAGGATTTGGTTGTGTTAATTGGTTTTGTTACCCATTAAAACTAAAGGTTTTCTAACCAAAAAGTTTTCTAAACTATTTTAACATATAAATATGAGTTTTACCAACCAATGGGGATTGTAACAATTGGGCTTTGTCAATTGAAACCATAGGCTAAAAGGTTAAGAACAAGGATGGTTCAAGGATGATGAAACTAGTATTAACCTAAAATTTAGGATCATAAGTACGAACTTGGAAGTTTTCTAAGTTAGTAAACCAAATTCATTTTCATACTACACATTAAGTTATTGGATTGTTAAATGATTATGGATTGCAAACAAACTACAAAGCACTAAGTACAAACATTGAAACTTATGAGGTGAACTAAGTGTAACAGGTGTTGATCTTATGAGATTAACCCTAAACACCTAGAAATTCATATCACAAGTAGTCAAATAAGTTCATTCATGCGAATAAGCTTAGTTTATTATCAATTCGAAGATGTGAACAAAATGATCAAAGGAAAATGTAAGGACATAGGTTATACTTAATTAAAGTTAACCTAAGTTCAACTTTGTAAATTTCATGTTTTATTATATAAACTTATATTTTATTAAAAATTTATTACTTAATTGTATAAAGATAAAGTTATAAGATTTAAATTAACTATTTTTGGCAACAGAAAATAATGATTTATAAAAATAAGTTAACTTTCTTTTAAACTACAAAACTTTATAGCGAAACTTCTTTTATAAACCACTCTCTTTTAAACATAAACCTTGATTCTTCAAGTTAGTCTCATTTAAGTTTGGTAAGGGACTAGTATGTTAAGTTCAATTGGAAAAGATAGACTAAACCACATAGTAACTCATTATAGTAATTTCTAAGACACTTAGTCACACACTTTAATTAAAATATGGTAGCAAGAACTATAAACACTTACGATCCGAAACCATAACCAATGAAATCAGGGATTGAAGATACATACGACACAACCAACGAACGAGCGCATTCTTAGGTACTTCAAGTAGTCTACAACGGAGGTGAGTTCATTTGTCCCTTTTCAAACTCTTTTTGTTTTACTGCGGGACTGAGAAACATGTTAACTGTTTTACTTAAATGTTTTAACTAAATGTTTTAGTTAACTATTATCATGCTTATAAATTGTTCATTTATAAATTTATACTTGTTTACTTTAATTGTTTACAATGTATGTGTGTGTGTGTATTATGCTTGTAGTTCTAAGGTTTTATACTTAGGCAAATCAATATTCAAACTTTGGTAAACTTAGACTTTTTCATACAAATACTTTCACAAACTCATACTTTCTCATACAAACTCATACTTTTTTTCATATGGACTCACACTTTTCACATACTTTTCTCAAACTATACTCATACTATACACATACTTTATGTTTTCATATGTTTTCATACTCATACACATACACATACATATACTCATACTAAACTCACACTCAAACTCAAGTTCAACATGTGTAAGTGGTCGGATGGGATCCAGTTGGTAAACATGTACATGTGCACATGATATCGGAAAGTCAAATTACTGAATAATCAGCAAGGACATCGTAAGACAGACGGATTGGCCATCGCGTGTTGACTTATGAAGTCAACCCCCACTAGTCACTCAGTGTTCTTCGTTGTCAGGACCTTGTGAGACAGACTGATTGGCCCTCTCGTAAATACCATTCAGTGTTCTTCATTGTCCATTCATGTTTTGTAACGGTGGCTAGGATGATTATGATACCAATTAGTATAACTAGTGTCTACTAATGGATATCCTCTAACTACGCACCGACGCAGACCGTTACACTCTAGTTGCTCCTTTGGATTGATACTGAATACCATTGGGTGTGTCCTTTGGTGATGCACCATCCATAAATTCAGTTGTTCATAGAAGTGAACTCATAAACTTATTTTCAAACTCTAACGAATGTGGCGTTGCTAGAGAGTGAAATGCTTAGTTATCGTCAATAACAATATTATATGTGACCCGATATGTGGTGCGCTGGCGGTTGGGCTAGTTGTAGGCTTGACCCTACGTATGCCCTATATACAAGCATACTTGGTTGGATAGGATAGGTGTCATTGGTGAGGCTAGGGTCGTCATTCGGGTAAGGACGTCGGGTAAATTGGTAGGAGTGAAACGTTTAATTATCATTAACAATATCAAATGTGGTCCAGTATGTGATGGGCTGGCGGCTGGGCTGGTTGTAGGCTAGACCCTACGTATGCCCTATATATAAGCATACTTTACTGGATGGGATAGGTGTTGTTGGTGGGGTTAAGGTTGTTTCTTAGGTCGGATGGAAAACTTATTTTCAAGATGGTTTTCATAAAAAGGGTAGAATGCTTAATTATCATTAAGAACAATATTATATGTGGCCCGGTATGTGGTGGGCTGGCGGCTGGGCTGGTTGTAGGATTGACCCTATGTATGCCCTATATGTAAGCATATTTGGTTGGATAGAATTTGTGTTGTTAATGGGGTTCAGGTTGCTATCCAAAGGCTTTGTTCAAATTCATTTTTATATACTAAATTATATGAACTCACCAACCATGTGTTGACTTTGTTTTCTTACATGTTTTCTCAGGTGATACATAGGATTAAGCTAAGGATCAAGATGAACACTAGGATGCCCTGATAGAGGACCTAGTAGTTTTTGAAGAAGCATAACTTTGTTATTACTTTTGAATCATTTTTGGTATCTTGTACAGATACAAGATAAATACTTATGATTCTTTTGTGTAGGTTTGCATTGTTAAATTATGGAACGCTACTCTTGTTATTTAACGTTGTAAACCTATTTTAATGTATGCTTTAGTTATTCTCATATGTTGTGCAATGTATACAATCTGATCATTATGATTATCATTCCCAATATGTGCCTCGAGATCCTTCCACCCGACGGGACAATCGATCCGACCCGCTGGCTAGGGGTGTGACAGTTTGTATTTCCACTTCCTAGATCATATAATCATACATACATGTTCAATTTAAGAATGACACACAAGAAACCAACTCATACACTTTTGACACATTATCACCATAATTGACTTTATGATAGTCAACTCTCCTAAATAACCAATTCACCATCAATTCCTTTCATTCTAGCTAATCACATTTATTTGGTACTTATAAATCATAAAATTAAGTTAATTAGCCATTACTCACAATTTCACCAAAACCTCAAATCTTTTGAGTACTTAAGGTTGTTTGATGCATTTCCTCAAACACCTTATGTGCAAATTTTTCAATAATGTTTTAAAACCATTCTTTCAATTCCATTCACATCCATTTTAAACATACAAAGTCTCAAACTCCTCATTTTATGAATCTTTGATCAAAATTCTACACATATATAATCAAAACAACACCAATTCAACTCTTTAGTTTATTCAATTCATCAATCTTATCCAAACCCATAACTCCCCAAAACTCAAACTCTAGGGTTTCAATCTAAGTACATACAAGGTGACTATTTTAGTTGTTTCTAACATCACTAAACATAATCTCATGATTTAGACTACACCAAAGTCCCATACTTTGAGTTTTATCACTGTCTAACCACCACCAGTTGAAAACCCACCAAAATTTAACAACACATATGAATTTACATACCTAGAGTTGTGAATTTACAAGGAGAATAAGAATCTTAGCTTGCATTAACGATTTGAGCACGATTTTATGACGAATTTGGCCGAAATCACATATCCCTTGTCTTTCTTCTCTCTTGAACGTTTACCTACTCTTCTCCCCCAAGAAAAAATTGAATTTTGACTTCTTTGACAAAGTATTCTCATTTAAACCCCCTTTTTAATTTCGCTTTCATCATTTGGCAAACATAGCCCCTCAACTTTCTAATTAGTCATCTACTAATATTTACTAATTAGTTAAATATTTAACATACTAGTCATAACATAACAACACCATTTAACTTAAAATTAAATCAGATATCAATTATTTTAATAATAAGTTAAATCGAGTCGTTACAAATTCTCCTCGCCTTAACGGGCTTTCTTGCCCGAAACTATTTTACATATCAAACAAGAAAGGATAAAATTTCTTCATTTCATCTTCCGACTCCCATGTTGTGTCGGATCCTCTTCTATTCTTCTATTGCACCTTAACTTGGTTCAACGACTTGTTTCTAAGTGGTTTTGTACCTTTCTGTCTAATATTGCCACCAATTTCTCCACATAATCCAATTTGTCTACAACTTCCACATCTTCCATTGGCACATCGGCCAACTCACCGGCCAAACATTTTCTCAATTGAAACACATGAAAAGTGTTATGAATGCCACTTAACTCATCTAGTAGCTCTAGACAATAAGCAACTTAATCAATTTGAGTAATGATCCTAAAGGGATCAATAAATCGTGGACATAACTTCCCATGCTTGTGAAAATGAATTACTCTTTTCCACGAAGAAACCTTGAACAACACGAAGTCCCACACCTGGATATTGACACTGTTACTAATTGATGTGATGTGAACTTAAATGATCACATTTTTCCGATTGATCTTATACCTATGTGTCACACCCCGAGCCGGCGGGGTAGGATCGGGTTTCCCCGACGGGCGGAAGGTTCCCGGGGCGCGATATAATGAGTGATAATCCAAAGTGATCAGATTGTTTACATTGCACATGATATAAATGAGAAATGCTAAATATAATAGAATTACAAAGTTAAATTACATCAGTATTGTTTATAATTTAACAATGTAAATCGATCATCAACATCATAGATTTCTATCTTGTATTTACACAAGATACACAAAATAAATTGTATAATGATGTCTTCAAAAATATGCAGGTCCAAAAATACTAAGTCTTCTATCTGAAGTCCTAGTCCAAAAGCATAAGCTTCCTAGTTGACTTGTTCGTCACCTGAGAAGTCATGCAAAAATAAAATCAACACATGGTTGGTGAGTTCGTATAATTTTTGTAATTGAAAATGATTTGAAAACCTCCTTTGGTAAAGACCCTAACCTCATTAACACCACATGTAATATCCACATCGGTATGCTTATATATACGGCATATGTAAGGGACAAGCCCTAGCCAACATCCCACCACATACTAATATGCATATGACACTGCTGTTAATGATAATTAAGCATTTTTACCCTTAACACAATCCCATAAGTTCTTCTGTTTGTTGTTCCTGTAATTACAATCATTTGAAATCCATGTTGATTTCATAAGTTCATCACACAATATGATCAACCACAGTAATTGTATAAACAGTTATAAATGTTTAATTAAATAAATAAATAAACATTTAATAAAATCTAAGTCCTAATGATTGGGGCCTTGGTCAAACTCGAGTAGACTAGTCTGTCAATCTAGGTACTTAGTAGTTAGGGAATCTGTAAATATCATCAAACATACGACCTACAATTCAAACGGTCTAGCTAGGACTTCTTGCAATGTAGGGTTTTTCTTTCGTTCGTTTTGGCATATATTATCTTTGATATTTCCCACGCTTTCCCTTGAAAATGATTTATTGATTCGTCTGATTCTGTTACAAGATGTACTTGATTCGTTGATCATAGAATACTAGATTCATTAATCAATTGTACACTTGATTCATTGTTCAACAAACACTTGATTTGTAGAACATTGAATGTTGTCTTTGCAAAGATTGTTTCGTTTGATTCGTTGAAATCCCGCACTTGTTTCGTCAAAATGTTTCGTTTGATTCATTGAAATCACCCATTTGATTCGTCAAAATGTTTCGTTTGATTTCTTGAACTCACACACTTGTTTTTTCAAAATGTTTAGTTTGATTCGTTTGAAATGTTTTGATCTGTTGAAATGTTTTAATTTAACCCGATTATTCACTTAATTTATAAGTAAATTAGTTAGTAAACCTGCATAAAACCTTCCTAGACATGGTCTAGGATAACATTTATATATGTAAACATATAAAATTAAAAGCATTTAAGTAAACAATTTAAATAAACAGTTTACGCATGCTTCTCAGCCCCGCGTTTTAAAATAAAAGTGTTAGAAAAGGGGCAATGAACTCACCTGTGCTGCTATGTAAATGATTTAACACAAAATGCGCGCTCTTGTTTGTAAGCTAAGTATCTTCGGTTCCTGAGTTATTTTATAAGAATTCGAATATAATAAGTACGCGTAGTAGTCGTTGTGCCTAAGGTTTGATCTTGGTGTGTGTGCAACTAAGGGTCTTAGTACTAAGTGTATCTAAGATCTAATCTATCTTAGTTACCCTTTTAAAATCCCCAAATCCCATGGTTAGTTATAATAACTTACTTTTATATTTTTAGAAATTTCGGCAGAGTTTCCTTTGTTTTATGTTTAAAAATCCAGACAATGACATTGTCTATTTTATAACAAAATCCCAATCAATGATATTAAAACTAACTTTTATAACAAAATTAACTTAAAAGAAACCAATGCCATTTATAATTCACATTTCAAATTAAACAAGACTTTAGATATTATTAAATTAACTTTTATAAATTTATAATACCATCATTTTATGTAAACATCATTATTTGAGTTTAAGAAATCGCTTAATGTATGATGGGCTTAATTAAGCCCCATTGGGCCCACTTAGGCCCAATGAAAACCTTTTGATTCTTACTTCATTATAATTCAAAAATGTTTGGACCATATGATATAGATGTCCAATTCATTCCTGTTAACAACCCCTTTAAAGTTGTTAATGTGTATTAATGACCTTAGCTATAGAACTTCTATCCCACCATTTGACTTCATTGTTTCCCCTTACTTGTGATTAACACTTGTATTAATCCCATGCACCTACGTATTCCATGCACACACACAACTAGGGTTTTCCTTTGATTCATGCATACTCACACATGTTTATTTCCATACATGCGTGCATCATTTATGATCATCTTCTCATGAAATGCTAAATTTAATGATTCCACTAATCATTCCCTAGGTTATAACATTAGTTTCATTGATCTTAGATCCGTCTTAACCCCACTAACCAACTCCTAGATTCGAAGTGTTGTCCAGGGCAGCGAACCTTTTAGGGTTGGTCCCCAAGGTTCGGCTAACACCCCTCACCAACGAACCCTTAAGGTTCGGCCATGCAGGGTTCGCCCCTCAATGGTTCGCCATGCAAAGGCTCATGCGTCCTAGGTTCGTGAAATGCATAGTTCGCCATAGGCTCGGCTAGGGTTTGGCCACAAGGAAGGTTCACTAACCACCGAGGTTCGGCTACAGAATGATTTGCCAAAGATTCCAGGTTCGTGGACAGAAGGTTCGGTGCAGGTATGATCACAGGTTCGCTTACAGAAGTGACAGGTTCGGCTCAGGGTTCGTTGCAGAGAGGTTCGTGGCTGATAGGGTTCGCCACCCTCTCATTCGACACAAGAAGGTTCGGCCCGCTCGTGATTCACGAACCTGCATCATCTCCTTCTTGTTTGCGGCTTCAACCTGTTACAATCCCATCCCCAACAACACCTAATCGTACATTCACCTCCATCTAAGTGTTTTTAAGTGTTTAATATCGATTCTAATCGCAAGACAACGTGAACTCGTGAAAACCCTATAAAAACCGAAAATAAAATGGATATTCACCTTAGATTTCGTGGATGAAATTTCACAATGCTTGTACTTCTGAAATCTACACGATAAGAGGAACGTCTTGGCACCAAATTTGCTTGAATCCACTAAGATTTAAGCTTCCAAACTTAGAGAGATTGTTGTTTCTTGAATGTGAACTAGAGAGAGAAAGGGTAGGACGAAATTGAGAGAGAAATGGGTGAAATGTGGTGGTTGTGGCATTAAATGGCCACAATAAATGTGGGGGAAAATACCCACTCGTTCGGTCTCGTTTGGTTTCGCGTAACATGCCGGTTCGCGTAATTTTCGCGACGAAACGACACGATTTTAAAAAAATAGAATTTATCTAATGATTCTAAGTTGTGATTCCTAATAAATTAACTAATATCTTCTTGTTTATTGAATTTAAAATATTAATTTACTGTTTAAATCGAAATGTACGGTCGTCGCGCGTATTCGTTCGAATCGTCACCCGTACGAACACGGTGATAACTGTACCTTTCAATCTTGTTTTCTAATTATAGAATACCATTCAGAACGTTAAACTTTCGGCTATATTCGTACAGATCGTCACCTATACGAATAAACCGTCAATTTAGCATTCACGTAACAATATTCGTGTGTTTTGTTCTTTAAAATCTCGCATACGTTTATACATAATAAATCCTAAACAAATAATCACCTGATGGTTCTGTATTGTCAAATAATTATCTAACTCAAAAACCATTGTTTTGAACTATGTTTCTGTTAAATGTTTCTGAATTTATTCTATGATAACATACTATGATAATGATAATTGATATGAATATGAAACGTATTGAAATGTATATGGTTCGTACCTGTTTTACTGTTCATATACTGTGGAGATCACTGTTCTGGTGACGATTTCGGCACTGATGTTACAGTCTCCCCTTGTTAGAGAAATTTCGTCCCGAAATTAAGAGTTGTTATCGGGTACAGATTCCTCTTCAAACAGTTGGGGATACTTTGACTTCATGTGATCTTCACGTTCCCAAGTAAACTCGGGTCCACGTCTTGAATTCCATCGAACCTTTACAATCGGAATACGGCTTCGCCTCAGTTGTTTAACCTTGCGATCCATAATCTCCAAAGGTTCTTCAATGAAATGTAATTGTCCATCCACTTGAATTTCTTCAATCGGAATGACGAGAGACTCGTCAGCAAGGAATTTCTTTAGGTTTGAGACGTGAAACACGTCATGCACACCACTGAGTTCATCAGGTAATCTCAGTCTATACGCCACAGGACCAATGCGTTCAATGATCTCGAACGGTCCCACGTATCTTGGTGCTAATTTGCCTTTAATCCCAAAACGTACTACACCCTTCCATGGGGATACCTTCAGCATGACTCGGTCTCCCACTTGGAATTCCAACGGCTTACGCCGTTTGTCAGCGTAGCTCTTTTTTCTGCTCCTTGTTGCTTGTAGTCTTCTTTGAATCTGAGCTATCTTGTCAGTGGTTTCTTGAATGAGTTCTGGCCCAGTTATTCGATTGTCTCCAACTTCAGTCCAACAGATCGGGGATCGACATTTACGGCCATAAAGAGCCTCGAATGGTGCACATCCGATACTGCTGTGATAACTGTTATTATAAGAGAACTCGATCAGTGGCAAATGGGAGTCCCAATTCCCACCGAAATCCAACACACAGGTTCTTAACATGTCCTCTAGGGTTTGAATAGTACGTTCGCTTTGACCATCCGTTTGCGAGTGGTAAGCTGTACTCAGATTTAACTGTGTCCCTAGTGACTTCTGCAGTGATTGCCAGAACCTTGATGTGAATCTGCTGTCTCTATCAGAGATAATAGACAACGGCACACCGTGGCGTACCACTATCTCATTGATGTATAACCTTGCCAATTTATCCATGGTGAAGTTCTCACGCATGGGCAAGAAATGAGCAGATTTTGTTAAACGATCAACGATCACCCAAATTGTATCATGACCACTGGAAGTGCGGGGTAGCTTGGTAATGAAATCCATGGCTATTTGTTCCCACTTCCAGAGCGGAATCTCAGGCTGTTCCAGTAGACCAGACGGTCTCTGGTGTTCTGCCTTTACCTTTGCACACGTCAGACACTCACCGACATATTCAGCTATGTCTTTCTTCATTCCAGGCCACCAATAAAATCCACGCAAGTCTTGGTACATTTTATCAACGCCTGGATGAACAGAGTATTTAGTCTTGTGTGCCTCATCGAAGATAAGTTTTCTCAATTCATCTACTGCCGGGATCCATATACGTTCTCGGTAATAGATCATCCCATCGGGTTTCGTGTCGAACTGTTTCTCTGCTCCGCAATCAAGTTCCTTCTTCAGATTACCTCGGTCCAGTGCTTCTTGTTGTGCTTGAATGATATTGTCACTTAAACTGGTCTGCACAGTTATCCCCATTGCTCTAACACGTAGGGGTTTGACCCGTTCCTTCCGGCTCAAGGCGTCCGCTACAACGTTCGCCTTTCCTGGATGGTATTTGATCACACAGTCGTAATCATTCAGAAGTTCAACCCAACGACGTTGTCGCATGTTGAGTTCCTTCTAATCAAAGATGTGTTGCAGACTTTTGTGATCAGTAAATATGGTACACTTAATGCCATATAAGTAATGTCTCCAAATCTTCAGTGCGAAGATTACAGCTCCCAGTTCAAGATCATGGGTAGTGTAATTCTTCTCATGAATCTTTAACTGTCTTGATGCACAGGCTATGACTTTGTCCCGTTGCATTAACACACAACCAAGTCCCTGATGAGAAGCATCACAGTATACAACAAAATCATCACAGCCCTCTGGGAGAGATAGGATTGGAGCATCACACAGTTTCTGTTTCAGAGTCTGGAAAGCATCTTCTTGTTTCTGCTCCCAGACAAACGGTTCACTTTTCTGGGTTAACTTAGTGAGTGGCAAAGCTATCTTAGAAAAGTTTGAAATAAACCTTCTGTAATAACCTGCCAATCCTAGAAAAGACCGTATCTCCGTCGGTGTCTTCGGAGTGTCCCAATTCTTTATCGCCTCAATCTTGGCAGGATCTACATGTATTCCCTCGCTGTTGACTACGTGACCCAGAAATTGAACTTCTCTGAGCCATAATTCACACTTGGAAAATTTGGCATAAAGTTTCTTTTCCTTCAACAGCTCCAAGATCTTCCTGAGGTGTTGCTCATGCTCTGTTTTGTTCTTGGAATAAATCAGTATGTCATCAATAAAGACAATGACAAACTGGTCCAAGTACGGCTTGCACACTCGGTTCATGAGGTCCATGAAAACCGCTGGTGCATTTGTCAATCTGAAGGGCATCACCATGAATTCATAATGCCCGTATCTTGTTTGGAAGGCCG
Source organism: Mikania micrantha (assembly GCA_009363875.1). NCBI lineage: Eukaryota > Viridiplantae > Streptophyta > Magnoliopsida > Asterales > Asteraceae > Mikania > Mikania micrantha. The sequence continues at coordinate 1,654,838 of CM018694.1, read as the reverse complement.
TTTTCGGTATGTCTTCATCTTGAACTCTCAGCTGATGATATCAAGATCGCAAGTCAATCTTTGAGAAGTATTGAGCTCCTTGTAGTTGGTCAAACAAATCATCAATCCTCGACAATGGATACTGATTCTTGATGGTTAGTTTGTTCAGCTCTCTGTAATCTATGCACATTCTGAACGATCCGTCTTTCTTCTTCACGAACAAGACGGGAGCTCCCCAAGGTGAGTAGCTCGGTCTGATGAAACCCTTGTCAAGTAGCTCCTGTAACTGATTAGACAATTCCTGCATCTCTGAAGGTGCTAACCTGTAAGGAGATTTAGCAACTGGGGTTGCTCCAGGAGTTAAGTCAATACGAAACTCTACCGGTCGCACAGGTGGCAAACCTGGTAGATCTTCAGGAAACACTTCAGGGTATTCTTTCACTACCGGTACATCTTGAATCTTTTTCTTTTCTTTCTCCTTTTCCACCACATGAGCCAAAAACGCCACGCACTGCTTCTGTAAACACTTACGCGCCTTTATGCAAGAGATGACTTTGATACTTCTTTTTGCTTGGTCCCCCTTTACTTCCAATACACGATCACTCGGCAATGGAATTCGAAGCAGCTTTTCAGAACAGATGACTTCCACTCGATTAGAAGAAAGCCAATCCATTCCCACGATAATGTCGAAACTACCCAACTCCATCGGTATCAAATCGATGGTAAATGTATAATCATTAAGTGTTAATGGGCAGTTCCTATAAACTGTACTAACTGTGATTTGTTTCCCGTTAGCTACTTCTATAATGTAAGGGGAGTCTAACTGTTCCTCTATGAAATCTAGTCGGCATGCAAAATCGGTAGAGATAAAACTCTGATTCGCACCAGTATCAAACAGAACAGATGCATAAAAGTCATGTAATAGAAACGTACCAGTGACCACATTTGGGTCCTGGCGTGCAGCGGGTGCTCCTATGGCAAAGGCTCGTCCACGGGGTGCTTGAACTGCTGGTTGTGCCTTCTTCGGGCAGTTCTTTGCAAAGTGGCCTTGTTTGCCACAATTATAGCATCCACCATTGTTCTGATTAGCTGGTGGAGGGAGAGCCAAAGCAGCATTGTGGACTGCTTGGTTAGGTGTCATCCGGCAGTACTGGACCCAATGGCCCTTTCTTCCACATCCCGTGCATTGCTTGCAGGGAGTGTCAGCAGTGTGATGATACTGACACTTGGCACACAGAGGAAACGTGCTAGTGTAAGGTTTGCGGTTGGGGTTCTGTGGTGCTGCTGCTACTTGTTGAAGAGGTGTGGCCACCATGTAGTTCTTGATGGTCTTCTGTTTCTTCTTCTGATGGTGGTGGGGTTTCTTTGAAGCCTCAGCTTTGTTCTTGCTGGGTTCAGCCTCCTTCTTTAGAACTCCAGAGGCTACCATGAGGTCAGTGAGTTTCCCAGACAGCCTCACTGCAGACTCGACAGTAGTAGGGTTGGCTGAAACAACCATGCCCTGAATGCAGGCGGGAAGTCCACCTACATAACGATCAATTCTCTTCTCCAAAGTTGGTACCATGTCTGGCACCAAAGCAACTAGCTCGTGGTAACGAGTAGTATAGCCCATGTGATCAGCCCCCTTCATCACATGGTTAGATAATTCAACTTCCAATTTCTGCAACTCATTCTTGGGGCAAAACTCTGTTCTCAACAGTGTCTTGAAGTCTTCCCATGGCATAGCCATAGCTTCCTCTCTTCCTCGGGCATTGATCTGACCGTTCCACCAGGTCAGAGCCCGTTTGTTGAATGTTCCAGCTGAGTAGCGGACCTTGTGGTGTTCGGGGCAGCTGCAAAGATCCAAGGTTGTCTCGATCTTCTCAATCCATTGGATTAATCCAACGGCGCCTTCTGACCCACTAAAGCAGGGTGGTTTACATCCTACAAAGGACTTGTAGGAGTAATGAGATGGATCTCCAGTATTTCCACTGGCTTCTCCTGATGAGTTGCCAGTGTTGAGGATTTCATTACGAAGATGAAGGAACATCTCCGGTATTGCTTCTTTCTTCTGATTTGTCATCTGGCTACTCAGTAACGTCACCAGGGCGACAGTAGCAGGATCCAAGGTCGGTGTTGTGCCCGAACCAGATGGTTAGGTAATCAAAGGAGGAGGAGGTGGAGGAGGTGGTGGTGGCGAATCATTTGGAGACGGTGTGGAGGAATGTGGAGCCAAATCTTGCTATGGTTACTGTATCAAGGGAGGCTGTCTCCTCGGCGGCATTCTGATCATAACCAATAAAATTATCGGTTAGTGCAATGATCAAATATGGGAGACAGTATGCAAGTAATTTCCTAAATCCTGTTTTCTCTACATGCAGGGTCCCCAGGTTATAGTCTAGGCCAAACCATTTAAATAACTGACCTATATTTCTCTATAACCATGTCTCTGATACCAATCTGTCACACCCCGAGCCGGCGGGGTAGGATCGGGTTTCCCCGACGGGCGGAAGGTTCCCGGGGCGCGATATCATGAGCGATAATCGAAAGTGATCAGATTGTTTACATTGCACATGATATAAATGAGAAATGCTAAATATAATAGAATTACAAAGTTAAATTACATCAGTATTGTTTATAATTTAACAATGTAAATCGATCATCAACATCATAGATTTCTATCTTGTATTTACACAAGATACACAAAATAAATTGAATAATGATGTCTTTAAAAATATGCAGGTCCAAAAATACTAAGTCTTCTATCTGAAGTCCTAGTCCAAAGCATAAGATTCCTAGTTGACCTGTTCGTCACCTGAGAAGTCATGCAGAAATAAAATCATCACATGGTTGGTGAGTTCGTATAATTTTTGTAATTGAAAATGATTTGAAAACCTCCTTTGGTAAAGACCCTAACCTCATTAACACCACATGTAATATCCACATCGGTATGCTTATATATACGGCATATGTAAGGGACAAGCCCTAGCCAACATCCCACCACATACTAATATGCATATGACACTGCTGTTAATGATAATTAAGCATTTTTACCCTTAAAACAATCCCATAAGTTCTTCTGTTTGTTGTTCCTGTAATTACAATCATTTGAAATCCATGTTGATTTCATAAGTTCATCACACAATATGATCAACCACAGTAATTGTATAAACAGTTATAAATGTTTAATTAAATAAATAAATAAACATTTAATAAAATCTAAGTCCTAATGATTGGGGCCTTGGTCAAACTCGAGTAGACTAGTCTGTCAATCTAGGTACTTAGTAGTTAGGGAATCTGTAAATATCATCAAACATACGACCTACAATTCAAACGGTCTAGCTAGGACTTCTTGAAATGTAGGGTTTTTGTTTCGTTCGTTTTGGCATATATTATCTTTGATATTTCCCACGCTTTCCCTTGAAAATGATTTATTGATTCGTCTAATTCTGTTACAAGATGTACTTGATTTGTTGATCATAGAATACTAAATAAACAGTTTACGCACGCTTCTCAGCCCCGCGTTTTAAAACAAAAATGTTAGAAAAGGGGCAGTGAACTCACCTGTGCAGCTATGTAAATGATTTAACACAAAATGCACGCTCTTGTTTGTAAGCTAAGTATCTTCGGTTCCTGAGTTATTTTATAAGAATTCGAATATAATAAGTACGCGTAGTAGTCGTTGTGCCTAAGGTTTGATCTTGGTGTGTGTGCAACTAAGTGTCTTAGTACTAAGTGTATCTAAGATCTAATCTATCTTAGTTACCCTTTTAAAATCCCCAAATCCCATGGTTAGTTATAATAACTTACTTTTATATTTTTTGAAATTTCGGCAGAGTTTCCTTTGTTTTATGTTTAAAAATCCATACAATGACATTGTCTATTTTATAACAAAATCCCAATCAATGATATTAAAACTAACTTTTATAACAAAATTAACTTAAAAGAAACCAATGCCATTTATAATTCACATTTCAAATTAAACAAGACTTTAGATATTATTAAATTAACTTTTATAAATTTATAATACCATCATTTTATGTAAACATCATTATTTGAGTTTAAGAAATCGCTTAATGTATGATGGGCTTAATTAAGCCCCATTGGGCCCACTTAGGCCCAATGACAACCTTTTGATTCTTACTTCATTATAATTCAAAAATGTTTGAACCATATGATATAGATGTCCAATTCATTCCTGTTAACAACCCCTTTAAAGTTGTTAATGTGTATTAATGACCTTAGCTATAGAACTTCTATCCCACCATTTGACTTCATTGTTTCCCCTTACTTGTGACTAACACTTGTATTAATCCCATGCACCTACGTATTCCATGCACACACACAACTAGGGTTTTCCTTTGATTCATGCATACTCACACATGTTTATTTCCATACATGCGTGCATCATTTATGATCATCTTCTCATGAAATGCTAAATTTAATGATTCCACTAATCATTCCCTAGGTTATAACATTAGTTTCATTGATCTTAGATCCGTCTTAACCCCATTAACCAACTCCTAGATTCGAAGTGTTGTCCAGGGCAGCGAACCTTTTAGGGTTGGTCCCCAAGGTTCGGCTAACACCCCTCACCAACGAACCCTTAAGGTTTGGCCATGCAGGGTTCGCCCCTCAATGGTTCGCCATGCAAAGGCTCGTGCGTCCTAGGTTCGTGAAATGCATAGTTCGCCATAGGCTCGGCTAGGGTTTGGCCACAAGGAAGGTTCGCTAACCACCTAGGTTCGGCTACAGAATGGTTTGCCAAAGATTCCAGGTTCGTGGACAGAAGGTTCGGTGCAGGTATGATCACAGGTTCGCTTACAGAAGTGACAGGTTCGGCTCAGGGTTCGTTGCAGAGAGGTTCGTGGCTGATAGGGTTCGCCACCCTCTCATTCAACCCAAGAAGGTTCGCCCCGCTCGTGATTCACGAACCTGCATCATCTCCTTCTTGTTTGCGGCTTCAACCTGTTACAATCCCATCCCCAACAACACCTAATCGTACATTCACCTCCATCTAAGTGTTTTTAAGTGTTTAAGACCGATTCTAATCGCAAGACAACGGGTCATTCCGAATGTGCATAGACTACCATGAGTTGAACAAGCTGACCATTAAGAATCGATATCCTCTGCCACGCATCGATGATCTTTTTGATCAACTTCAAGGCTCGGCATGGTTTTCGAAGATCGATCTTAGGTCTGGGTATCATCAACTTCGTGTACATGAAGATGATATTCCCAAGACAACTTTCAGAACAAGATATGGCCATTATGAGTTTCTGGTAATGCCCTTCGGCCTTACCAATGCACCTGTGGTTTTCATGGACCTCATGAACCGTGTATGCAGGTCGTACTTAGATAAAATTGTGATTATGTTTATTGATGATATTTTGATATACTCCAAGAGCAAAAAAGAACACGAGCAACACCTTAAGTTGGTTTTGGAGATCTTAAGGAAAGAACAACTGTATACCAAATTCTCCAAGTGCGAATTTTGGCTTAAGGAAGTTCAATTCTTAGGACACATGGTCAATGAAAAGGGTGTTCACGTGGATCCTGCAAAGATTGAAGCTGTGAAGAATTGGAATACACCTAAGACACCAACGGAGATTCGTTCATTTCTTGGACTTGCCGGTTACTATCGGCGGTTTATTTCGAATTTCTCCAGGATTGCTGTCCCTCTCACTTCCTTGACTCAGAAGGATAGGTCTTATGAGTGGGGACCAAAGCAAGAAGAGGCATTTCAGACCTTGAAGCATAAACTTTGTGATGCTCCTGTCTTGACACTGCCTGCTGGAAATGATGACTTTGTGGTTTACAGTGGTGCATCCAACCTAGGTCTTGGATGTGTTCTCATGCAACGGGGAAAGGTTGTGGCATATGCATCGAGTCAGTTCAAAATCCACGAGAAGAACTACACTACACATGACTCAGAACTTGGTGCAGTCGTTTTTGCTTTGAAAATATGGAGACATTATCTTTATGGCACCAAGTGTGTAGTCTTTACAGATCACAAGAGTTTGCAGCATATACTTAATCAGAAAGAACTTAATATGAGACAACGGAGATGGGTTAAATTGTTGAATGATTATGACTGTGAAATTCTGTACCATCCTGGTAAAGCGAATGTAGTAGCAGACGTGATTAGTCGCAAGAATCATGTTCAAATCCATAATGTCCGAGTGCACACTAATCTTCATAATGATGTTCTAACAGCCCAACAACACTCATTGGCTCAAGGTAGCCTACAAGATGAGATGTCTTGTGGGGCTGAATTACAATTGGGTAAAAAAGATGATGGGTTGATGTATTATTTGAACCGATTGAGGATACCGAACAGAGATGAGCTTAGGATAACGATTATGAATGAGGCACATAAGTCTCGTTACTCAATCCATCTGGGTGCTGACAAGATGTATCAAGAACTTAGAGTATTGTACTGGTGGCCTAGAATGAAGAAGGATATCGCTGAGTATATGGCCAAATGCCTTAACTGTGCAAAAGTCAAAGCTGAACATCAGCGACCTTCGGGATTTTTAGTACAACCAGAAATACCCAAGTGGAAGTGGGAGAATATATCTATGGATTTTATCACCAAACTTCCACGAACCGCAAGCGGTCATGATAGTATATGGGTGATAATAGATCGGTTAACCAAATCAGCACATTTCTTACCGATACGTGAAACGTACCCTGTGCGGAAGTTAGCTCGTCTCTATGTTGATGAGATTGTTAGCCGACATGGGATTCCTTTAAGCATAGTATCGGATCGTGATGCTCGTTTCACGGTGTTGGTGCACGAAATGTCCCTAGTTCAGTTTTGTAGTTCAGTTGTATATGATATTTTGATGTATTAAGATTATCATTAATGAAATCAATATTTCTATCTTTTTCTTAATGTTTATCTTAGTTTACAAGTATTTGATTTTGTTTAATCTTGATAATGTATGTTTATAGACCCATTCGGGAGAATGGCTCTAAGAATGAAGCCATTCGGCCGAATGAACGCCTACAGAATGAGTAGGGCGAACGAATGAGCCACCCGTATGACTCATTCGCTGGTTCAAGTCCATTCGGCTGAGTCATTCGCCGAATGAGTTGCTTCGGCCACTCATTCGGCCGAATGATGACAGTCTATATATACAAACCCAAACTGATTCAAACCTAACTTTCTCGAGCCCTCCTTCTTCCCAGAGCACTCTAGTGTCAAACCCTAGAAGATTTGAGCGGTTCTTGATGTCCAAGTTCGATTCTCAACCCGTGGTGTTCGATCTAGCTTCAAACGTTCGTCCTCTACCTTTGGATCACCACGGTTGCTGTTGGTTTCGATTGGAAAACCATGGAATAGGATTCCGCACTATTCCAGAGGCTGTCGAGCAGATATCCATTGGAACAGGATTATTTCCGAGCTCCTAGTTGGTCCTACAAAGTGGTATCATAGCTTTGGCTCTTGATTCTGCTCGATTTCCATTCCAAATCATTATATCTTTGATTGCTTGTTCGAAATCTGTAAAAACCCTAAGTTTCTGGTTCCCCAAGTTACTGTTCCATTCAAAATCAGTAGGTTTTTGTGGTGTTTTTGTAAAAACAGTCATCCCAATTGGTTGGTAATCATGTCTTGATGTTCTGTACAAATTTGGTGCTTAGATTTGGCCTAGATCGAAAGTTATTGCGATTTTTGCAGCTGAAAACCCCAGATAGCCGAATGAGCCACCCGACCGAATAGCTTGCCCGAATCACTCTCATTCGGCCGAATCAGTCTCATTCGCCGAATAGCTCTCTTTCGCTTGTTCATTCGCCGAATAGCTTCAGTCGGTCAACTCATTCGCCGAATAGCTTCATTCGCCAGATTCATTCGCCGAATAGAGTCATTCCCCGAATGAGTTGCTTGGGAGCTTTATTAGAGTTCCCTGTCTCAAGATAAATCCAAACAACCCAATGTGGTTAAACCTTTGGATAAGGGTAAAGGGAAATTGGTGAACTTGGATGTTCCCAAAGTTATTAATGTCAATCAATCAAAGTCATCACCCATTTATCTGAAAAACTCTTTCAGTAAAAACACAGTCTAGAAAGTCAAGTCCTCTGAGACTTCAGTTTTGCAAACTCCAGATAAGGCTAACCCAGATGGTAAATGGATTGATGTTTGGATCTGAGACTCATTGGGTCAACCCAAGACTGTAAAGGCTTGGGTTCCCAAAATGAACTAATTGTTTGTGTTTGTGCAGGTTGCCCCAACCGCTGCTCTTAACAGCTCATGGATAACGATAGTGGGGCTTCTAGGCACATGACTGGTGATATTTCATTGAGCGGAAGAATAGAACTTTGATTGAGGCTGCTAGGACGATGCTTGCTGATTCATCTCTTCCAGTTCAGTTCTGGAACGAAGATGTGGCAAATGCTTGCTACACACTGAATCGGGTATTGATAGTCAAGAGACATGGAAAGACTTGCTTTGAGCTGCTCCACAACAGAAAGCCAAATCTTAAGTATCTTGAACCTTTTGGTGCACCGTGCACGATGCTTAAGAAACACGAGCAGGGCAAGTTCAATGAGAAGGTGGAAGAAGGATACTTTCTTGGGTACAACACTCCTAATAAAAGGGTCTACAACAGATCAACTCAGAATGTGGAGGAGTGGTACCATGTTGATGTTCAGAGACACTCTATGCCCCTACCTGGGAAAGTTCCAGACTGGATGTTTTACTATTCAGACCTTTTCGACTCATTCAATATACCTCCCATGTACTCAGATGAAGATGTTGTTGTTCAAATGATGTATGATGCACAAAATGCACCTGATGAACCTGTGCAACCTTCATCAGCTTCAATTCCCACAGTACAGATAAATGATGACAGCTCAGACACAGATGATAACCCAGTTCAGCCAGCTGCTCCCGAACCAATTGTTGACAACCTTGTTCCGGGACTTGAGGACTTGAATCTGAACAACCTTGATCCACATGTTGAGGTTCCAGCTCATCCTGTTGGAAGAATCAATCGCATTCATCCTCAGGAGAACATTATTTGAAGTCCGCTTGATGGGGTTAAGACAAGAAATCAACTATCTTCAGGAGGTCTTGCTGATATTTTTGACTTTGTTAATGTGAACTTCTGTGCCCATTCATGCTTCATCTCTCAATTTGAACCACACACCGTTACCGAAGCATTACGAGAGGAATCATGGGTTGATGCCATGCAAGAAGAACTCCTGCAATTCAAGAAATTAGGTGTTTGGCAACTTGTTGACAAACCAAAAGGTGCTAAAGTTATAGGCACCAGATGGGTTCTTCGTTGCAAAAGGGATGATCATGGGATCATTGTGCGAAACAAGGCACGTCTGTTGGTTCAAGGATTCAGACAGATTGAAGGAATTGATTATAATGAAGTGTTTGCACCGGTTGCTCGTCTTGAAGCAATCCGTATCTTCTTGGCATATGCATCATTCAAGAAATTCAAAGTTTATCAAATGGATGTCAAAAGTGCATTCCTTCACGGTGTGATCAGTGAAACAGTGTATGTCAGTCAACCTCCTGGGTTTAAGGATCCATTGCATCGTGACCAAGTCTACAAGCCAGACAAGGCTTTATATGGATTGCATCAAGCACCGCGAGCATGGTACGAGACACTATCTTACTCGCCTTCTAAACAACGGGTTCAGAAAAGGTGTCATTGACTGCACACTGTTTATTCGAGAAAAGGATGGTGATTTACTCTTGGTGCAAGTTTATGTGGACGACATCATTTTCGGTTCTACCAATGATAGTCTGTGCAAGGAATTCGAGAAGGTCATGAAGGACAAGTTTGAAATGAGCTCAATGGGAGAGATGAAATTTTTTCTTGGGTTGCAGGTGGATCAATCTAAGGCAGGGATTTTCATTCATCAGACCAAATACGTTGGTGACATTCTGAGCCGGTTCACTATGTCGGATGCAAAGCCTGCTGGTACCCCGCTGGCTGTTAATCAAGGGTTACACCAGATGAAAAGGGGGAGTTAATCGATGCCACTCTGTACCGAGGAATGATTGGGTCTCTTATGTATCTTACTGCTTCTCAGCCAGATATCATGTTCGCCACATGCTTGTGTGCTCGCTATCAGTCCAAACCAAGAGTATCACATCTGATTGCTGTGAAGAGGATTATGCGTTATCTGTAGGGTACACCGGATCTGGGCTTATGGTACCCTAATGATGATAATTTTGAGCTTACTGCATACAGTGATTCAGACTATGGCGGATGCAAGAGAGATTTCAAGTCAACGTCTGCGGGATGTCAGTTCTTTGGAACCCGTTTAGTTACCTGGCAGTGCAAGAAGCAGACGTCGGTGTCTCCTTCAACCTATGAAGCAGAATACATTGTTGCTGCTAGTTGTTGTTCACAAATCATCTGGATACAACAGCAACTCAGGGACTATGGGTTACATTTTTCTAACACTCCTATCTGTGTTGATAATACTGCCTTCATAGCTGTCACTAAGAACCCAGTCCAGCACTCAAAAACCAAACACATCGATATCAAATATCACTTCATACGTGATTATTTTGAAAAGAAACTCATCGATGTTGTTAAAATACACACCGATCACCAGAAAGCCGATCTTTTTACAAAAGCTTTTGATAAACACAGATTTTTATATCTGCTATCGGCTAATGGTGTTTTTCAAAAGGATGAAGTCATTCCTTCATCTGAAACTAACAAATGATCATTGTTTTTATTAGTTAGCTTTACTTTCTTTAATTTTTAATATTAAGTAATTCTGTTATTTCATTTATTTAATCAAAAACTCAAAAAGATTTTCTGTTTTAGGTTTTTAGGGGGAGAAAAAGTAGGTTATTTGAAAAACCAAAAACATTTAAAAATTTGAAAAATACAAAAACAATTAAAAATTATAAAAATGAGAAAGTCTTCTTTGAGAAAGTAATGTATTAACCTATCATGTCTTAAAAGCTAAGGTGAATGCATAAGCTGAAAACACATGAGAATTGTGAATTGATGTACTGATAGGCCGACTTTACAAAATATATAGACAATTTGTGATAACTTACAAAGTCTGATTTGTGTGATCCGTTTCAGAAAACCAGCTAAGTGATAAATAGTTTTTGACTCAAATCAGGCGTACACATGTCATCATAGGATCTAATAAGGTTTCCAATGATTCATGAATTCAAGTCTATACATGTGCCATATCGCTTTGTAAGGACCTAGCTGAAGCTGTCCATTCAGATGCGAATGATTGAATCATAAGAAAATAAAATAAAATCAAGCTGTATTAAGCTTGAAAAATACAAAAATAAAATAAGTTTGATTCCATACACGTGCCATATTGCTTGTAAAGACCTAGCTGAAGCCGTCCATTTGGATAGAACAAGTTGATCGTGTCAACACAGTTCTGTATACGAGCCATATTGCTTTGTAAAGACCTAGCTGGAGCTGTCCATGAGAATGTGTTGAACATGAGAGACAAATCAAATAGATAAATACAAAAAGAAAAATAAATTGGAACCTTATATAGAATTTATGATGTTAGGTACTAAGTTGTGCAGAGCTAAGTTACAAACTGATTTTGATCTTTGCAGGTTAAATTAAATGGGTAACTCAGTCAGAAGACATGAGTGATCAACAAATCAGTTTAGAAATTTTGTATTGTAAGGCTTAAAATGGACAAGTATATCAGTAATCATATCATAAGACAAATGTGTCTGAAGTGAAACATTCAGTAATGCTCATTTGATGTGATTGGGTGTATGTGTTATTTTATTGATAGACTTCTCACAAAAATATGTGTTTCTGTGCTTATTAGTTGTAAATTGTACAGTCGTATTTTGTTTCAGAAAATTACAAAAAGATTTTATATTTTCAGATTTATTTTAGATGATCATTTGTGAGTTCGGATATTCAATCCTCTCTGAATCCATAACCAACCAGACTATTCTTCATAAATGGCATATGTTTAACTGATCAAAATGTTAAAATTTTGATATTAATGTGTGTTTTGTGAGTGCCAAGTCTCATTCGTACGAATGAACAAGGAGAATGGCCCATTCGACCGAATGACATCATTCCAGCGAATGAGTCTTTTGAACGAATCAACCTAAGCCGAAGGAAGTCATTCGTCTACTTCATTAGCCGAATGAAAATTCATTTTGGGGGTTCATTCTGCCGAATGAATTTAGAGTGAATCAGTTCATTCGCTTGAGTCATTCGCCGAATGACTGTTACTATTTAAACATTTGATTCGGCCGAACTACCTCATTCTCCCAGACCTATTCTTTCGCCCTTCTGTGTGTGTTATTCGCCCGAATCACACCTTCACTCTTGTTCCTCAACCATTCATCGATTCAGTCAACATTTGTACTGATATTTCATCTCCTGGTCATCACAGGTACTTATGGATACAAGATGCACGATTTTTGACCATGGAATCTCAGAGAACATAACCAAATCTAGGGTTCCTAAATGTCGCCCTTGAATAAATGGAAAAATTGGACATTAGACCACCTAAGATCTTTACTAAAACCTTAATCGGTGGTCTCTGAGTATGTGGGTGTGATTTTTGTGAACTGATTTGGAAATTTATCAACTTGGAATTTGAATCTCAACAGCCGACCGAATGACTCATTCGAACATACTCATTCGGTGAATGACTTATTCGGTAAATTAGCTCATTCGCCCAAGAGTCATTCGGCTAGAACATCCTTATTCGTTCAAATGTTATACATGTCAAATTTTTAATATAATTCAAATGTTCAACTGAGTGATACTGACATGTTCATTTTCTTGTTTTTCCAGTATGGCTGAGTACAAGGGGGTGACCAAGAATAACATCTGCGCACACCTGGATCTGTTTACCAAGGACGCCATGCATTTCAGAGATATTATCACATTTCTTAGGCGTTCCAGGATTTTCACTGCTATATCTACTGTATATGTGCCCTATCAGTCCCATCAGCAGGACTTCTGGAGGTCTGCAGACATTGATTGTGAGGTTGAGCCACCGGTTATCAGAGGCAAGGTGCAGGGCCACGATGTTGTTATCTCTGCTGAACATATCAGGAGGATATGTGGTTTTCAGGATACACCAGATCAGCCTATTCTACTTGGTTGCTACCTAGTTCGTGGTTGTTTTATGCGGTGCAAGTATGATGGTGATCTTGGAGCTGGGATACTCAACAAAGCGTTCATGTCTCCTCAGTTCAAGTATCTAGCACATATGCTTATGTATTCCCTTGGTTCTAGGAGAGGTGGTTTTGATGATATGCGGGAGACTATCCAGTGTGCATTCGTAGCTTTGGTGCTGAACCGGCCTTTCAACTTTTCAGAGATGATTTTTACACATCTGAAGGAGAACGTGATGCTGAAGGGTGACAAGAAGTTTCTTATGTACCCTCGATTTCTACAGCAGATATTTGATGCTCAGGTGCCTGACTTGCCAAAGACCAACACTGATATCATCCGATTAGAGCACATGAATGATATCACTCTCAACAGAGTGATGTCATACAGAGGGAAGGAGAGGAAGCCTCCTGTTCGTTCATTGTTCGGTCATCTTTAGAGACCAGATTATGTTGCTCCTAGTGGCAAGAAGTGGAGGCATGATGATTCTGACTCTGATATGGAGGATATTGTGGTTCCTGGTGATGATGGTGATGATGATGGAGAAGATGGTCCTGGTGATGTAGGAGCTAGTGAGGCTGGTGTTGGTGTGAGTGAGGCAGGTGTTAGTGATGCTTTTGTGAGCACAGTTGTTGCTAGTTCTGTTATTGAGGCTGGTATGACGGGTGTTAGTGCAGGTGGAGTGAGCACTTTTGCTGGAGTCAGTACATCAGCTGCAGATGATGATGATGTTGACATTGATTCCTTACTGGAGTTAGATTTTATGGCCACTACTACAGCCACAGTCTCTACTCCACTAGAGATGACTGGTACCACCTCTACAGAAGACAAAGATGATTCAGATGAATCAGATGATGCTGGTGGTGAAGCTGGAGGGGAGGAAGGTGCTGAGAGCTCAGACTTGGAGGATACTCCTGATGAGTTTGAGGATGTTTGGATAGGAGGGAGACTGGTGAAGAAGAGGAAGAGACGGAGTGAGGCAGAACTTGAGGAGATTCATGATCCATCTTTCGTGCCTTAGTTTGATTTGTCTCCTCCTCCTCGTACTTCTATTTCTACATCTACTGCAGCTATGTCAGTTGCTACTATTCAGTCTACATCATCTCCCTCCGGCAAGAGGAAAAGGACTAGGTTTGTCCTTTAGAGGAGGTCAGAACTATCAACTGCTGTTACATCGACTGTTACATCTGTGGCAGCAGTTACAGTTTCTTCACTGACCAGGTCAAGGGATGTTCCTATATGTTCTAATGTTGCCCCTCTGACTACCTCTGGTGTTCGTGCTCCTATTTACACTACCGCATCTACTGGTCCCTCCACTACACGAGCTGATACGTTTGTGCCTACTGTTTCAGTTGTTGAGCAACTGAGTACACTGAACAGTATGGTCCTCAGGTTGATGGAGAGGAACCTGGAGCAAGAGCAGAAGAACAGAGAGCAGGAACAAGTGATTGCCCAGCTCACCCAGCGGGTAAATGAGCAGGATACCTTACTACTCCAGGCTGCTAATCAACGAGCTGATCTAAGAGCTCAATCTGCTCAACAAGAGGAGCATCTGCTAAAGTAAATAGATGAACATAACCAGCTGGCTTTGACTACCACTGGTTTCAGTGACCGTATCCTGGCCCTGGAAGCTGAAAATGCCCGACTTACAGAGCAAGTGGAAAGTCTTAGGGAGGGCACGCCAAGGATTGAAGGCACTGCTGCTCACTCTGATAATTCAGACAAAGAACAAGAAGATTAAGAAGATGAAGAAGAAGATGAAGAGTCTGATGAGGAGAAATTCGATTATGAAGATTCAGATCATGATGATGACTCTGATGACTCTGATGGTGATGATGAGGATGGTTCAAGGAGCGGGTCTGCTAGTTCCTCTAGTTCAGATGATGCAGATGAGCAAGCCCCTCCTCCTGAGATACGGACAAAGACCAAGCACAATAAGAGTGCTAAGGCTCCTCCTCCACCTACTCCTACTCATACAGAAGAACCAACAGCTACTGAGGAAGTAGAAGCTGTCCCGTTGAGACGTCGATTTGATGAGACACTGACGATGATTTTAGACGCTCAGGGTATTATACAGCACTCAGTTAGCTACGACAAGGAGGAGGGAGAGATTATCCACTGCTTAACCAAGGAGCAGATTGCCGAGCTGCTCAGGTTGAATCCTGACGAGGTTGTGATTGATGACACCTCAGCTCCTGTTTTTGATGAGCCTTCTCCAGATATTTTTTATGACATCGATGAGGTTATCTTGGAGGATATCACAGAGGAGGAAATTACAAAGTATACTTTGACTGAGGGCGAGCTACCAACTTTCACTAACCTTTTTGGAAAAGCTACTGAAGATGAACTGAACAGAAACGTTGAAGAAAAGGTTAGTGGTGGTGAGTCTTCAGCAGAAGACATTCAACAAAGGAAGGATGAGTGGAAAGCTTATTGGGAGGTGTTGAAGAAGGAAAGCACCATGAAGATGCCAGCTACTCATACCAAAGTTTACAGGACCAAAGGCTATAAAGCTGGAGGTCAAATTCTCAGCTGGGCATACTTTCATGATTTGGGCTGCTATGCTGTCAAGAGAGAAAAGGGAATTGATTATTTCAAGCATCCACATGATTTCAAGACGTTGCCAGGATTCAAAGTCAATCAACTTGCACGCTTGAAGATGCTATACAGTGAAGACTCAGGGATGTCTGCTTGGTTCTCGAGACAGATACAGTATGAGTATAGGAAGAGATGGGTGAATTTCAAGCCTCCACAACCTGAAAGATATTACTTACCTAAGATTGATGAAGATACCCACAAGCATAAAGTTATCCTGAAGTGGCTACCTCCAAAAGTCATGAAGAAGATTCCATTGAGGAAGATGCGTCAAGACTTTTTGGAAGGCTTCCGATGGTGGTACTATGATGGGCGTACTGGAGAAACTGTGATACCCATGTGAAAGTGGGAGAATATATCTATGGATTTTATTACCAAACTTCCACGACCCGCAAGCGGTCATGATAGTATATGGGTGATAATAGATCGGTTAACCAAATCAGCACATTTCTTACCGATACGTGAAACGTACCCTGTGTGGAAGTTAGCTCGTATCTATGTTGATGAGATTGTTAGCCGACATGGGATTCCTTTAAGCATAGTATCGGATCGTGATGCTCGTTTTACGGTGTTGGTGCACGAAATGTCCCTAGTTCAGTTTTGTAGTTCAGTTTATGAAAATTTGATGTATAAAATTTATCATTAATGAAATCAATATTTCTATCGTGTTCTTAATGTTTATCTTAGTTTACAAGTATTTGATTATGTTTAATCTTGATAATGTATGTTTATAGACCCATTCGGGCGAATGGCTCTAAGAATGAAGCCATTCGGCCGAATGAACGCCTACAGAATGACTAGGGCAAACGAATGAGTCACCCGTATGACTCATTCGCTCCCCGATCAGACCTGACCACTTTGATCATGTGTATCTAAAAATGGTTTTCTGCCTTGAAGACCTTTAAGGCTGTTAATGCTTCTGATTTCTCATGAAGCAGGTAGTTCAAGTCCATTCGGCTGAGTCATTCGCCGAATGAGTTGCTTCGGCCACTCATTCGGCCGAATGATGACAGTCTATAAATACAAACCCAAACTGATTCAAACCTAACTTTCTCGAGCCCTCCTTCTTCCCAGAGCACTCTAGTGTCAAACCCTAGAAGATTTGAGCGGTTCTTGTTGTCCAAGTTCGATTCTCAACCCGTGGTGTTCGATCTAGCTTCAAACGTTCATCCTCTACCTTCGGATCACCACGGTTGCTGTTGGTTTTGATTGGAAAACCCTGGAATGGGATTCCGCACTATTCCAGAGGCTGTCGAGCAGATATCCATTGGAACCGGATTATTTCCGAGCTCCTAGTTGGTCCTACACACTGCACTGTTTTGGGAATCACTCCATGAAGCTTTTGGAACCCGATTGGATCTCAGCACTGCTTATCATCCTCAAACGGATGGACAGACGGAGCGAACGATCCAGACACTTGAAGATATGTTAAGAGCTTGTGTCATCGATTTCGGTGACAACTAGGATAGCCATTTACCATTAGTTGAGTTCTCGTATAACAACAGTTATCACGCGAGCATTGGTATGGCGTCGTTCGAAGCTCTTTATGGTAGAATATGTCCGTCACCTATTTGCTGGACTGAGGTCGGCGAATCGCAGATCACCGGTCCCGAGATTATTCAAGAAACGACTGATAAGATCCGCCAGATTCGCGACAATCTGTGAGCTGCTCGCAGTCGACAGAAGAGTTACGCGGATAAACGTCATAAGTGTAACATTTGTACATTTAGTCATGTAGTAGTGAACAGTGTTAGAACAGTGTGTGTACATGTTCAGTCAGTCAATGTGAACCATGTGTCATTATGTGCTTGTGTGTTAGAATCCTTATTATTTAACAAGTATGTATTATTTATTTACAGTCGAGTTCATTAGGCAAGAACAGTATTGTGTTACATCGAAACAGTGGTGGGCAGCGAGAGTGAGCCCTATATATATACTGCGTTCGGTGTAACAGGATAGTGTTGGTGCGTAGTGTCAAGACGAATATTATGACAATTAATTCAACAAGAATCGTAATACGTAAGCGAGACTGAGTATAGTTATGGGTGACGATCCATAATGATACGAATGTTGAACTTATAATTATGATTAAACGACTTTAAACATTTTAATACGATCGAAAAACGTACGCGATTGCGGGTATACACGTAATTGTGAATGTTTAACGATCTGGCAACACGCGAAGAGTAAAAATAATTATTTTAATTATTTTATATTTTTACAATTTTGAAACTCATCATTTAAATGAGTTTAACAACTCTTTTATTTTAAATCCGCGTAAAATACGCGTTACGTTCCGGAAACGCGAACCGAGCGACCGAAACGGACCCGAATACCACGCGAGCTATAAAAACCTTGAACAAGGCTTAAATGCTCATTTATTCAGCCAACAACCCTTTCTCTCTCTAAAACTCGCGAACCTACTCTCTCTCTAAAAATCCCAACTTTAAACGTTCGTATCTTCTTCGTTTCTCAACGGATTTTGGTGTTCTCGGTGTCCACGAGAAGCCCTCGACATCCTCTACACGGAAGTACAAGATTTTCGCAGATCCATCCAGCAAATCGCGAGGTAATGAAGCTTGAAAGATCACGAGTTTAGGGTTTTCGGTCATGGGTTTGTTTAAACTCGACCCTTAGCCGGATCTAGTCATCCACACTCATTTTCGAGACCCTAGAAACATTTCCTGATGCTGGTTTAGCCTAGATCAAGGTCTGGATACAAGTGTTTGACGATGGTGATGATGATGGTAACAGGTTCGGCGGCCAAACCTTCATTCTCAGCCGGCCGAATCCTAATGAGGATTCACGAACCCTGCATGGTACGACAACTTTCAGCCGAATCCCTAGGGGGATCTCACGAACCTGTGCCGAATCATCAAGTCTATCACGAACCTCCTAGACGAACCCATGCAGACGAGTCAATTGTTAGAAGAATCCTAGTTTCTGTCGAACCTATGACGACCCAGACGAATCCAGCCGAAGTCCCCATGAAGCGAACCTTCTAGTCCACGAACCCTGTTGTTGCATGATGACGAACCCTAGACCTTCTCAGACGAACCATGGGTGATGTAGCCGAACCATGTATAGACCACGAACCCTTGATGCCACGAACCCATTTGTGCCGAACCCTGTTTATTTGTCTTGGCCGAACCTTGGCTCTAAACTCCAAGGGTTCGCTGCCAAGAGTGGCAGCCCAAGGACCTTTCGGCCCAAACCAATTCTACTCGGCCCAATCTTATTAGAACTCGGCCCATAGACGTAAACCAAGCATGATTGAGATAGGTTGGCCCATTAAGATCTTTAAATAGGCCCGATATCACTTTGGAAACTTATATGGCCTACCTATACTTTGGTTGACCAACTCAAATCCTTTAGGCCCGATTCAATTCCATTCGGCCCACTAAGATTCTAATCGGGTTGATATTGTCTTTGGCACGTTACAAGGATCATTTACATATCATTGGGCCAACACCATACCCATTTGGCCCAACACCATACTTAATTGGCCTATCGTTAGCCTAAGTGGGCCATAGACTTGGTTGAGGACCATCATGGTTACTTAGGCCCACGGGCCAATGTTGGATCATAAATTCGATAATTGTGAATTGATCAATTATGGTTTAAGTTGCAACATAACCTAATCATGGGATCAATTCACAATCACAAGACCTTAAACAATTGGAACATCTTTTCATAAGTCATGTTAATCTATGGTTATCAAATTCGCAAACAATTATCATTTCATGCATAAGGTTTATGCACAAGAGGAAACATTTCACATTTTTTTCTTGGACCCATGATCAATCAAATGATTCAAAGCATAACTTTTAAGTTTTCACAACAATCAAATCATGAGAACACAAGTCAATCAATGAATCAAAGTCTATACAATTATAAATCCTATATCTTATGTATGATTACAATGTTATAGGAAACAATTAGAAGTCCTGTTTGCTACTTGCTATCTGTTTTAGTTCAGAGTCTACTGCAGACAGGTGAGAACTTTAGCCCCTCTTTTACTGTTTTTATAACTGTTTTGGGGTGGAACACGTGATCAAAACAATCGTTTACAATCATATTTCATTACACAAGGTGTGTGTATTCTCATAAACATTATGGGTTCATTTTACGAATCCTAGGGATTTACCAACTGTTTTAAAGGAATTATCAATTATTAAACTCTTTTCACTAAAAAGGTTTTATAAAGAATCTTTGAACTGTTTTGTAACTGATTTACTCAAATGTATTTATGAAGGATAAACACTTTTAGATAAAGGGTTTTATAAACTCTTTTGTTATAAACCTTGTTGTTACACAAGGTCATCACATCATGGTATTCAAAACAAGTGGTTCACAACATGGTATTCAAATCAAGTGGTTTACAACATGGTATTCAAATCAAGTGGTTCACAACATGGTATTCAAATCAAGTGGTTCACATCATGGTATTCAAATCAAGTGGTTCTTTTCATGGTATTCAAAACAAAGGATTTTGTTCGTGGAATTTAATCTAGGTTTTCAATTCATGTTATCAAATAAGGCATTAACACATCCGGTTAAAGTAAGATTCAGAAAACATGGTGTCTATTGTTGTAAACAAACTTGTAAAAGCATCAAGTATCATATTCATTAGCGTTAGTACTGGGTGATCACAACAAGGGAAAGCGGACACATTGTTTCTTATCCAGGATGGAGTTAGCTTTTAAATTTGTTTTAAAAGCTAACTGTAGGTCTGGTGTCATTGTTTTCTTATCCAGGATGGAGTTGGCTTTTAAATTTGTTTTTAAAAGCCAACTGCAGGTCTGGTGTCATATGGTTATCAAAACTGCTGATGTATTATCTAACTCCAAACGTGTTTTGGGACTTGATATTATATGTTGGCTTTCGTGCGAACAGTGATTGGACTGTTTACACTCATTTTCTTACTTGATGTTAGTTTGGGTTGCAGCTCATCCGTGTGAATCTTATGTTGCTTTAACTTACCTATGCCTTAAATCATATACTCATGTTTACAAATGTTTAAACCTATTGTTCTCACCAACTAAGTCTGTAGTTGACAGTTACTTTTCACGTGTTTCAGGTAATCAGGTTTAAGACATTCTCAGGGACAACTAAGGAGACCAATCTAAGATAGAACAAGATGAAGAAACATGCTAGGATGGATTAGAAACACACTAAATCCTGATTGTTTAATTGTCTTGATTTGAAGTCTTATTTTGTAACTATATTTTGGGTCTGTAGTTGTCTTTCTTTTGGTAGATAGCTGTCTGTAACTAAACAATTGTCTTAACATTATGAAACATAGTAATCCGTTGTGGTTGTTCTTATTCAATACTTGTGCATGATTCAACTGTTCATACGTCACCGCGCCGTGGATTCCGCACCCGGCGCAGGGGTGTGACAATAAGCCACTAGAGTTTCAGGTTGATGATTTGGTATTACTTAAAATATCACCTTGGAAGGGAATTGTACGATTCGGGAAGAAGAGTAAGCTTGCTCCACGTTATGTTGGCCCTTTTAAGATTCTTGAACGGATCGGGAAGGTTGCCTACAAGTTGGAACTTCCTCCTAAACTTAGTAATGTACACCTGACTTTTCACGTGTCCAATTTAAGGAAATGCTTAGCTGATCAAGATCTTCAGGTACCACTCGATGATATTCGCATCGGTGATACCATGCACTTCGTTGAAAAACCAGTCAAGATAATGGACCGTGAAGTTAAGAAACTCAAGCGCAATAGAATTCCAATTGTCAAAGTACGATGGGAGTCGAAGCGTGGTCCAGAATTCACCTGGGAACGAGAAGATCAGATAAAGCTTAAGTATCCACACTTATTCACTACAGTCGCTCCAAATTGAATTTCGGGACGAAATTATCTCAACTAGGGGAGACTGTAACATCACTGTATTTCAGGTATATCCATACACATTTAATTGTATTGATAAAACCTGATATGATAACTTGATAATTTTTGAATTATTTGATGATATTATCACTGGTATACATTAATGAGAACGTATGATTATTACGCATAAATCATGGGAAGTTAGTTTGAAACATAACTATACTGAACCACAGTATTTATTGCAATTGATTTATTTAATATGATCTGATTTTGATGTAAATGGTTAAGGTTGTTGGTTTGGTCACTAAATATAGTCAAGGACACATGGTCATGGTTTATCGAAATGGTGGTGGGAGGGTGGCTGGATAGGTTGCGACCTACTCCTACATATGCCCTATACATAAACTTATTTCGGTCTATCATGGATGTGTCAGTGATATGATTTAGTGGGGTTGGATTGGGAACTTGATAATTTATGGACATAATTACTAAAATAATGAAGGCTTTATTTAAAATAATTACACGATGGTGAGGACGCGAATATAAATTAAAACGCGAATATTATTTCAGAAATATTAACTTAATAATGTATTCGAGTGAGTGACGACTCACACGAATATAATTATTAGGAATAATATACTGAAACGATAATCCATAAATCGTAAGTCGAATTGAAATACGATGTGAACGATGGATTCGGAAAGGTGACAATCTTTACGAATTCGTACGTGAGTAACGCGTTTCGATGAGATAACCGAAATAATATCGAAGGATATTAAATTAAGAAAAAGAATTCAAAAACGTTTATTAGAAATTACAACCTTCAACGAATTTGAATAAAATCGTTTTATTAAACAAATAACTAAACGAAATTAAATAAAATTATTTTATAAAACGAATTTACTTTGTTTAAAACGTTTCGTGTTTTAAAATGTAATTTTCGTGAAAACCGAGCATATTAAACGTGTTAACGCGAAATAAACATAACCGATCAAGCGAGAACGATTCAGGGTACAAAAGGTTGGACCACCCTTTCTTCTTCATTTCCATCTTCCATTTCTCTCTCTAAAAACCCAAAATCCGGCCTACTCTCTCTCTAGAACTTCTCTCTAGGAGTTCTTCTTCATTTCTTCACCATATCACTTGATTCTTGTCTCAAAACGTTGGTATAATCAAGGAGATCGTAAACCCATGAAGATTACAAGCTAAAGATGAAGTTTTGAAGGTAGATGATTCGTTTTACTTTGAGTTTTGCAAAAGTGATAACCGGCTTCCATCACCACCTTTTCAAACGATTTTTACACATTGAAACTTTAAAACAAGCTGGTATGAACATGTGGAAGCCATAAACGAACCTAGAACATGAAGAAATTCGATGGTTAAGATGATGAAGAAGCTGTCTCGAACCTGAGGTTCGCCGAACCTTGTGACTGCCAAAACCTAAGGTTCGCCGAACCTAAGTGCTGCCAAACCTAGGGTACGCCGAACCTAAGTGTTACCGAACCTAGAGGGCTGCCAAATCTAGGGACTGCCGAACCTAGGGCTGCTGAACCTAGGTAATTCTGATACGGTTCCATCGTCCCGAGCATGATTCGACAAAACCTTCATCATCGAACTCAAAGAATTCAACTCATTACCTAGCGATACTATGCGTGACCTTCGACCAAGGATTTTCGATACTATCACGCATGTACATGGGTTCAACATAACCTTTAACAGTAACTAACTTAGATAAAATTTTTTACAACAATAAAGGATAATACATACACGGGTCCTTGCATGCATGTACGTATGCATGTATATGTGTATTTTAAACTATCACCTTTGTAATGAAAAACCTAATATACATAATTACTTAAATTCATGCATGCATGCACGTATATAAATATGTATATGGGCATGATAGCATACCTTGGTTTTTTCAATTAAGGATCATCAATTAATTATTAAAAACTAACGAATGTTAAAACTTATATTTTGATAATAATAACTCATATAATAAAAAGTGTTCCTTATAACTTAGATAAAATAAACTAAGTTAGTGACACTTAATGATTAAAGGTAAACACGTGTGAACAAATAATAGTAATGAAATACGTGTTCTTATGAACACGAATACGAGATAAATACAGGTTATTGAGTTTATTGATTTCATCTACGTGAGTGCGCATTCTACAAATTCCTGAATTCTGAGACATTCAGGTGAGTTCTCATAACCCCTTTTTAAATCATTTTGCTTTTAAACTCGGGGGTGGAACATGTATACCAGATTAATATTATTTTGATAACACAAGGGTGACACCTGGATTATCAATATGATATTCATATGATTGAATTATTATTGATTATGGATTGACATAGGTTATCACAACTCTGTGAGTCGTTGTTCGTTGGGTTGACTTCGGTCCTCCGCAATGACTGAGTTACTGTTGTTGAGTTGACTTCGGTCCTCCTCGGTGATTCCTCTGTTGGTTGAGTTGACTACGGTCCTCCGCAGTGCACTGTATTGTCACTTATGATTATTAGGAATGGCGTTGATCGATTTGACTTCGGTCCTCCGCAATGATTCCATTTACCGTTGGTTGAGTTGACTAAGGTCCTCTGCGGTACATTATATTGAGATAATTATGATGAATGATGATTGTTGATGATGAATGTGGAATTTCTCTTGATTTATCTAATTGATGTGTTTGATTGACTATACTTGAATGATTATCTATGATTACTTGGACTATTTGATTGTTGTGTTTGTTGTGTATTGGCAGAGCTGGATTATCTCACAGGTTCACATGTGTATTTTCTTAAAAACTATGAACTTTTATAAACACTTGTAAACATTTTTGAAAAATAAAAACTTATGATTACTCACCAACTACTTCGTAGTTGACACTTGATTTTCTACATGTTTCAGGGAACGAAGAAAAGTAGGTTGGGAAGGATAGTCTCACACTTTTGGACTTCATCACTTAGGAGCTTGCACTTAGCTAAATTAACTAGATTTCTGAAGACTAGGGTTTAGTCAATTTAGCTAAATCTTTTGTGTAAATGTTGTAACTAAATCATGACAAACATGATTTTTGTGTAATTACTTTAGTCGATTTAATTGATATGTGATGATTTATTTAGACGCCCACGAGCTTATGAACAATCTACACATCCCTCGTGGCATCCCGACGTTTCCGCCATCGGTCGGGGTGTTAATGACAATAGTGTGAACTTATGACACGATGTGAATGAAAATTGTAATAATTATGACATTTTCATGGCTTCTAGTAAAACAGTTCAATTGTATCACTGTTAACATGAGCCAATTTCTTTGGATCCATTATGCGTTAAGTCCCTTTAGTTCGTTTACCATTAAGTGGCGGTGGCCAGGACCAATGGTAACGTAGTGGTACCATAGGTTTGACAAACCTCCGGCGAGTTAGGTCAGTACGTTATTTGCAATTGTGTATATCATTTGGCCGGACTCGTACGACCGGTAAAGGGGCGGCATCAATCTGGTTTGGTAAACGCCACATGGGTGATATTAAATTAACAAGAGTTTACTATTAACTACCAACATTAGTTCTGGAGCACTGGCAATAATCTGGTTCATTGATAATCAGCCTAAGTTTTGGTAATTGGCAGACAGTGTGAAGACATTGTGAGGACAAATATCATAACCAAATTGGGTGTAGATTTGGTAGCATAGTGGCTTAACTAGCGTTGACCACAAAGTTCAATGAATTTACATCCATTTAATGGGTTGACTATCACCACCATTGGAAGTGAGAAACAATAAACTTATTCAAGTGTGAACAAACTGAGAACAAGGAGACGAGATTATGTGTGTGATTAAAGAGTAAAAGTTTTAGTTTCCACTAAGGACATGATCGTGTCTTGTCAAGGGCGTGGTGGGCTGGCGGTAAGCTTGACCCAACGTATGCCCTATAAATAAGCGATATTTGTCAAGACGAGGTGATGTCAGTATGATGTCTAAAGTGGAAAATGTGCGTGGGGAAATTTTCAAACTACTTTGAGACTAGAGGAACATCGCACTAAAAAAAATTTGGTAGGAACTTCCTATATCTTTTATATCATAGACTGAACTCGAGTTATAATATTGACTCTAGTTAGCAATCAGTATAATCTCTGTGAAAGATTAAAATAAACGGAGTGATTATATCAATCTGGAGTGTGTGTGACTTTTTGGAAACCTTAAACTATTGTAAAACGAATGAATGTTTTCTAAAACATTTCAACAAAATAAACAAATGAACTCACCAATCTAGTGGCCTCGTTTTTGCATGATTCTTCTCACGTGACGAACAGGTCTAGTCACCAAGGGCAGGAGTTTAGCTAGTGGCCTATTAGAAAGGCCTAGTAGATTTTGTGCATGTACGTAGGAACAAAATATAATTCAAGACATTTCGTAGATCAAGTCAAAAATTATATCATGTATTTTGGCTAGATAACATATTTAAATTATTGAACTCAAACTGATGTAATTTAACTTTGTATCTCTCAATGGATGTTTGTTTAGTTTTCTCAATTATATATCATGTGTTATGTAAACAATCTGAACATTTTGATTATCACACGATATCGCACCTCGAGTCCTTTCCGCCAGACTGGAAACTCGATCCAGCCCGCCGGCTCGGGGTGTGACACTGATTGTACCCATTGGGCAATGGAATGGTTCAAAAAGAGGCTCATGCTGCCACATACGCAGTCTGTAAATACACTCCAGATGAACCTGAATGAGAGGTACAAAAAGATGATGATTGTTTAGAAGGACCACATATGGATCGAAGGCGAGTTGATCGTCCACAAAAAAATAGACATATTCCTTCTCAAGGTAAGGAAACAAGCACAACAATATGCTCAAGATGCTATCATAAAGGACATATCCGTCATCAATGTAAAACTTCGTTACCATCATAGGTGCCTTCATCATTAAAAGGTATGAAAAATACAAGGAAACAACAACACAAAATGATTACTGTTATGATTTAAATGAATTTTAATGTTCGTGTAAAAATATTGTTGCTATTTATCATGGACATAATTGATATAAACATATTTCACTAATACAATAAATTTTGTTACAGCCTGGAAATTGAAAAATTATGTCATATTAAAAATTAATACAATAAACGGTAGAGAACTATATTATAACAAACAATTATACAATAAACACCAGAAAATAACATGATATCCAAATTAGTAGTTGTAATTTAATGATAAATATCATTTGATCCATATCTTTCTTGTGTTAGCCCTCATGTGATCCATATATTTATTGTAATATTGGCCTGCATTAAAGTTTCCTTGAAGTTGGCTTCAATAGCTATATACTTATAAGGAGGAAACTATCTAGAAGTATGATAGGGTGTTTCAAACATTGCATATAGTAAGGGCATCAACCGCCAAAAGTATTGGGAAAGGATGATATCCAGACATCCATTGCCCATGCATAAGAACTTCCAATAATGTGTTAAAAATATAATCAGTTATAACACATGAAAGGTTTAATAGGCCGATCATGCACATAAATCGATAAAGGGATATAAGTGGTTTCCATTAATAAGAATTAAACATAAGTTGTTTTAATTCAATAAGAATGATTTCCCCACATCTTGCATGCATTTTGCGCTGATGGGGATCTAGAGTGCAAGCCATATGTGTTGTGATGCATTTACATGATGCGCTAATGTTATGCTGCACTTTGCAAGATGCGCTTGATGAATGCAACATGAATATTTTAATTGGGTTGGAGCTTTTTATTTGATATTTGACTTTTTTCTAAGCATTTTAAGTTTATATGCAGACTTTTTTAAACATTTAGGAAGCTCTCTTTAACTATTTTAAGCATCTAGACATCTAGTAGACTTTCTTCTTCTTGTTTTTTTATCACCTTTTTTAATAATTTTTAAGTCTATACATTTTTAATTTTCATAATAGTATATGCTTCTTATTTTCTTAATTACAACTTTTTCTTTGACCTAACCACTTTACATTCCAATAATAAGAAATATATGAGTTAATTATTTATTATTTTATTTTAATGATTTAATATGTATAATACACAAGTTGTAATATAATAAAACATTTCATAAAAAACTTTATCAATCTTTGTAAAAATATACACAACCAAACATCGTAGTTGCCTACTTGGTTATAGTTTGTACAAACATGACATGGTCCATTGTAATGAAAGGGACACTTGTTACATTTGGGTGCATGTCCAGTATAGGCTTTCTTTTCAGGAAGAGATGCACCATAGCTCTTGATTGTTGGCTTATTCTGGCTAGTTTTAGCCGGAACCTTGGTTTTGTCTTTCCCGTACCATTTTCTTTTGATGCCCTTCACATTACTGGGGCCATTGAGATCACTACGACTAACAGTCGATTCTGTTTTATTTGATAACGTACCATTCCTTACTGCCTCATTAGTAAGCTTGGAAGTCAACAAGATGGTACTTTTGAGTGTGGTTTGTTATGTTGTGGTCACCATCCCCCGAATCTGGGGAACCAAACCCTTGATGTACTTTTCTATCAAAGTTGTTTCTATGGAAAACATATTGGGAAGCAAGAAGTAAATTCATGAAATTGATCGGTATATTTTAAACTATCAACATCGACCATATAATGATTCTAGAATTCCTCCTATAATTTTTGGATTTCAGTGACTGGGCAGTACTCTGAGATAATCAGAGTTTAAAAATCGTTCCAGCCAATAGAATCAATGGCGACTGAACCCAGCATTTTCGCCTGTGTATTCCACCAGGTTAAAGCCGAGTCTTTCAAAGAACAAGCCGTATAAGACACCTTATGGTCTTCCAAACACTAGCTGATTCTGAGCTTTGTTTCCATTTCCTCGATCCATTTCAATAGTCCTGCTACTCCTTCCTTTCCAGTGAAAGTAGGAGAATTGCAGGAAGCAAAGTACTTGTAACTACACCCGTGCTATGGTGGATCAGGAACAGTTGTTTTTGTACCGGTAGTGTGTTGTGTCTCTATGTTTCCACCAGTAGCATTGTGATCAGCATGGTCCCCATCAGAACCAGAAGTGATATTTTGTTGATGTTGGGTTAATATTCCCGGTACAACTGCAGATAAATGTTCCTTTATTATCCGTGCTACTGCTGCCTCATTCAGTTATGAACCACTTGTAGTTGAAGGTGGAACTGGATTTATTTTTGGGTTAACAGGTGGAACTGGATTCGTTTCCAGGTTACCAATGTTCTTAGTAGGCCGACCTCTTTTTGGAGCCAGTTTCTACTCACATGTAGACAAACTCAAATCAGTTTAAGAACATTTAAATATAACCTTCCAATCACATAATTTCAACTGTATTTAGTTATACTGAAGTAATGTTGATTTATGATTACGCAAGAATGTTGTATAACTACATTGATATTATCCAGATATGTTTGTAACACAAACTAATCACATTGATGTTTGTAGTTATACTCATTTTTGTTACTTGAAAAACATGTTCTAGTATCACATTGCAACATGGCATTGTGACACCGATACAGATATGTTGTTACCACACTATGCTATCTCATAGATACGTGCTAGTATCACATAGCAACATTGCAATGTGACACCGATGTATTACCACACACGATTTTGGTATGTCACCACACAGGATTTTAATATGTTACCACACATGATTTTGATATTTTACCACATGGGATTTTGATATGTAAACACACAGGATTTTGATATGTTACCACACAGGATTTTGATATGTAACCACACAGGCTTTTGATATGATACTACACAGTCTTTTGATACGTTACCACATTGGATTTTGATATCTTACCACACAGAATTTTGATACGATACCACACATAATTTTGATACGATACCACATAGGATTATGATACGATAGCACACATGATTTTGATATCTTATGTTATCACAGCCAATTACTCTTTATGAAGTATGAGTTTTTGATATAAATCACGCATTTTGATACAAAATACACACGTTAAAAGAAACTTTTCATTACTATATCATCATTTTATACATCAAGATGGTTAGATATAAGAAAATTTTATGATGTTACCCTGACTAGTAATCAACTTATTCGCATGGGATCTGTCTTTTACGCCAAAATCATCCCATGATTGTATCAGCTCCTGCAAGGTTCCTTGCAGGTCCAAAGTGACCTGTTGAAGCCGGGCTCTAAGCTCAGCCTGTCGTGATGACTTTCCCCGCATACGTCTAATCCCGATGACTACTTGAACTATATGGGGTGTAGGACTCCTTGGCCATCTAAAAGCTGCTGAATCCACATCTGACAGCTGAGGATGTCTCGGTGGTGTATGAGGTACTAGTGGTGGTGTCAGGGGTATTTGTGGCACTACTCGTGAAGCTACTAAGAATGACTCTGAATCCAAGCTCGCACTAGAGCTTGGTGTATCGTCTAGAATCATATACGAAATCCTCTGATATATGGAGCGTTCTCCTGATTCAGACATCATTGTATCAAATACAATTTCAAGAATATTATCATGTAATGAATAATCAATAATGATATTCAACATAACCATGATATCTATTCCTATTCTAAAGCAACTATTCATAATTAATGTTATTATTATACTTATCTTGAAATTTATTAGAACGCACAAATGTTGCAGGTTCTAGTTATGTTAGCCCTTGATAACTGTAATATGTATCACACGATTATCCTAGCTCAACTCAAGATAAGTTTTATTCTTTAGTTATGTTCGGTGCACTAAGTGTTACTATACGAGCCCATGGCTATAGACTAGGTCACTAAGTCAAGCTAATTCTCTATAACATGTGGCTCTGATACCATCCTGCAACACCCACACTGCTCATCACTTGATAATGATGTCATCATTTACTCTTTGAATGTTGCGGAAGCATAGTGATGTCTCAAAGATGGGGTGCAACTTTACTTGAATCGGTATCACAACACACATGATTAACTTAAAGAAATATATTACAAAGATAATACTACTATTGCAAACCATCTTTCATTTTCCACATCTTAAACCTTCTAAACATACTGAGTTATTTAATTTCAAAGTGCTTAAAGTGCAAATATCACCCATTCGTCACTATTTACCTTTAAGAGAATTTAACTTTGAAATGTCAGTATAAAACCGGTGAGTTCAAACACAAGGCTTGATACAATATGATATGTTAAGTATGGTCAATGGCATGCATCGACACAATTGGAATAATCATGTGACCCATATCTAGTTCCTTTCCGACTGAAAGATACGATATTACCCGACATTAATCATAGATACCTCATTTTAACGTATTATTATGTTAAATTTGACCTTGAAAAGGGTAACAAATATTCACACCAAGGGAGATTCAATCCTCCCAGTGAATAGGGCTGTCAACCCGATAGTACTATCATTTCACACTCGTCTAGCCCCACATGGGTTCACTAGATACGGTTCAATGAATGAGGACTTTTTGATATGTCACTTCGATACCCACGGTTATCCCATGATATCCCAAGCCGGCACACAGTTATATAAGCATATCATACATTTAAGAAAGATTTCATAATGCTTCCCTAATGTTTGTAAAATAGTAAAAAGAAAAGGGGTTGTATGAGAGTCACCTGAAGTGTCGAGATCTATAGTTAGCGCGTAGAATTGTGTTATTTTTGTTGTAATTCAGTTCTGCATTATTTTAAAGTTTTATAAGTTATTTATGTTTAATTTGCTTATCAGAACTTCCTTAACGTTCAATTCAAGGACATTGCAACTCAAGTTATCACACTGATCTTAAATCCTTAATCAGCCTCCCTAACTTAATATCACACAAAGTGTGATATACTTGAAACCTATAATGATTTAAGTTCCTATTAAGGATTTTATGACTCTTTGGATTAATTAGAACATTCTAAGATTAACCAAAAAGGTAGTATTGATGATTATCTCAATGGAACAGTTTCCCGACTGATTTATGGTCTAGGAATAGTCAATCCTCGTTATGAATGGGTATCATGAAATATTGAAATATCGTATTGAAATAGGTTTGATAATCATAATCAATATACTGATCTGACTGTTAACATGAACATCAGATTTTTAGTCCAATGATTACCAGAACTCTTGTCATTAGCTTGAAACAGTTGGATTTGATCTAGCATTTCAAGGAAATGATCAAGTCATTCATAACCATTGTTAAGATCAAATAGGTTAAAACCATTATGATCTATAGAATAGTTTCATGATAACACGGCATCATAACGGATCAACATGAGAATTTCGTCGTTCACATTCAGATTTCTTTGTTTCTATCGATTCCTAGCCATCATCTAGGCAAAAATCAACAACAATAACCATTGCATTACGTTCAATTATAAGATTTAATTCATACATTATCAAACTAGTAGGAGAAATCAAATCATTACCCGTTCGGACGGATTTTCACTTGCAAAATGCGGATCCGATGTTGTAGGGATGATCTCCAACTTGAATATGATATTTCTATTGCATCACCTCTCTGATTTAGGCTTAGAAATTCGATCATACTGTTTTTGGGAGTGTATGTTTGAGAGAGAAGAAGAAAAGAGAGCTTGCATGGTAATTATATTGATTATAGCATCTTTTAGTAGCCAACTCATCTTCGCGTACCGTCAAGAGGGTCGGAAAAGCATTGGCGTACCGCGAAGAAATTCAGAGAATTTTAGATATTTTATGCTCATCACGTGCCACCAAGAGTACCCAAAATGGCCTTGGCGTACCGCGAAAGATTCCGGAGTTCAAATGTTTATCTAATTTTCTTGTTTTTGAAATTCAAGTAAAAAGCGAACTCCATTTTTCGCACGGTTTTCGCCCATGTTTACAATTTCTTAAGTATTTTCTAACCGTTGCAAATACGATCTTATTATTATCATTGATATTCAAATAGATTAGACATTCAACTTATAATCTATGCTACGAATAGCAACTTGACATAACGTAATTATCACATGTGTTGACGTTGCTTGCGTGTTTTCAGGTCACTAAGGCACGTGCTCAGGATAGCATGCTAAGATGGAGTCCATCTATCACTTTTGTTACTTGAATATTTGAAACAATTAAATTACTTTGTTTTTAATATGTACTACTTAACTATTTGAAACGCTTCCGCACATTGTGAAGTCTTGAACGAAACTTTTCAACAACACTTCCGCACCCTTATTTTGTATTCGTTAAAAAAGGTTTAAACTCAAGTTTCCACAACTCTGATTTATCAAAACTATGTTACCCAAATTATTAGACATACATATGCAAAAAGATATGTAGGTCTTATTGCAACATTTTGAAAATGTATATAATATTAAGTTATTTATGAGAATTCGTAAATTTCAAAAAATATAAATATATATACATATATAAACATCATAATATTAACAAGACCAATAATAAATTTTTTTTAAGTATTTATAAAATAAGTTTTATAAAAAAGTAAACAATATATATAATATATATTAAATAAAAATTATTAAATAATTATAATCATGACAATTTCAAGCTTTAAGATTTATAAAGTAAAGTTTTATAAATATATAAATATATATATAACAACAATAATATTGGATACTAATAATAATAATAATAATAATAATAATAATAATAATAATAATAATATTATTATTATTATTATTATTATTATTATTATTATTTAATTTAAAAACATGGTGATTTAAGGTTATAAAAATCAGAATGGCAAAAATTGCCAACAATGAAACTGGTATTAGAAGGAAAAAAAAGAGAGGGACTGGAACTGACAATACCCCATAGTGCCTTCTTACCCACCCACACCACAACCGGTTGACCCGATTTGAACCCATCACGACCCGAGCGGTTACAACTCAAAATTTACGGATAAAACCAACAAAAATTCAAACTTTAAACAACCCCGAACATCAAGGGATCGATCTCAAGCTCCAATTCATCGTTTAGAAGTCAAAATAATACGAAAATCACTCCTAAATTTCTGTAAACGATCGAGAACTCAAAATCTATATAAACACACATAAAAACTAAATTAAATACATCCATACAAGCATTAGAGCCCTGCGAAACCTTCTACAAACTCAAAACATATTCACGATCAACAATCAAAGCAAAATCAAATCCATATTTGGTTCGGCCGATCGTCTCTGAATCATTGCTCGAAATCCAACTATTTGTATATGAAGGTTAGTGTTTCTCATACCATTATACTCGTTTTTCCATGGGAAACAAAAGCCCCAGCATGTTAGATCAATTACTATCACCAATCGAATGAATTGAGGGCTTAAAGTTATAGGGTTCGGTTTGGTTATTAAAGGGGGAAGAGTTGATTTAGGGAAACAAACGAATTCTATGTTAAGTTTAATTAAAACGGATCAACTTAAACGGGCATGTCCCTAGATCAACCGGTAATGCTCCAGGCTTCCAAACTCTTGGTCGCGGGTCCGAATCCGGTCAGGGGCGGGTTTCACCATTTTTAATAACATTTAAAAAAAACTTATTTTCAAATTCTTATTTCACCAGATTTTTTTTTATAAACTTAAAACTATTAATTAAATGAAAAAAATATATATACATATCAATAAGATTCAGATTTAAAACAAAAATATGTATATATAAATATATACTTGGGCTTTATTTTAAAGATTATTTCAAATCTATAAAACTTGTAATATTAAAATTTATTTATAAATATATATATATATATATATATATATATATATATATATATATTACTTTATAAGTATTTAGGATTTGGTAAAATACTTATTATCAAGGATATTTTAAATCTTATAAAAAAATATAATTAGAGCTTTATATAAACAATGAAACTTTATTATGCATATTTACTTATGAAGTTATTTCAAAATAAAATTTATAAACTTTTAAAATATTTCACTTATTATTAAAGTATTTATTAACTTCGAGGGAAGCCCGCGGTGATTGTTTGCTACTTCAGCATTGTTAGAAATGCTAAACTTGGTCAAACATTACTTGTTAACATTATCTGATCTGTTTTGACATGCTTTGTTCATTATTCTAGTTCATTATGCTTAGTATTCACATGTGACAACTATGTATCTATATTATATCAACTATTTTTGGTGTGTGTGCTTCAAAACATGTGAAGCTCACCAACTTTATAGTTGACCTTTTATTTTAAACATGTTTCAGGTGGAACTGTTAACTAAGCGTATTTTGATGATCACATTAGAGCTTGGACCTAGTTAATTCGTTAGGATTGTGATATGTAATTTCTTTATAGTGACATTGAATGTAAGTATTTACAATTAAGAATATTGTGCTTTTGAACAATCTACATTTTGTGTACGCCCCGATAATTCCGCCATTAGTCGGGGTGTTACACTTATAAGTGTGACCGGAGATTACGATCTTTCCCGATCGAAAATCACACCAGTCTGTCGCACCCTCTGAGGGACGGGAATTCCAGGGGTGCGACATTTTTAGATGTCTCGTATTTACATCATTGTAACGATCAGCTTAAAGATAACAAATTAATTTTAATTTTTTACTAACAATGGTAAATTACAGTGATGTTATTTATATTGATGTAATTTACAGTTATATAACACATTACTTACAGAGATATAACTTATTATTTACAATGATTTATTATTTTTTTTAATTTCAATCTAAACCAATATATTAATTTTTTTTCCAAATATCACGTTTTATATCAATGTAACGAATATAAACATAACACATTATTTATTTTTTTTCTCATAAAGATAATTTCAAATAATGTAATACAAAATGAAATAATTTACAGTGATGTAACACATTATTTACAGTGTTGTAATTTTTGTTTCTAATTTTGTTATTTATTTTTCTATAAATATCTCGTTTACATCGATATAACGGGCATAAAACATAACACGTTGTTTTAATTTTTTTTCTAACTAGTTAAATTAATGCAATATACAATAATGTAATTTACGAGATGTAACACAATATTTACAGTGATTTAATTTTCTTTTAGTTTTGTTATAATCTTGACTAATTTTTTTAATTTTTCCCCATAGGTCCTTCACATAAATCGATGTAACGATTATAAATATAACACATTATTTTGAATTTTTTTTAACAATGGTAAATTACGGTGTTATAAAAAAATTCAAATTAATTTGTTATTTTTAAATTCGTTACAATGATGCAAATACGGGTTAGCTAAAAACATTAAAAAAAAACAGTTGAAACTATAACGGAATTAAATACAAAAATGAAACAAGTTTAATGGGGAAATTTTTTATAAAAATATTATAATAAAAAAAAGTTATAAATGTTAAAAAAAGAGGGGTAAACTTTATATATAAAATTAGATTTATTAAAATATATTAGTTAGTTACACTTGTCACAATCATGTTAAATCTAGCTTTTGAGTGATTACAAAATTTCTTAAATAGCATTTCATGTTAAGGAAAGAAAAAAAATGACACGTAATACGATTATATTCCCTAAATTTTTAGATTAGTGGTTCGTTTATGATTATTGTATTTTTCATGTGTTATATTAGTAAAATAATCAAGCGTAGTTATATTATAATCGCATTTTAAAAATAAAAATATAGTTGTATATGAAGGTATGTATATATATCCACAAACTGGAAACTGAAGAAGCATTTGACAAAGGTGTTGAAATGCCAAAATCATGTCAGAAGCACCCAACACATCCACCACAGTGACATCGACCCCCAACATCTTAAACGTAATTACACCACCACTGTATCCTGCCCACAACAACCACCATCACCACCACCACCAACACATCCGAGACTACCGGAAGGGCAACTGGACCCCAGAAGAAACCCTGATCCTGATCACCGCCAAGAAGCTGGACGATGAACGCCGTGTGACCACCACAGCCACAACCTCCAGCAGCCGTGCCGGTGGAGAGCTACGGTGGAAGTGGGTGGAGAACTACTGCTGGAGTGCAGGGTGTCTCCGGAGCCAGAACCAATGCAATGACAAGTGGGACAACTTGCTTCGTGACTACAAGAAGGTCCGTGACTACCAACTCCAGGCTCACAATCAAAACCGACCCTCTTATTGGGCCATGGATAAGACTCAACGCAAACAACGTAATCTGCCTTCCAATATGCTACCGAACATCTATGAAGCTTTAAACGACGTCGTTCAGAGAAAACACGTTCCTCATAAACAGCCCCCTCTCGCACTACCTCCTCCACCACCACCACCTCCACCGCCACCACGTCCGCTGTCTCCTCCACCTCCAGGTATCAATCAGTTGGACGTATTTGTATATCTTGCTTTCTTTTAATTTAGTTTTGGTTAAACTTAAATTTTAATAACAAAGATACCCGCTAATTAAATTGTTGTTAGCTAATTAGCAACATCTAGAGATGAAATCATAGTAAAATTTACCCTCATGTTAATGAAATAAAAAGAGTGATCCTTTCTATAATATATATACATAAAAACAATATATCATGATGAGATATTATTATTCTAGAAATAATATATATATAAAAAAAAACCAATCATGATGAGATCTTTTGTGAAAGTTAGTTACTAATATCATTATCATCTTAAACAATTAGTTCAGCTCAGTTATTTTTACATATACTTTACAAAAAGTTGCACTTGCAAAATAGATAGATTTGCCCACATGTTGATGTACGTACGTGGCTATGTTTATTTTTTTATTTTTTATTTTTTTAAACATCATGCTATACTACTATCAAATATTATCCTGTTTACTTGGATTTAAGCCATTAACATTGTTTAAGAGGAATAACTTAGTTAAGTAATTAAGTTACTCATATAGTAGTGGCAATGTTTTTATTTCAGACATAGATCGAAGTAAAGTGGGAATTAAAGATCAAAGCTTTTTAATTAACTACTGGTGAATTAATGTTAAACATTAAAAAACTACAAACTAATAGAAATATAATAAATACTTTTGTATTTAATTATTATTTTTAATTACATACACACATAATAAACACTAAATAAAAAAAATGTAAACATATTAAATTCTTTTATTAATATTAGACAATAAAAAAACAAACAAAAAAAATGAAAACTAATATATATATATATATATATATATATAATACACATTTATTTATTTATTTATTTATTTATTTATTTATTTATTTATTCCACACTACAAGTTCAATAAAATTAAAAGATAAATGTTCGTGTTGTTTACTAGAGACGTCGATTTTCGTCGGCACGCATGAAAATATATTTATATAAAGATTGGACGCCTAGATCCATTCGCCAGTTATTTGGTACAAAGGACTAGCTTAACTGGTTTAATAACCAATTTTGTATTAACCAGTTTGGCCTAGAAAACCCCTAACTGTTTCTTAACTGTTGATTCCTTCTCCACCCAAAACTAGCCTCAAAATTAGTCTTAAAACAAGCTTCTAGCCGATTATAAACCACCACCGTGTATAAATGCATAGTAGTACAAATACATATACTTATATTTAGAAACTTTACTATAAAGATGATATACATTCTAAAAGAAAAGAAAATAGAAAAAAGATCGTTTATATCCAACTTATACAATATAATTGATAATAGCTTATATTTTTGTTAAAATGATATACATTTATTCCACAAACAAGTTCTTTTAAAATGAAATTTTTAAACAAACTTTATTGAAATAAATATTTGAAAAAAATAATATAATTTTTTTA
The DNA here is from genome assembly GCA_009363875.1 of Mikania micrantha. NCBI lineage: Eukaryota > Viridiplantae > Streptophyta > Magnoliopsida > Asterales > Asteraceae > Mikania > Mikania micrantha. Next base: position 1,616,649 of record CM018694.1, on the reverse strand, counting down.
TTATATAAGCTATTAATTTACAAGTAATTTTAATCATATTTTATGTTAGAAAATCGATTTATAATTTTTGAATTTTGATTAATAACTATTTATTATTATTTATTTAACAAACACTAGAGTATACAGATACTAATTATATTTACATATATGTACATATGTATATGTATATGCATATGCATAGGTATATGTAGGTTCTAGCAAAAAAAGTTCTAAGAGTATGTGTATTGGTCAACTCACTGAAATCTTTCTTTACTAAAATTTTCAGTCACGTCGTCAAGTCATCAACCAACCTAAAACACTAAAATCTTATAGTGGTCAACCCACTGAAAAACTTTCACACTGAGCCACATCATCATCAGAATATAATTTTATATACTGTTTTTTTAGTTGTAAATTAATAAGTAAAATAAATAAGAAAATAAAAACGTTGACATTAAATTAAAATTTCAGCATAAAAATAAAAATAAAAATGTTACATTGCAAACTTTAAAAAAATTAACGATATTTGTCGAATATTTTCGATCTCAATTTTTTCATAGTTCACCATTATTCGTCATCGAGTTCTTCAAGAGGCATACTCCTCATCGCTTTGAGGTTGGCTCGGATAAGCTTCTACTCGTGATTTTTCTTCTTCTTCTCGTGTTTTGTTCTTTGAAATTTCATAAACTCCTCAACTTGATGAGTGAGTTCGTTTGTTGTCGGGATAGAAGAGGCGGTTTGACGACTCGAAGATGAAGTCCGATTTGTCTTATCTTGTCCAACCGGTCTAATTGATTCCAGGATGTCGAATTCATCATCTTTCTCGTCTTGCTCAAGGTTAACCGCGTAATTCGTATGGGCATCCGAGCCCCCCGGTGAATACTTGTTCGTCTTGAAATTTTTAATTCTTTTTGAAAAACTTTGACCTTGGTTGGCTTCTTGACAAAGAACGTGTAATTTTGTAGAGTCTTTTATTACTACCCAGACCCGGTTAACTTTTTGGCCATTCTCCTTGAATTAATATTCCTTCTTCGCCCATTTTAACATGTTTCGTCGTTTATACCGCTTTTTCGGTTGCTGGCACAGTTGTTCTATATTCTACTAAACATCATCATTTTCACGCTCATATCCTTCCATTTAGAATTTAGTTGATAATAGTGCAGTATTCTTGATCGGTATATCCCGTCATCTCATGCCAACTAGCGTTTAATTTATTCCAAACGTTTTAGCGCTTTTGCGAATTACCTTTGGTTTTGTTTCAAAAGGATTGATGTAATATCTTCATGGCGCGGTTTCTTCGTCTTGAGTGCACGATTTCGATGCCATTGGACCGCTACTTGGTTCGCTCACGTCAGTCTCTTTTGCTAGTTTTCTTTTTTCTTCTTTTTTTTTTGGAATTCTTGCGTCTCGAGCAAGACATCGTTAGACACGAAATCCGATTCATATCGGGATAGAGAAAGGCTTTGTTGAAAACCCGGTTGTGTGAATGACGAAAACCCAAGTTGAAAGCCCGGTTGCGTGAAGGATGAATACTCGGTTTGAGGGTTCGCTTGTTACCATTGAAGGTTTGAGTTTTGTTGCATTTGAACAAACACCTTCAAATGGTTTTTTGATCGTTCAGCAAGTTGAAATAGGGTTGTTTGAGTTTGGATTTATCTTTGAAATGAGAGGGTTTAGAGATGATTTTAGAGAGTAAAGATGTGTTGTTTTTTAAGTGTGCTTTTTTTATAAAATGTGAAAGAGTATATATAGAGAATAATTTTTTTTTTTGAAAAATGATCGTTTTTCAACTGTAATATTTTGAAAAAACAATTAAAAAAGAGAAAGGAGGGGACGGGGAGCGGGGGCCGATGGTCGCTCATTTTAGAGGCTGTTGGTGTTGGGGGCGGTGTGCCCGCCTAGCCCGCCGAATGATTCAATCCCGTTGGGGGTGCGGGGTAGGTATTAAACCCAGCCTAATTGTAAAAAGAATGATAATGATTGTTTGTTGACATGTGACATTTTCTTTAATATTTTTAAAGTGTATTTTTGATCGTTGTGTAATTTATATTCGTTATTGCGTGATATGTCTTCCTCATTGAGTCTTACTCTTTAACTCAATATTTTGTTATTGTTTTTAACGCATTAAATAAATTGTTGTTATTTAATTCGTATGTTATACATATTAAAAATAAACAATTGTGTTATTTAATTACTATGTTTTTTGGAACTCATAATTTTGAAAAACATGTATTATCTTAATTTATTGAAAAATATATTTTGGTTATTGTGTAACATATATTTGTCATTGTATTTTACGTTCTAACTTATCGTTTAATATAAATTTATCATCGTATTTTACATTTTAACTTATTTGGTTTTTTTGTTGTTATTTAAATTTTATGTTTTGCGTATTAAAAGTATACAATTGTATTTTGTTTTCACAATTTTTTACCAATCTTATTATTTTAGAAAACACGTATTTCAATTTATTGTATTATATGTATTTATCATTTTATTTTATATTTCAGATCATATGGTATTATTTTGTCATTTTTATTTATATATTGGATAAATTTGTTGTTATTTTATCATTGTTATTTGCATATAAAAATATACAATTGTGTTGATTTACTATTATGTGTTTTAACAACACTCATTATTTCGAAAAAAATAGTAAGATAAATTCACAAACATAAAGAAACAATGGCTAGTCTTAGTAACGAGTAAATAATTAAATATACACAATGTTGCGTTAGAAATACAAGTTGGAAAACATAATTTTTTTTTTAAATTTTTATATGAAAACTTTATTCTCATTTTAAAGAGAAAAATATTCTTTTTTTGCTGTAATTCTTAAAAAAAATATTAACTTAATCTTAAACATTAATTATAAATATAAGTATATTAAATCCTTTCTACGCATTATATATCAAATCTATTTTATTGTATGTATGCATGTATGTATGTATGTATGTATGTATGTATACATATACGAGGATTGTATCATGTGAAATCTTGATCTTAAAGAGAAACCTTTTAACTTTATCTTAGTCATCAATTTGAAATCTCGAAAATAAATATGTGAACCACAATAAAATTAAAAAAATTATGGTTCAAATAAACAAATTAATTTAATGTGGTTTAATACGAACCACATGATTATTTTCAAAAGTCTAAATAGACGGCTCGTATATAGTTTAAAGATTTTCACTTTAAGATCGGGTTTTGCAGGATAAACCGTTTATGTATATATGTATATGTGTATGTGTGTTTCTTAAAAAAACTTTTGTGTTTGTGTAAAAGGTAACAATAGATCTATAAATTATAATTTTAAATCAATGATATTAAAATATAAAAAAGGTTAAATTTTGTATTTATAGAAAAAAACATGTTATTAATATTTTTGATTTGTCTCATTTATTTAAATGTTTATAACTTATTTACATGACAATATTTTTCGAAAATAAACACATCGTAAAATCGAACATTTTCTTTTTAATTCAAGTATAGTTATGATATACTTTTTTGTATAAAGTAGTACGTTAATGTTTTCTACAACATTTTTATGTACAGTATTTTTTTATGTTATGTTTTTATGCAATATATTTTTTTGATGTATTTTTGTTATGTTATATTTTTTTTTTTGTATTTTTGTTGTGTTATATTTTTTGTTTAATATTTTTATGTATAGGATTACATTAAAAGTCTAAACACATGGTAAATTTTTTTAAAAATCTAGTAAATCTTTTAGAAAGACAATACATTTTTCCAAGATCTAATACAATTTATTTTTTTAATTATTATTTTTATATATTAATAGTATACTCATGTAAAGATAAAAATATATATTCGCTATTTTATAATGTAATTTTTTTAAACTATCGTATGAAAAAGTTATAAAATTTAAATAAAAGTGCAGGAAACTTAAAAAAGTTAACAATGTTGTATCCAAATTATACTTCTTTTTATTTTTTCCTATTTTGTCATATTTTAAACTCATATTGTTTCCAATCTTCTAACATTATATAATAATTTCTTATTTAACCTTTATATATTTATCAATAATATGATATGAGTGCAACTTTTACAAAGATCATAAAAGTATAATAGATTAAAGTAACGATTATAATTGTATAGGGTATATTTCAGAAAAAAATAAAAAAAGTTTGATATGAAGATTATAGTCGGTTAGAGAGTAAGAGAAATCTTACATAAACATTTATATATCTAATATAAGTTTTATATAAGATATATATGAAATCAATTATTGTTAAATTAACGGGTGTCAGATAAAGTTGTACATCTCATGTATGTGTATATAAGTTGTATAGATGTGTTAATGGATTTTCTTTTTCTTCTAAAATCGGGTTTTAATATATACATACATCCATGTATGTGTATGTATATATGTAAAGCTATAGAGAGAGTATGTGAAAGAGAGAGGGAGAGAGAGATAATGTTGGTCAAAGATGCAGGTTTGAAAACTGTGTGACAGTAGAGTTATTGCAATCCTTTGGTTTCCATTTATTGTTGTTGGATTTGGATTTTATACAGTACAGTCAACAGCTATTCAGACTCCTTTACAACCTCACCATTTCATCAAGTACCTGCTAAAGCTCCTCATTCATGCCATCACGTGGGTCCCAACCCTATAAAACCTTTTTGGACCCTTTCTTTTTTTAATTTTTTATTATTTTATTTCATTTTGGAGTCTAGTGATCATGTTGTTCATAGTGGTAGTAGTAACCTGCACAAATATTCTTTTAGCTTATTCCTATCATCCCATGCAATACCTAATCCCTCACACTTTGACTACGTACGTACTAAATCTATTTAAACCTTTTTCTTTAATTATTTCTTGGCACCATTATTAATATTATTTTTATTGTGATAGTTGTTTAGAGGTATATTAATATTCATATACTACCCATATTATCTTTATAATATAACAGATCTAATCAATCATATTACATAAATGTTGTTTTTACTCATATGTTTTTAATACTTAAAAAATATAGAAAAACAGCAGATTAATAAAACCTAAACTTTAAGTAGTGTCGAAACGAGTTCAAATATACCCGAAATGAGTTCAATCGGAGTTCGTTTAAGTCGGTTTCAAGTTTTAAAAATCTTTTTTAACTTTTTAGACAATTGAATTTTTATATGATTCTACCCATACACACACACACACCCCCATATATATATATATATATATATATATATATAATTGTGCAATTTTACTTTTGACCATGACAGCCCACACATATATACATCATATACTTGAAATGCAAATGAGGCGTACCCATATATCTATATATATATATAGGGAGATGATCAAAAATTAATTCTTTCTTATTGCGTTAACCGAATAGCTACGTCTTATTACTTTGGGGCCTACATTAAAATAAATTTAAATGTGTAGCTTTTTTTTCTTTTTTAATTAATTTAGTTAATGTAGGTCCTACTTACATTAATAAAAAAAAACCTTACACATTTAGATTTACTTTAATGTGAGTCCCAAATTAATAATATGTAGTTATTTGGTTAACGTAATAAACATGGGTTAACAAAGTAACCACGCCATACATACATACATACATACATACATACATACATACATACATACATACATACATACATACATACATACATACATACATACATGTGTGTGTGTATATGTATATGTATATATAAAGACATATGCATAGATATATTCACTGTTGTAACCACGCCATCTACTGTCTCGATTTTGGCCTAGGCGCGCTAGGCGGCCTAGGCAGGGTCTAGGACTCTAGGCGTCCTAAGCAGGGCCTAGTCAGATTTTTATTTTTCTTTTGACTTTTTTGACTTTTTTTTTTTTACTTTTTATGTTAAAAACGGACCAATTTCAAAATTATTTAAACATTTATCAACCAAAAATCCTTAATATGTCTCTGAAACATCGAATCCAGCCTGTTAATATCGAAATTCATCTCTAAACTTTAAAATTAGCGTTTAAGTTTCACTTTAAAGTACTTTATTTAATATATTTAAGTTTATTTTTTTAAATTATTTGAAGTATTATATTAAATTATTGATATTGATGTGTGTATATAATATATATTTGTAAAATTACATATGAAAATTTAATTCGCCTAGCGTCGATCAATCCCAATTTGTCCCTAGGCAGTATCTCGCCGCCCGACTAGCGCCTAGCGACTTGTACAACCATGGATATATCTATGTATATGCATATATACATATATGTGTGTGTGTGTGTGTGAAGTTTATGCTTATACGTCATTTCAAAAAAATATATATGGACTTAGTGTAATTAACACGTTTCAAAGCGTAAATGGTTTGGTTTTATTTTTAACGAGCTCAAAAGCTCAAACCGTGAAACTAAACCGTTGATAATGGTTTGGTTTTGGTTTTGGTTTTCATTATTCAAAAACCGTTGTAAACCGTTTGCTTTACGGCTCCACCTGAAAACAATAAAAACCAGACCGTGAACACCCCTAAATTATACATATATATGCATTATATCTCATAATATTGTTTGGTTTTGAGTAACGCATATAGAATGCAAGCATAATTCGATTTATGCAACTTGATATTTGTATTTTGTCCATCTAATGACGTTTTTACATGCAAAACTCAACAAAATACCCGCTGTTTTTGCTGAAGTTTTGTAGACTTTCTGTTTTTTAAAACATGACAAATATATAAAGTTTATAAAAAATAATAAACATATGCGTAATATCTTTTGGATTTATTAGTGTCAGGAGAGTATAAAATCTAAGATAGTTAATAACAAACTAACTTCCAACCGAAACGTAAAGAAGATTTCACTTAAGATAACAATTTTGTCACATGCATGGTTATAATTTATGAACGTAAATAAATCAACCAAATCTTCCAATTCATCTCAAACAATATTTCACTTTAGATAAAACATTTGACGAAGTTCGAAAAAAATCACAGGAGGCTAAAGTGACAGACCCATTTTTTTCCTATCGCTGTGTTTTGAACTATTAGTGTTGGGTCAATCATCATTTAAAAACGTTAAATATCTAATTTACTTGCATTAAAAAAGTAAATATGTTTTAACACAAAAGACATGGAATGTTTATAAGATGAAAGAGTGAATAAAAATTACATTTTTGAAGATGTAGAAATGTTGAGTGAGGGAAAATTGGGTTTTAAGGTGAAATTTTTATTTTTTTAAGACAATTTTAAATACATATGATCCCTTAAAATAACAATAATTGCTAAAAAAATTCAAAAATAGTAACAAAAAAGTACATAAACGGCGCCAAAAACTTTCAATAATCGTCTAAAAATCCCCCCTTTAAAACCATCCCAAAAATTACAATAACCGTCTAAAAAATACACTTTTAAAACTATCCAAAAAATTAAAAAGAAACTTCCAAAAAATGTTAAAATAAACCTATGTAAAACCGTCCCTAAAAACACAAAGAAATCGCCTAAAAAAACAAGCATCCAAAAACCTCTTTCAAAAATATAATTAGACCGCTTTTTTTTGCTGCAATTTATTGGTAAACCGTTTAAATTTGCTACTAGTCGTAGTAAAACCGCCTTAAAAATTGACACCATAAAGAACAAGATTTGTACTTGTGCATATTACCTCCTACAACTCCAACATTTTTTTTTAAATTAAGTTTTATAGTTTCACGAATATAATTATTTGAATTTTATAAATAAGTTTAAACCGTTACATGTATTTTTAAAAAACAGTTCAACTTTCAATCAATCATTTTAAACGGAAAAATAATAGGGGTCTTGAAGCCCACAAGCCCCTTAAAAGGTCCGTCTTTGTAACGAGAGGTGACAATGGTCACATGTCATCCTTTCACATGTCATCTTAAAAGTCAGAATATTCAGCTAGCTAGAAAGAATTAATCTTACTAATATTACATGTGTAAAATCATGTCCATACAGTTTGCTCATGCATGTTTTTGAACAATATTACACATCTTTATCATTATCACATGATTGCTTACATAACACCTACATAGCAATATCACTAATCCTTAACCGATACACATAATCTAACAAAAGTGTCAAATTTATATGGTGATATTTCAGTAACAAGTTAGAATATTTAGCCAGGAAGCATTGAACTTATTGCAAATGTAAAATCATGCATATGCCTATGCATGTTTCAATTTATTAATTTTGAAAACTAATTAATAATATTGTTTATCAAAATTTTCAAGACAGAAGCTTGTCTTTAATGCAACCTCTCTATCCTATTTTAAGGTAGAAGAAAGGTTTGTCTTCACCTCTCTCTCCTATACCCCACTGGAAAATGAGAATATGTTTGTTTGTTTGTTTGTTTATCAAACTTTTGTTTTAGTGGTTATGAGTTAAGTGACATAGCTAATGTGAATATCTATACGTTAGAGGCATCGGCAGGATCACAAGGAGAAGGAGACGAGGCAGAAAACATTGAGAATGAAACGAAACGGCGTAGGATGAGAGACGACGACATCGGATCAAGCATTATCAACAGCACCAAACTCTTGTCGCAAACGCTAAAACATTATGACGACAACAAAGAAAAACGACACAATCAATTGATGGAACTTGAACAACAAAGGCTTCACTTGGAAGAAACACGAAACCAAGTTAACCGTCAAGGGGTTGCTGCTTTGATCACTTCCATTAATAAGTTGTCGGATGCTATTCATGCCCTCATTTCAGAAAAGCGTACGTGACCCAAACAATATATATGAGAGCTAGCTAGCTAAATCTAATCAGCCATATATATATATATATATATATATATATATATATATATATATATATATATATATATATATATATATAATTATGGCTGACTATTAGTTGCATTATGCTAGATATACAAGTTAATATGCTTTGCACGTATATATGATGGAGTTGTGAGGTTTCATTGGAGAATAATATATGTGGGTTATCGTGAAAAAATGAAAACAAAACGATACACATTCAGAAACGCAGTTAAATATTTAATTTTTTTTAGTGTTTTAGAATTGAGAGGTGAACTTCTAATATGATGTTATTTAATAATCTATTATTTATGCTTTAATTTAAATGCAATGTTTTTTTTTGGTATATATATATATATATTTTTATTTTCCCTGACTTTGTGGGTATATCCTTCACTTATGCTTATGTTTTTCGTGCTATGTTTGGCGTGGTCTATTTTGTTTTAGTTTCGTATACACTGCAAGAAAACAAAACTTTAGCAATGACATTTGTTTGTATGTTTTTGTTTATGACAGGGGTTGTGCGTCTGTGTAAAAAAATGTTAAAAGCATAAATATAATACACACACATGTATTATATTTGGTTCTTAAGACACCTTAATTATGGTAGTAACCCAATTAAATCCGTGAAGAGCAACCCAATTTATTGGTTTTTTTTTTTCATGATATTTATTATACATACACAATACTATCTTCTTTTATATGTATGTGAAATTCACATGCGTTTATAATTTAAAACAAGTGTATGTTTATGTTACACACACGCACACACACACACAGATATATATATATATATATAGGGGGCGGTTAATGTACAAAGGGGATAAATGGTACTAAGCGTAGAAATGAACCAGAACGTGACATGTGTCGTCTAGGAAAATTGTATTATCGTCATACAAAATCAAATACCACATCATACAAAATCACAGACCATGGTACTAGAAAATTACAGACCAATAATCACGAACCAAGTGCAACACGCTATATAAAATTGCAGACCGTCTTACCTGGATAAATTATGGACCAATAATCACGGACTGTAATTTAACGCTCATAATCAAAGACAAACTGCGTAAATCACGTACCAAATAATCACAGACAGACTGTCATTTTAAATGCATAATCAAGTACAAACTGCATAATTACAGACCAATAATCACGAACCAAACTTAAAAATCACGGACAGCACAAAAAAACAAAAAAAAAAACTATATATAGCAATACCATACTTAAATTAAAGACAATAAAATTCGCAATTTTATGGTGTAATTTTTATTAGAAAATGATTAAGCATTTAAAAGTTATTCGATTTTTAAAAAAATGATGGAACTTGATTTACCCACAAAAAAGTCAACAAATGTAGGTTATTCCTTTCTGCCCTTTTAGCTTTAACTCACAAGTTTTTAGGGGAAAATGAGGAGCACAAAATCTTAATCATCGATTAATTTGATCAAAGGCTAAGAATTATTCTTATCTTTCTCACCAAAAAACCCCTGTGTATTGAATCTGTCTCATATATATATATATATATATATATATATATATATGTATATAGAGATTGTATTCTTTGAAAATCCAATTACAGAGAGAAACCTTTAAATCATATGTGAGCTATTGATTGTGAATTTTTGAAAATAAATATGTGATCACATTAAACCATATTTTATTATTCAACTCATAACTTTTTATACAATTTAATGTGGAGCATATCTTTATTTTCAAGATTCCAAATCAATGGCTCATATATTAATTAAGTGTTTTCTCTCTAAGATCAGGTTTTCACAAGATCCAATTCCTATATATATATATATACACACATACTAATTGGAAACATGCGCGATGCAGCGGTGACGACCTATTTCTAAATCGCATATTGTAGCATCTTACATTTAAAAACTTATTGCTCATGAAATTACGATCCCAAATATTTAAAAAAATTCGGCATAAGTCTCCCTAAAGAGTAGTTTCCTTAAAAAAAAAATATAAGCCTGATCAAATTCATTTTTAAAGATAATTATCTAATGTCGAAAACATGTACAAATATCCGATGTTACAAATAAAATCAACCCGTAACATTGTTGTGAAACCCATTTCACCCGAAAGCTTTTCGCATAGCCACTTTTTTCGTTTGCAACCGCTTTCACACACTTTCAATCTTTTTTCATATCCTGGAATCATAATCATAATGAACTTGTTTCAAGCAAGTTGTAATATTAAAAAAAAGATCTTAAAAAAAGTTGTAATACCTTTCAAAATTGGTGATCTAGTTAGAGATTTTGGAATGCTTATTGGGTTGAAATGGTGAACGTCCCAGACAAAGAATTTAGATAAGAAACTACATAACTTAATTAAAAACTAACCTTGTGTAAAGAGGTTAAACGAATAGATTGCAATTTACGTGTAGCCTCTACCTTGTTTCACACGCGGCCTTCTTAGCAAAATATCATGATGAGCCCGTTTGGAAAAAAATAAAAATAAAAACAATTGCGAACTAATTCATTCATGGATAAACATGTCAATAAGTCAAAACAGCCCACTATAACCAAGATTTCAATCAACAACCAAATTAATTTACAACATAATGCGAAAAGTAGTGACATCTCACTTTTTAATAGCTACAAGGAGTTCATAATGACTTACCTTTTTAAAGCCACAATAAGCTTTTGTGGGTATTCCTAACACCTTTGGTGTTGCACATCTATTATACCCAATATAGGATCTGACAACATAGCTGTGGAAACAAGATTCGTGAGGTTGACTATAGATAATTTAAATTCAGGTTGACTACACTCTTAAAAACTTTAAATTCACTTTCCCAAACCTAATTATACAATGCTATAACATACTTTGATACCCCTAACACCAAATTCAATACAAGATACAAATAAATAATTATAATATTAGTATAACAAGTTTCAAGTTCATAGATATTCATGATTAAAAATGCATAGAATTCAAGAAAATTAAAACTTACAATTAAGGATGACACATGGATGAAGCAACCTGATCCAGTTAGATATAAAATCATACCTATGAGGAATCATAATTGATCAAATAAAAAATGAGATGGTTACAAAAAAAAGTGTGTAAAAGTGTAACATCAGTGCCGGAACCGTTACCGGAACAGTGATCTCTACAGTACATGAACAGTAAAACAGGTACGAATCATATACATTTCAGTACGTTTCAGATTCATATCATTTATCATTGTCATTTTGGGTTATCATAGAACAAATTCAGAAACAATTAGCAGAAACACAGTTTATAACAATGGTTCTTGAGTCAGATAATAATCCGGTAATACAGAACCATCATGTGATTATTTGTTTAGGATTTATTATGTATAAACGTATGTGAGGCCTTACGGAACAAAACCCACGAATATTGTTATGTGAATGCTAAACCGACAGGTTATTCGTATAGGTGACGATCTGTACGAATAAACCTGAAAGTTTAACGTTCTGAATGATATTCTATAATTAGAAAACAAGATTGAAAAGTATAGTTATCGTCGTGTTCGTACGAGTGACGATTCGAACGAATACGCGCGACGACCGTACGTTTCGATTTAAACAGTAAATCAATATTTTAAATTTGAAATAAACGAGGAGATATTAGTTAATTTATTAGGAATCACAACTTAGAATAATTAAATAAATTCTATTTTTATAAATCGTGTCGTTTCGCCACGAAAACTACGCGAAACCGGTACTTTACGCAAAACCGAACGAGACTGACTAACCGGGTGAGATGGAATCCTTATTATGGCATTAAATTGCCATAATTAACCTCACCAACCTCTCTCTCTCTCTTCATCTCGTTTTCTCTCTCCCTCTCTAAAAACCCTCTCAAGAACACCACTTCTCTCTACGATTGGGAGCTCGATTCAAGTTGGATTTAAGCAAGATTGGTGTCAAGAACAATCCTTTCAACACGTAGATCACGGGAGTACAACTTATTTGAGTTTTCATCCACGAAATCTAAGGTAAATGACCACTTTAAACTCGGTTTATAGGGTTTGTCACGAGTTCATGGGGTTTTGTTATGATAACCGATGATAACCACTTACAACACTTAGATATAGGTGTCTTGCATGTTCAGGAACTATTAGGGGTGAAATTGTAACAGGTTTAACTCTCTAGGATGAAGATGATGATGCATAACCACGACAGGTTCGTGGGTTCATTGGACGAACCCAATGATAGTCGGCCGAACCCTTTTGCTCCTCATTAGCCGAACCTTCACCTGCAACGAACCCTGGCTCACATCTGCAACAAACTTGTAAAGCTTCTGACCCACGAACCCTGTTGTCTGCAGCGAACCTGCGCAACCTGAGCCCCGAACCATTGTTCAGCAGTCGCGAACCAAATGGCTGCATAGCCGAACCCTTAGGGTGTTGAGCGAACCTAGGACCAGCGAACCAAATGGCTGCATGGCCGAACCCTTTGAGAACTTACGGACCTGCATGGCCGAACCATGGCCATGCAAAGCTCTTGGCCACCGAACCTTAGCGTTAAATCAAGTTACGAACCTTCTACAGCCGAACCTCTCGTTTAGCTAGCCGAACCAGTACACGAACCTATAGATAGTTAGAGATGTAACCGAACCCTACATTACTTGGAACCAGCCGAACCTATGGGTTGGGGGAAAGGTTCGCTGCCCTAAGCCCATTGTTAAACTAAAATTCGTTTAATTAGATTGAGGTGGGATCAAGAACCATCAAAACTAGTAATAAGAACCTAGGAAATATGTAAATCATCACCAACCTAGGTTTCTCATGTGTATTCATCGTATAAGGTGCATGCATGGTGGTACTTGGATCAATTACTTATACATGTGGGTGTGCATGACTAAGAATGAAATCCTAATCATACATGCATAGGTATAACTAAATGTTTAACATAAAATGTTATGGTTGAATAAATAAAATCAAATGATCATAGACATTCATGAGAAGCAACAACACAAGTTGGGAAATCAATTAGACATCAAAGAAGTTCAATTGGGCCTAAGGGGGGGCCCAATGGGGCTTAACTAAGCCCATCATGTATTAAATGAATACGTAAACTCAAGTAATGATATTTTGATAAAATAAAAGCATTATGAATTTATTTAAAAGTTGGTTTAATAATTTCTAATGTATTGTCTAATTTGAAATGTGAATTATAAATGGCATAGTTTTCCTTTAGTTAAATTTTGTTATAAAGGATTAATTGTAATGTTTTGGTTTAAATATTTATGGAATTGATTGAATTGGGACTTTGTTATAAATAGACAATATAATTGTCTGGATTTGCTCTAAAAACAAAGGAAACTCTGCCGAAATTTCTAAAAATGTAAAGGTAAGTTATTACAACTAAGTAACTAAACTATGGGATTGGCGATAAAAAAGGGTAACTAGGATAAATTAGACCTTAGTTACACTTAGTACTAAGACACTTAGTTGCACACACACAAAGATCAAGTCTTAGGCACGACGACTACTATGCGTACTTATTATATTCGAATTTTTATAAAATAACTCAGGAACTGAAGAAATCTAAGCTACAAACAAGAGCGCGCATTTGTGTTATAACATTTACATAGCAGCACAGGTGAGTTCATTGCCCCTTTTCAAACATTTTTGTTTTAAAACGCGGGGCTGAGAAGCATGCGTAAACTGTTTACTTAAATTGTTTACTTAAATGCTTTTAAATTTATATGTTTTACATATATATAAATGTTATCCTAGACCATGTCTAGGAAGATTTTATGCAGGTTTACTAAACTTATTTACTTATAAATTAAGTGAATAATCAAGTTAAACTAAACATTTCAACAAATCAAAACATTTCCAACAAATCAAACTAGACATTTTGACAAAACAAGTGGGTGAGTTCAAGGGATCAAACGAAACATTTTGACGGATCAAGTGGGTGTTTTCAACAAATCAAATAGAACCTTTTTGACAAAGCAAGTGGGTGAGTTCAACGAATCATACGAAACATTTTGACGAAACAAGTGTGGGATTCCAAACGAATCAAACGAAACAATCTTTGCAAAGACAATATTCAATGTTCTACAAATCAAGTGTTTGTTGAACAACGAATCAAGTGTACAATTGATCAATGAATCTAGTATTCTATGATCAACGAATCAAGTACATCTTGTAACAGAATCAGACGAATCAATAAATCATTTTCAAGGGAAAGCCTGGGAAATATCAGACATAACATACTCCAAAAACAGACGAAACATAAAATCCTGCATTTCAAGAAGTCCTAGCTAGACCGTTTGACTTGTAGGTCGTATGTTTGAGGATATTTACAGATTCCCTAACTACTAAGTACCTAGATTGACAGACTAGTCTACTCGAGTATGACCACAGGCCCCAATCATTAGGACTTAGATTTTATTAAATGTTTATTTATTTATTTAATTAAGCATTTATACTTGTTTATACAATTACTATGGTTGATCATATTGTGTGATGAACTTATGAAATCAACATGGATTTCAAATGATTGTAATTACAGGGACGACAAACAGAAGAGTCATGGGTAAATGGTAGGGTAAAAATGCCTAATTATCATTAACAACAATGTCCTATGCGGATTAGTATGTGGTGGGATGGCGTCTGGGCGGGGTTGTAGCCTCGACTCAGGGGTATGCCCTATACATAAGCATACCGATCTGGATGATACATGTGGAGTTAATGAGGTTAGGGTCTTTACCAAAGGAGGTTTTCAAATCATTTTCAAATCATGTTCAGATCAGTTTCAAATCATTTTCAAATACTAAACTACATGAACTCACCAACCATGTGTTGACTTTTATTTTTGCATGACTTCTCAGGTGACGAACAGGTCAATTAAGAAGTCATTTCTTTTGGACTAGGACTTCAGATAGAAGACTTAGTATTTTGGACCTGCATACTTTTGAAGACATCATTATACAATTTATTTTGTATATCTTGTGTAAATACAAGATAGTCATTTTATGATGTTTACAATAGATTTACATTGTTAAATTATAAACGATACTGATGTAATTTAACTTTGTAATTCTATTATATTTAGTAATTCTCATTTATATCATGTGCAATGTGAACAATCTGATCACTTTCGATTATCACTCACGATATCGCGCCCCGGGAACCTTCCGCCCGACGGGGATTCCGATCCTACCCCGTCGGCTCGGGGTGTGACAAAAAGTGTGAATATAATGCATACATTTGTGTATATATACAAGTTAACTTACACCTTCAACCACACAAGTTACAATGAATTGAACTTAAATGCATTTAGGTCCTTAAATCAAACTAAAATGAATTTAGGTCCTTAAACAATTATATTATTTGAGTCACATAAACCTAAATACATACATGCGTATACAAGTTAGTCTGTAGAAAATTTTAATAAAACAAAATCTGAAACGGTTTTTCCAAACTAACCAAATCTAGTGGTTGCACAACAAATTGAACCAAATCTGCGTATCCTCTGCCTAAAATGAAACCTAAATGGGTTAAACCTTGTTTGTTGCTGTTCATAAACTAAAATAGAAAGAAACCTATTCAGAAATTAAATACAAACCG
The DNA here is from genome assembly GCA_009363875.1 of Mikania micrantha. Lineage (NCBI taxonomy): Eukaryota > Viridiplantae > Streptophyta > Magnoliopsida > Asterales > Asteraceae > Mikania > Mikania micrantha. Next base: position 1,600,362 of record CM018694.1, on the reverse strand, counting down.
TAAATTCTAAAATCCATTTCATAAAAATAATTTTGAAATTAGAAATAAGAAATCCAAACCTTTATAGATTATTATTCATACAAAAGTTATAAAGTGTGTTTTTGATGCATTCAACTTTTATTCAAATTTCTAGATTGTTATCACATAAAAATCTTTGTAGTTATAATTAACACATCAATTGAAATATGCAAAGAAAAGGGGTTTGGAGGAGTTGCATAGTTGCTAATTAGCATTAATTCCATAAAATCAATAATCAGAACTAAAGTTTTTTTTTATATAGAAAATGCAGGAGTTGCTTAATTGTTTAGCTAAAAAATTCAAACAGACAAGGACTCAAAACTCAGGACTCTAAGAGGTAGCATGTCGTACCCCGGCCTTTCTCCGAGGAGTGCGACGGTGAGCACCGGTCATCGGTACTCTGCAGGATCGCAGTCTCCGGTCATACAGTTGCGAGACCTACATGTCTGGTTGCATACTTACATCCAATAACTTGGATAAAACAGTTTTGTAAAATCAGAGTTGCGGAAGTAAATGTAATAGTTGTCAAAACAACGTTGAAAACATAAGTTGCGGAAACTTAAGTTAAAACAGTTTTTCAAAACAATACAGAGTAATAGTTTGCGGAAGCAGTTTAAGTAGTTATCATTACATGACTAAATAAATTGAGAAATCTTCTCAAAGCTTAAAGCACTAACTAGATGCATGAGACTCCAGCCTAGCATCCTATCCTTGTGTGAGTGCCTTAGTTACCTGAGAAAACATGCGAGTAAACGGGTCAACATAAAGGTTGGTGAGAGCATAGGTTTTTCATAAGCAGTAAACATCAAATGTTTAAAGTAAGTGTTGCTGGATTATATATCATTACAATGCAGTATCGATTGATAGCTAGTCAATACTTTATATTATATGTGGGTTCGTACCGAAGCTGACTGTGTGCCTCCCGCCTTGTCCATCACACATGACAATGACAAAGTGTTTTGGTCAATATTGCACCCATTCCGACCTCCAGTCGGGTTGGCCTCCCAGGCACGATGGGTGGGGCTTGTTAGGCCCAAATAGTACTATCCAAGATTACCACGCTAGGCGCTCCGCGCTACTAACAGTCCGAGGTGTGTTTGTGAGGACTTTGAGTTATGATGTGTGTCACACATATACATATAGTGATAAAGCATGTCCATACATAATAAAAATAAATAGTTGTTTATAAAACAGTTTATGATTGCAATGTTTTCTCCCCCAAAGGTAAAAAAGATAAAAGGGGCCGTGAACTCACCTGATAAAGCAGTTCCGGTTTTATGTGTGTTCGCGACTTGCGAATGCTAGCACCTGCTAGTAAGAACCTATAATCATAAACGTTGTGAGTATGTGTTCTGTGGTGTGTTGTATCCCATACAACTCCAAGTGTCGGTGTGCTCAACCGAATGTTTGTGTGTTGACTTGTGTTGACTCAACGAATCGTTGGTGATACGTTTGTTGTGTTTAGTTTGTTTATGTGTCATATTATTCTTAACACGCACGTAGGGTATGATCATACATCCTATGACTCTAACCACACAAGGTTCACGTAAGTCATGTATGAAAATCATAAAGTTTCCATTTCTAGAAAGTTACCATTTTTGGAAAGTTTCTATTTTAAGAAAGTGCAGTTATGAAATCTCATTTCATAAAAGTAATACCTCTAGCATGTTTGTAAAAATGCGTTTAAACACGTATAACAAGTTATTTATGCTTAAATCACCGTTTATAGCATTTTGCTCAAATAAAGTTTCCTTTATTTGGAAAGTGCTCGTTTAAAAACTCGTTTTCATAAATCAAAGTTCCTAATATGTTTAGAAATCATTTTTACACATATTTCAATAATCACAAATCATCAAAACATCTTAAAACATCAAAACCCCTCTTTTGATTTACAAAAGTTTCCATAAATAGCAAGTTTGTCACAAAACCGTATTTTCACAAAATCAAATACTCAAATGTGTTTCTAAACACTCGAATATACATTTGACACCATCTAGACATGTCTAACATGTCTAGATCATCACAAGTCACCAACATGCAACTAAAAAGTTTCCTAATATAGTAAGTTGCATAAAATCATCGTCAAATCAACAAGACCCAATCCTAGGTGATTTTTATCATCAATCTTATTTAAAATGCATCAATAAACACTCATGACCAACTGAAAATTCGTGCATGTGAGTGGATCAGAGTTGCATGTGATCAAACACACTTGCAAGTGTGTTTTTACACTTTGCATGTGCGATCTAACTATAGATAAGCATGTAAAACTACCTTAGAAGCCAGGATTTGAGCTGGAATAGTTGCTAGTAGCTCTAAAAGTGGCTGGTGAAGTCGGTTCTTGCTTGAGGATTGCTTCAATGGACTTCCAAAACTTCCTTAAGGCTTCAAAGTCTTCAAATCACCAAAGGAAACTTCAAGGATGGCTCAAGCTTACTCCTGATGGTTAAGGATGGGTTTAACAGGTGGTAAGGGTCAAGAATTGTAACACCCCGACCGGCGGCGGAATCGTCGGGATGCCACGAGGGATGTGTAGATTGTTCAAAAGCTCGTGGGCATCTAAATCAAATCATCATATATCATTCAATCAACCAAAATAATTACACAAAAATCATGTTCATCATGAATTAAGTACAATCAATTACACAAAAGAATTAGCTAAATTAACTAAATCCTAATCGCCAGAATTTTAGTTAATTAGCTAAGTCCAAGATCCTATATGATGATGTCCAAAATAGAAGAGATCATCCTCTTCATCCTACTTGTCTCCATCACCTGAAACATGTAAGGAAATCAAGTGTCAACTACAAAGTAGTTGGTGAGTAATCATAAGTTTTATACTTAAAATAGTTTTATAAAATGAATTTAAAAGTTTAAGTTTAAAAATGGTTTTATAAAAAGTTTAGATAAAATGAGTATAAATGCTTATGATTTTCTGGGAAAATCCACAATATTACCTGTATGAGATAATCCAATCAATCTCCAAACTCAACAATCAAACACATACACAATCACATTATCACATAACCAATCAGTCATAATTAATCACAAATAATCATAGTCAAACATAGATAATCAATCCACAAACTAATCAACCAATCTCATCAATTATATTCTCAAATAATGTTCGTGACTATACATGATCATTATGTAAATAACATAAGTTAAATACATGATTCATGGAGTGGTCGCTAACCACGTGACAATACATGAAGTCAAAGCATTTAACCGAAGTCAAAGGCAATGCTTCACAGAGTGGAAACAATCCACGTGACAATACATGATGTCAAGCAATTAACCGGAGTTAAGAGCGATGACTCTCGGAGTTTGTGACAATACATGTAATCTTTGTTATTGAGCAAAGTCAATAACAATGTTTACACAGTTATAAAATATTAATCAGTGATAATCCATAATTAATGATAATTCAATATTGTGAGTATCATATTGATAAACAGGTATTAACCTTGAGTTATCAAAATAATATTTGAATTTGGTATACATGCTTCACCTCCGAGTTTTAAAACAAAACAGTTTAAAGAAAGGGAGGTTATGAGAACTCACCTGAAGTCCTTAGTATCTGTGTTCTCGTATTATGCGCGCTCACCGTTGTCGTACTGATGTTGTATTCACAGTCCTGTGTTTGATTAAATGTTATCTAGAGTTATGATCCCTTATTTGATTGTTCTTTTTGAAATCTAAGTTGTTAATTGAGTTGGTGTAGTGAAAATGACTCATTCTTGTGATTTTCATAAGAATGGCTCATGCTAATGAGTTTTCACCCGAATGAGTCATTCTCCCGAATGAGTCCCGAATGAGTCATTCTCCGAATGAGTCCCGAATGAGTCATTCTCCGAATGAGTCTCCCGAATGAGTGCCGAATGAGTCATTCTCCGAATGAGTCCCGAATGAGTCATTCTCCGAATGAGTCTCCCAAATGAGTCCCGAATGAATCATTCTCCGAATGAGTCCCGAATGAGTCCCGAATGACTCATTCTCCTGACTCATACTCCACTCATTCTCCCGACTCATACTCCACTCATTCTCCCGACTCATACTCCACTCATTCTCCCGACTCATTCGGCGAATGGCTCATACTCATGGGTCATTCGCCCGAACGGGTTTTCAGCCATGGGAGAAGATGATTTCGAGGTATAGTCGTATATATAGTCGTTTTGAGTGGGTTTAGATGAGTAAACTCATTTAGAAGGTGTATGGGTCGAAAAAGTGATGTTTTGAACCGGTTAAAGTTCGGTTTTTGTCGGGTTGTAGAAAACCCTAAAAAAAACGTACCTTCTCACTAAGATTTCGAGAGTTTGAGGTGGAGATAGGACCGATCCTTTGTACTTTCGTGTAGAGGATGTCGAGATCTTCGATTTGGCGCAAGAATGAGGTGATTTGGTTGAGTTTTGAGTGAGTTATGGTAGAGAGAAGGTAGAGAGAGAAAGTGGTGACGGGTTTAGGGTTTTAGTGAGAGAGTGTGTGTGTAAAAATGAGGAAGAAGATGGTGATCTTCTTCCTTATAACGCGTATTATTGCCCCGTGACCGGTCTCGTTTTTATCGCGATAAAATATAATAAATGATCGGTTATGCTCGGTTTTTAACGAAAACATATTTAAACATAACATGAATAAATAATTGAATTTCATTAATTAAAATGATTTAAATAATTTTATTTCGTAAAACGATTTCATTTTATTTTTACAAAATTAATTATTTTAAATAACTGATTTACTCGGTTTTGCTTTAGGTTGTGATTCCTAATAAACGTTTTCAGTTTTCATTTATTAATTTTAATATCGTTTGATATTATTTAATTATTTCGTCGAAACGCGTCACTCGCGTACGTATTCGTAAAGATCGTCACCTTTGCGAATTCGTCGCTCGTATCGTGTTTCGATTCGATTTACGATTTATTGAATATCGTTTCAGAATATTATTCCTAATAATTATATTCGTGTGAATCGTCACTCACGCGAATACATTTATTAAGTTAATATTTCTGAATTAATATTCGTGTTTAGATAACGTTCGTAACCTCACCATCGCGTAATCAGTTCCATTATTTTATAAATTTTAATATTAAAATTCCCAAACCAAAACCCATATTCATTTTTATTCCGAACCAACAATCATCATTTTCAATAATATTACTGCGATAAACTCTCTGGTTCTGTTTAGTTGGGTTACAACTAAACTTCCCATGGTTTACGCGTATAATATGTGTTATAATCATGTATACCATTAACAGTGATAATAATCAATAATATCAATAAATAATCCATTATCATCATTAATAAAAATTCTTTGGTCGTAATAGTACAATCGTATGGATGTACGGATGTACGGACAACCTAAAGTACAGTGATGTTACAGTCTCCCCTAGTTAAAGGAATTTCGTCCTGAAATTCAACTTGGAGTGACCGTGGTAAATAATTGTGGGTACTTAAGCTTCATCTGATCTTCTCGCTCCCACGTGAATTCTGGACCCCGCTTCGATTCCCAACGTACTTTGACAATTGGAATTCTACCGCGTTTGAGTTGTTTAACCTCACGATCCATTATCTCTACTGGTTTTTCAACAAAATGCATGGTATCATCGATGCGAATGTCATCGAGTGATACCTGAAGATCCTGATCAGCTAAGCACTTCCTTAGATTGGACACGTGAAACGTCGGGTGCACGTTACTAAGTTCATTAGGAAGTTCTAACTTGTAAGCAACCTTCCCGATCCGTTCAAGGATCTTAAAAGGGCCAACGTAACGTGGAGCAAGCTTCCCCTTCTTTCCAAATCGAACAACGCCCTTCCAAGGCGACACTTTAAGCAATACCATATCTCCAACTTCAAACTCTAAAGGTTTCCTTCGTTTATCCGCGTAGCTCTTCTGTCGACTGCGAGAAGCTAACAGATTGTCGCGGATCTGGCGGATCTTGTCAGTCGTTTCCTGAATAATCTCTGGACCAGTGATCTGCGAATCGCCGACTTCGGTCCAACAAATAGGTGACCGACATTTCCTGCCATATAGAGCTTCAAACGGTGCCATACCAATGCTCGCGTGATAACTGTTGTTATACGAGAACTCAACCAATGGTAAATGGCTATCCCAATTGCCACCGAAATCGATGACACAAGCTCTTAACATGTCTTCTAGGGTCTGAATCGTTCGCTCCGTTTGACCATCTGTTTGAGGATGATAAGCAGTGCTAAGATCCAGTCTTGTTCCAAAGGCTTCATGAAGTGATTCCCAAAACCGTGCCGTGAAACGAGCATCACGATCCGATATTATGCTTAAGGGAATACCATGTCGGCTAATAATCTCATCAATGTAGATACGCGCTAACTTCCGCACAGGGTATGTTTCGCGTATCGGCAAGAAGTGAGCCGACTTGGTCAATCTATCAACAATTACCCAAATACTATCCTTACCGTTCGTGGTTCGTGGGAGTTTGGTAATAAAATCCATGGAAATATTCTCCCACTTCCACATCGGTATCTCTGGTTGTAACAACAATCCTGAAGGTCGCTGGTGTTCTGCCTTGACTTTAGCACAGTTAAGGCACTTAGACACATATTCAGCAATATCCTTCTTCATTCCAGGCCACCAGTACAAGCCCCTAAGGTCTTGATACATCTTGTCAGAACCTGGATGGATTGAGTAACGAGACTTATGAGCTTCATCCATGATCAGCATCCTAAGATCACCACGGTTCGGTATCCACAACCGATTCAAGTAATACATTAAACCGTCATCTTTAATCTCCAATAAGATTTCAGCCCCGCAAGACATCTCATTCTTCAAATTATCTTGAGCTAATGAGTGTTGTTGGGCTGTGAGAACTTCATTACGGAGATTAGTGTGCACTCGGACACTATGAATCTGAACTTGACTTTTGCGACTAAGAGCATCTGCTACGACATTCGCCTTGCCAGGATGGTAGCGAATTTCGCAGTCATAATCATTTAACAGTTCAACCCATCTCCGTTGTCTCATATTAAGCTCCTTTTGATTGAGGATATGTTGCAAACTTTTATGATCAGTAAACACTACACACTTAGTGCCATAAAGATAATGTCTCCATATCTTCAAGGCAAACACGACTGCACCAAGTTCCAAGTCGTGTGTAGTGTAGTTTTTCTCGTGAATCTTCAGCTGCCTTGATGCATAAGCCACAACCTTTCCCCGTTGCATGAGAACACAACCGAGACCTAGGTTAGATGCATCACAATAGACTACAAAATCATCATTTCCATCAGGCAGTGTCAAGACAGGAGCATCACAAAGTTTCTGCTTCAGAGTCTGAAATGCCTCTTCTTGCTTTGGTCCCCACTCATACGGCTTATTCTTCTGTGTCAAAGAAGTGAGAGGGACAGCAATCCGGGAGAAATTTGAAATGAACCGCCGATAGTAGCCGGCAAGTCCGAGAAACGATCGAATCTCCGTCGGTGTCTTCGGTGTACTCCAATTCTTCACCGCATCAATCTTTGCAGGATCCACGTGCACACCATATTCGTTGACTATGTGCCCCAAGAATTGAACTTCCTTAAGCCAAAATTCACATTTAGAGAATTTGGCATACAGTCGCTCTTCTCTCAGAATCTTCAAAACCAACTTAAGGTGTTTCTCGTGTTCCTCTTTGGTCTTTGAGTAGATCAGAATATCATCAATGAATACAATCACAAATTTATCCAAGTATGGCCTGCAAACACGGTTCATGAGATCCATGAAAACCGCAGGTGCATTGGTAAGGCCGAAAGGCATTACCAGAAATTCATAATGGCCATATCTTGTCCTGAAAGCTGTCTTGGGAATATCATCATCATGTACGCGAAGCTGATGATACCCAGACCTAAGATCGATCTTTGAAAACCATGCCGAGCCTTGAAGCTGATCGAAGAGATCATCGATGCGCGGCAGTGGATATCGATTCTTGATAGTCAACTTGTTCAATTCGCGGTAGTCGATGCACATTCGGAACGACCCGTCCTTTTTCTTGACAAACAGGACCGGTGCACCCCATGGTGAATGGCTCGGGCGAATAAATCCCTTATCGGTAAGTTCTTGCAGCTGACTCGCCAATTCTTGCAACTCCGAAGGCGCAAGTCTATAAGGAGCTTTGGCGACTGGGTTCGCACCAGGCACTAAGTCAATTCGGAACTCAACTTGACGTTCTGGTGGAAGACCCGGCAAATCGTCTGGAAAGACTTCTGGGAAATCTCGTATCACTGGAACATCTTCTATCTTCTTTCCTTTCTCTTTCTTCTCCACAATATGAGCTAAAAATGCTATACATTTCTTCCTAAGGTACTTGTGTGCTTTAGTGCAAGACATTAGCTTAAGACCTTTACTAGCAGTTTCTCCAAATATTCTCAAGGTTTCACCCGAAGGTAAGGGAATACGAATGTACTTTTCATGGCATACAATCTCCGCTTTGTGGGTGGCTAACCAATCCATGCCTATGATAACATCGAAGCTACCAAGATGCATAGGTATAAGATCAATTGGGAAAACGTGATCATTTAAGTTCACCGTACATCCAACGATAATAGTGTCAATATCAATAGTGTTTCCGTCAGCCACTTCCACGTTAAACGGTTTATCTAAATATGTACGTGTTCTACCAAGCAAACATTCAAAATCATATGAAACGAAACTCCTATCGGCACCAGAATCAAATAGGACAGATGCATAAGAGCTGTTGATCAAAAATGTACCGTTGACGACGTCCTGGTTGGCTTGAGCAGCTGGAGCATTCAGTTGAAATGCCCGGCCTCTTGCCACCCTCTGATTATTCCCAGTCAACTTTGGGCATTGATTTCTGAAGTGACCCACTTCACCACACTCATAACAAGCTCTTGCCTGTGCCTGAGGTACCTGGCGAACGGGTACAGCTGGAATAGGTTGTGCATGCGGAGCTGGCAGTGCAAGCGGTGCGTGTTGCATCCTTTGTGCTTGCGGTGCACTCCGACAAACATTAGCATAGTGCCCAAACTTGCCACAATTGTTGCAAACGCGACATGGCAAGTTGGGTGCATGATGATATCTACAAGTATTACATTGGGGAGTATTCCCAGTGTAATTTCTTGCAGTAGTGTTGTTGGATGACTGCTGCGCAGACTTAGCAGCAGGAGCAGTGACCATAAAGTTTCTGGTCTTTCTCTTCTTGTTGCTGCTTTTGGATGAACTAGCAGCTTCAGACTTGACCTCAGTTTTGACTTCTTTTGTAGTAGCCTTGGTGTCAGTCTTCTTGTATCCCTTCCGAGTGAGTGTTCCATTCTTCACATGATTGTCAGTAAGTGTTGCAGATAAACGGATCGCAGCCTCCAGTGTTTTGGGATTGCTCCCATAGACTGTGTCCTGTATCTGTACCGGCAATCCGCCGATATATTTTTCAATCGCCCTATCCAAGGGTGTCACCATATGAGGCACCAGTAAGCTGTACTCATGGAACTGAGTATTGTAGATAACATTTTCACCGCTATCCTGCTTGAGCTCCCAGAACTCGGTCTCAAGCTTTCTCATCTCGCTTCTAGGACAGAATTCAGTGGTCATCAGGTTCTTGACCTCTGTCCATGTCAGTGCTAAAGCAGTCTCCACTCCCCTAGTTCGTTTTTCCCCATTCCACCATGTTAGTGCTCTCTTTTGGAAAACACTAGTGGCATAACGAACTTTCAGGTTCTCGGGGCAGTCGCTGTTAATGAAGGTGTTCTCCATACTCTCGAACCACTGCAGCAGACCAGTGGCCGATTCAGCACCCGTGAATTTCAGGGGGTTGCAGGAATTGAAGTGTTTGAACGTGCAAGTTGTCTGGTTTGCACCACCTCTGTTCTGATTGATGTTCTGGTTGGCCTGTGTCAACTGGTTCACCAATCCCGTGATGAGGTTAGCTAACTCTTGCATGCCTGGGTTGGCATTCCCATTAGCATCCTCTGAGTTCGTATCGTCTCCGTTGTGACGGCGAGGCGGCATGTTTCTGAGGAAGTTAGAAACATGTTACTACCGTTTACAACGTAAGTCATACAAACAATGGTCAAATGAGTTCATTTTAAACAGTTAGGATTTCATATAGGAACTATATTCATCTCCTATCTGTCATTAAACTTATAATGTTTATAATTTCCTAATATTATTCTAAGTGTCCTAGTTGGTCATAACTAATATTAACTAACTATTCCTAAGTTTCATACATTCTCCACCCTATACTAACACTGGCAACCTCCCGATGCAATGCAACAGCTTATATATAGGGCATATGCAAGGGTAGATCGAAACCTCCCTTACACCGTCCCACCACCGTTCCATTGCACCGCGATTTTGCCATTGTTAGCATTTAGGGTGTTTCATGTATCTTACCATAATCTCACTTCACAAACCTTATCCTAGGTAGGATAATTTTGAGTGAAGTGGTCTTTAGTTCCCTTGGGCAATTAGGTTCGCCTAATGTCTAAGTTCACCTGACATGTAGGTTTACCTATTTCTAAGTTCACCTAATGTCTAAGTTCACCTGACATTAAGGTTCCCCTAATTGTCTAAGTTCACTAACATCCATGTCAATCCCAAAGTCGATAACCATCAATGAGGGTTCATATCATCACCGAGTGCTCTTATTGTCACTAAGTGTTCATATTTTCCCTATAATTTATTTCATCCAGTGTTCATACCATCACTAAGTATTAGTATCATCACTATGAGTTTATATTATCATCCAGTGTCCATATCATCACCCAAGTCTACATTCCATCACTAAACGCTCATATCGTTCGTTAATCCTATGCACCATACGTGTCCAATTCGTGTGTTTCATAAGTGAATTTATAAGTGTTTATCAAGTATGATCATCCATGAGTCAATCCCAATCAATCCAACAAACATATCATCAACAGTCCACAATCATATCCTCTCAACAATTCCTAGTAATTTCCTAATAATATCCTAAGTTCCTGACACTGACAGACCCCCAATATACTACAAATGGTATATGTATAGGGCATATGCAAGGGTAGATCGCAACCTCCCTTACACCGTCCCACCACCTTTGTAGTATACCACGAGTGTGTCCTTGTCTGGTGATCAATAGATCTAACAGATAATTCCTAAAGCAAATAAATTCCTAAGCAATTAATTTCCTAAGCAAATAATTTCCCAAACGGGTAGTTCCCACATTCTTCAATACTGACATCCACCTAATGTACCGTAAATGGTATATATATAGGGCATATGATAAGGGTCAGTCGCAACCGCCCAAACCACCGTCCCACCACCTTTACGATACACCACGTGCATGTCCTTATCGAATCATTAGGGCACAAGTAGCAAGTAAGCAACATATATATATTCAGTTGTATAACAGGAGTTCAAATAACATGTAATAAACACATAAGCATGAAATCCTGAATATACTAACTAGTGTATGAATTTCTTCATACTAGGGTATCCTACGGTTATAGACTAGGTCAACCATTTCTAGTAACCTAATTCCCTATAACCCAGGCTCTGATACCAATCTGTAACACCCCGACCGGCGGCGGAAACGTCGGGATGCCACGAGGGATGTGTAGATTGTTCAAAAGCTCGTGGGCATCTAAATCAAATCATCATATATCATTCAATCAACCAAAATAATTACACAAAAATCATGTTCATCATGAATTAAGTACAATCAATTACACAAAAGAATTAGCTAAATTAACTAAATCCTAATCGCCAGAATTTTAGTTAATTAGCTAAGTCCAAGATCCTATATGATGATGTCCAAAATAGAAGAGATCATCCTCTTCATCCTACTTGTCTCCATCACCTGAAACATGTAAGAAAATCAAGTGTCAACTACAAAGTAGTTGGTGAGTAATCATAAGTTTTATACTTAAAATAGTTTTATAAAATGAATTTAAAAGTTTAAGTTTAAAAATGGTTTTATAAAAAGTTTAGATAAAATGAGTATAAATGCTTATGATTTTCTGGGAAAATCCACAATATTACCTGTATGAGATAATCCAATCAATCTCCAAACTCAACAATCAAACACATACACAATCACATTATCACATAACCAATCAGTCATAATCAATCACAAATAATCATAGTCAAACATAGATAATCAATCCACAAACTAATCAACCAATCTCATCAATTATATTCTCAAATAATGTTCGTGACTATACATGATCATTATGTAAATAACATAAGTTAAATACATGATTCATGGAGTGGTCGCTAACCACGTGACAATACATGAAGTCAAAGCATTTAACCGAAGTCAAAGGCAATGCTTCACAGAGTGGAAACAATCCACGTGACAATACATGATGTCAAAGCAATTAACCGGAGTTAAGAGCGATGACTCTCGGAGTTTGTGACAATACATGTAATCTTTGTTATTGACCAAAGTCAATAACAATGTTTACACGGTTATAAAATATTAATCAGTGATAATCCATAATTAATGATAATTCAATATTGTGAGTATCATATTGATAAACAGGTATTAACCTTGAGTTATCAAAATAATATTTGAATTTGGTATACATGCTTCACCTCCGAGTTTTAAAACAAAACAGTTTAAAGAAAGGGAGGTTATGAGAACTCACCTGAAGTCCTTAGTATCTGTGTTCTCGTATTATGCGCGCTCACCGTTGTCGTACTGATGTTGTATTCACAGTCCTGTGTTTGATTAAATGTTATCTAGAGTTATGATCCCTTATTTGATTGTTCTTTTTGAAATCTAAGTTGTTAATTGAGTTGGTGTAGTGAAAATGACTCATTCTTGTGATTTTCATAAGAATGGCTCATGCTAATGAGTTTTCACCCGAATGAGTCATTCTCCCGAATGAGTCCCGAATGAGTCATTCTCCGAATGAGTCCCGAATGAGTCATTCTCCGAATGAGTCTCCCGAATGAGTCCCGAATGAGTCATTCTCCGAATGAGTCCCGAATGAGTCATTCTCCGAATGAGTCTCCCGAATGAGTCCCGAATGAGTCATTCTCCGAATGAGTCCCGAATGAGTCCCGAATGACTCATTCTCCTGACTCATACTCCACTCATTCTCCCGACTCATACTCCACTCATTCTCCCGACTCATACTCCACTCATTCTCCCGACTCATTCGGCGAATGGCTCATACTCATGGGTCATTCGCCCGAACGGGTTTTCAGCCATGGGAGAAGATGATTTCGAGGTATAGTCGTATATATAGTCGTTTTGAGTGGGTTTAGATGAGTAAACTCATTTAGAAGGTGTATGGGTCGAAAAAGTGATGTTTTGAACCGGTTAAAGTTCGGTTTTTGTCGGGTTGTAGAAAACCCTAAAAAAACGTACCTTCTCACTAAGATTTCGAGAGTTTGAGGTGGAGATAGGACCGATCCTTTGTACTTTCGTGTAGAGGATGTCGAGATCTTCGATTTGGCGCAAGAATGAGGTGATTTGGTTGAGTTTTGAGTGAGTTATGGTAGAGAGAAGGTAGAGAGAGAAAGTGGTGACGGGTTTAGGGTTTTAGAGAGAGAGTGTGTGTGTAAAAATGAGGAAGAAGATGGTGATCTTCTTCCTTATAACGCGTATTATTGCCCCGTGACCGGTCTCGTTTTTATCGCGATAAAATATAATAAATGATCGGTTATGCTCGGTTTTTAACGAAAACATATTTAAACATAACATGAATAAATAATTGAATTTCATTAATTAAAATGATTTAAATAATTTTATTTCGTAAAACGATTTCATTTTATTTTTACAAAATTAATTATTTTAAATAACTGATTTACTCGGTTTTGCTTTAGGTTGTGATTCCTAATAAACGTTTTCAGTTTTCATTTATTAATTTTAATATCGTTTGATATTATTTAATTATTTCGTCGAAACGCGTCACTCGCGTACGTATTCGTAAAGATCGTCACCTTTGCGAATTCGTCGCTCGTATCGTGTTTCGATTCGATTTACGATTTATTGAATATCGTTTCAGAATATTATTCCTAATAATTATATTCGTGTGAATCGTCACTCACGCGAATACATTTATTAAGTTAATATTTCTGAATTAATATTCGTGTTTAGATAACGTTCGTAACCTCACCATCGCGTAATCAGTTCCATTATTTTATAAATTTTAATATTAAAATTCCCAAACCAAAACCCATATTCATTTTTATTCCGAACCAACAATCATCATTTTCAATAATATTACTGCGATAAACTCTCTGGTTCTGTTTAGTTGGGTTACAACTAAACTTCCCATGGTTTACGCGTATAATATGTGTTATAATCATGTATACCAGTAACAGTGATAATAATCAATAATATCAATAAATAATCCATTATCATTATTAATAAAATTCTTAGGTCGTAATAGTACAATCGTACGGATGTACGGATGTACGGACAACCTAAAGTACAGTGATGTTACAGTCTCCCCTAGTTAAAGGAATTTCGTCCTGAAATTCAACTTGGAGTGACCGTGGTAAATAATTGTGGGTACTTAAGCTTCATCTGATCTTCTCGCTCCCACGTGAATTCTGGACCCCGCTTCGATTCCCAACGTACTTTGACAATTGGAATTCTACTGCGTTTGAGTTGTTTAACCTCACGATCCATTATCTCTACTGGTTTTTCAACAAAATGCATGGTATCATCGATGCGAATGTCATCGAGTGATACCTGAAGATCCTGATCAGCTAAGCACTTCCTTAGATTGGACACGTGAAACGTCGGGTGCACGTTACTAAGTTCAGGAGGAAGTTCTAATTTGTAGGCAACCTTCCCGATCCGTTCAAGGATCTTAAAAGGGCCAACGTAACGTGGAGCAAGCTTCCCCTTCTTTCCAAATCGAACAACGCCCTTCCAAGGCGACACTTTAAGCAATACCATATCTCCAACTTCAAACTCTAAAGGTTTCCTTCGTTTATCCGCGTAGCTCTTCTGTCGACTGCGAGAAGCTAACAGATTGTCGCGGATCTGGCGGATCTTGTCAGTCGTTTCCTGAATAATCTCTGGACCAGTGATCTGCGAATCGCCGACTTCGGTCCAACAAATAGGTGACCGACATTTCCTGCCATATAGAGCTTCAAACGGTGCCATACCAATGCTCGCGTGATAACTGTTGTTATACGAGAACTCAACCAATGGTAAATGGCTATCCCAATTGCCACCGAAATCGATGACACAAGCTCTTAACATGTCTTCTAGGGTCTGAATCGTTCGCTCCGTTTGACCATCTGTTTGAGGATGATAAGCAGTGCTAAGATCCAGTCTTGTTCCAAAGGCTTCATGAAGTGATTCCCAAAACCGTGCCGTGAAACGAGCATCACGATCCGATATTATGCTTAAGGGAATACCATGTCGGCTAATAATCTCATCAATGTAGATACGCGCTAACTTCCGCACAGGGTATGTTTCGCGTATCGGCAAGAAGTGAGCCGACTTGGTCAATCTATCAACAATTACCCAAATACTATCCTTACCGTTCGTGGTTCGTGGGAGTTTGGTAATAAAATCCATGGAAATATTCTCCCACTTCCACATCGGTATCTCTGGTTGTAACAACAATCCTGAAGGTCGCTGGTGTTCTGCCTTGACTTTAGCACAGTTAAGGCACTTAGACACATATTCAGCAATATCCTTCTTCATTCCAGGCCACCAGTACAAGCCCCTAAGGTCTTGATACATCTTGTCAGAACCTGGATGGATTGAGTAACGAGACTTATGAGCTTCATCCATGATCAGCATCCTAAGATCACCACGGTTCGGTATCCACAACCGATTCAAGTAATACATTAAACCGTCATCTTTAATCTCCAATAAGATTTCAGCCCCGCAAGACATCTCATTCTTCAAATTATCTTGAGCTAATGAGTGTTGTTGGGCTGTGAGAACTTCATTACGGAGATTAGTGTGCACTCGGACACTATGAATCTGAACTTGACTTTTGCGACTAAGAGCATCTGCTACGACATTCGCCTTGCCAGGATGGTAGCGAATTTCGCAGTCATAATCATTTAACAGTTCAACCCATCTCCGTTGTCTCATATTAAGCTCCTTTTGATTGAGGATATGTTGCAAACTTTTATGATCAGTAAACACTACACACTTAGTGCCATAAAGATAATGTCTCCATATCTTCAAGGCAAACACGACTGCACCAAGTTCCAAGTCGTGTGTAGTGTAGTTTTTCTCGTGAATCTTCAGCTGCCTTGATGCATAAGCCACAACCTTTCCCCGTTGCATGAGAACACAACCGAGACCTAGGTTAGATGCATCACAATAGACTACAAAATCATCATTTCCATCAGGCAGTGTCAAGACAGGAGCATCACAAAGTTTCTGCTTCAGAGTCTGAAATGCCTCTTCTTGCTTTGGTCCCCACTCATACGGCTTATTCTTCTGTGTCAAAGAAGTGAGAGGGACAGCAATCCGGGAGAAATTTGAAATGAACCGCCGATAGTAGCCGGCAAGTCCGAGAAACGATCGAATCTCCGTCGGTGTCTTCGGTGTACTCCAATTCTTCACCGCATCAATCTTTGCAGGATCCACGTGCACACCATATTCGTTGACTATGTGCCCCAAGAATTGAACTTCCTTAAGCCAAAATTCACATTTAGAGAATTTGGCATACAGTCGCTCTTCTCTCAGAATCTTCAAAACCAACTTAAGGTGTTTCTCGTGTTCCTCTTTGGTCTTTGAGTAGATCAGAATATCATCAATGAATACAATCACAAATTTATCCAAGTATGGCCTGCAAACACGGTTCATGAGATCCATGAAAACCGCAGGTGCATTGGTAAGGCCGAAAGGCATTACCAGAAATTCATAATGGCCATATCTTGTCCTGAAAGCTGTCTTGGGAATATCATCATCATGTACGCGAAGCTGATGATACCCAGACCTAAGATCGATCTTTGAAAACCATGCCGAGCCTTGAAGCTGATCGAAGAGATCATCGATGCGCGGCAGTGGATATCGATTCTTGATAGTCAACTTGTTCAATTCGCGGTAGTCGATGCACATTCGGAACGACCCGTCCTTTTTCTTGACAAACAGGACCGGTGCACCCCATGGTGAATGGCTCGGGCGAATAAATCCCTTATCGGTAAGTTCTTGCAGCTGACTCGCCAATTCTTGCAACTCCGAAGGCGCAAGTCTATAAGGAGCTTTGGCGACTGGGTTCGCACCAGGCACTAAGTCAATTCGGAACTCAACTTGACGTTCTGGTGGAAGACCCGGCAAATCGTCTGGAAAGACTTCTGGGAAATCTCGTATCACTGGAACATCTTCTATCTTCTTTCCTTTCTCTTTCTTCTCCACAATATGAGCTAAAAATGCTATACATTTCTTCCTAAGGTACTTGTGTGCTTTAGTGCAAGACATTAGCTTAAGACCTTTACTAGCAGTTTCTCCAAATATTCTCAAGGTTTCACCCGAAGGTAAGGGAATACGAATGTACTTTTCATGGCATACAATCTCCGCTTTGTGGGTGGCTAACCAATCCATGCCTATGATAACATCGAAGCTACCAAGATGCATAGGTATAAGATCAATTGGGAAAACGTGATCATTTAAGTTCACCGTACATCCAACGATAATAGTGTCAATATCAATAGTGTTTCCGTCAGCCACTTCCACGTTAAACGGTTTATCTAAATATGTACGTGTTCTACCAAGCAAACATTCAAAATCATATGAAACGAAACTCCTATCGGCACCAGAATCAAATAGGACAGATGCATAAGAGCTGTTGATCAAAAATGTACCGTTGACGACGTCCTGGTTGGCTTGAGCAGCTGGAGCATTCAGTTGAAATGCCCGGCCTCTTGCCACCCTCTGATTATTCCCAGTCAACTTTGGGCATTGATTTCTGAAGTGACCCACTTCACCACACTCATAACAAGCTCTTGCCTGTGCCTGAGGTACCTGGCGAACGGGTACAGCTGGAATAGGTTGTGCATGCGGAGCTGGCAGTGCAAGCGGTGCGTGTTGCATCCTTTGTGCTTGCGGTGCACTCCGACAAACATTAGCATAGTGCCCAAACTTGCCACAATTGTTGCAAACGCGACATGGCAAGTTGGGTGCATGATGATATCTACAAGTATTACATTGGGGAGTATTCCCAGTGTAATTTCTTGCAGTAGTGTTGTTGGATGACTGCTGCGCAGACTTAGCAGCAGGAGCAGTGACCATAAAGTTTCTGGTCTTTCTCTTCTTGTTGCTGCTTTTGGATGAACTAGCAGCTTCAGACTTGACCTCAGTTTTGACTTCTTTTGTAGTAGCCTTGGTGTCAGTCTTCTTGTATCCCTTCCGAGTGAGTGTTCCATTCTTCACATGATTGTCAGTAAGTGTTGCAGATAAACGGATCGCAGCCTCCAGTGTTTTGGGATTGCTCCCATAGACTGTGTCCTGTATCTGTACCGGCAATCCGCCGATATATTTTTCAATCGCCCTATCCAAGGGTGTCACCATATGAGGCACCAGTAAGCTGTACTCATGGAACTGAGTATTGTAGATAACATTTTCACCGCTATCCTGCTTGAGCTCCCAGAACTCGGTCTCAAGCTTTCTCATCTCGCTTCTAGGACAGAATTCAGTGGTCATCAGGTTCTTGACCTCTGTCCATGTCAGTGCTAAAGCAGTCTCCACTCCCCTAGTTCGTTTTTCCCCATTCCACCATGTTAGTGCTCTCTTTTGGAAAACACTAGTGGCATAACGAACTTTCAGGTTCTCGGGGCAGTCGCTGTTAATGAAGGTGTTCTCCATACTCTCGAACCACTGCAGCAGACCAGTGGCCGATTCAGCACCCGTGAATTTCAGGGGGTTGCAGGAATTGAAGTGTTTGAACGTGCAAGTTGTCTGGTTTGCACCACCTCTGTTCTGATTGATGTTCTGGTTGGCCTGTGTCAACTGGTTCACCAATCCCGTGATGAGGTTAGCTAACTCTTGCATGCCTGGGTTGGCATTCCCATTAGCATCCTCTGAGTTCGTATCGTCTCCGTTGTGACGGCGAGGCGGCATGTTTCTGAGGAAGTTAGAAACATGTTACTACCGTTTACAACGTAAGTCATACAAACAATGGTCAAATGAGTTCATTTTAAACAGTTAGGATTTCATATAGGAACTATATTCATCTCCTATCTGTCATTAAACTTATAATGTTTATAATTTCCTAATATTATTCTAAGTGTCCTAGTTGGTCATAACTAATATTAACTAACTATTCCTAAGTTTCATACATTCTCCACCCTATACTAACACTGGCAACCTCCCGATGCAATGCAACAGCTTATATATAGGGCATATGCAAGGGTAGATCGAAACCTCCCTTACACCGTCCCACCACCGTTCCATTGCACCGCGATTTTGCCATTGTTAGCATTTAGGGTGTTTCATGTATCTTACCATAATCTCACTTCACAAACCTTATCCTAGGTAGGATAATTTTGAGTGAAGTGGTCTTTAGTTCCCTTGGGCAATTAGGTTCGCCTAATGTCTAAGTTCACCTGACATGTAGGTTTACCTATTTCTAAGTTCACCTAATGTCTAAGTTCACCTGACATTAAGGTTCCCCTAATTGTCTAAGTTCACTAACATCCATGTCAATCCCAAAGTCGATAACCATCAATGAGGGTTCATATCATCACCGAGTGCTCTTATTGTCACTAAGTGTTCATATTTTCCCTATAATTTATTTCCATCCAGTGTTCATACCATCACTAAGTATTAGTATCATCACTATGAGTTTATATTATCATCCAGTGTCCATATCATCCCCCAAGTCTACATTCCATCACTAAACGCTCATATCGTTCGTTAATCCTATGCACCATACGTGTCCAATTCGTGTGTTTCATAAGTGAATTTATAAGTGTTTATCAAGTATGATCATCCATGAGTCAATCCCAATCAATCCAACAAACATATCATCAACAGTCCACAATCATATCCTCTCAACAATTCCTAGTAATTTCCTAATAATATCCTAAGTTCCTGACACAGACAGACCCCCAATATACTACAAATGGTATATGTATAGGGCATATGCAAGGGTAGATCGCAACCTCCCTTACACTGTCCCACCACCTTTGTAGTATACCACGAGTGTGTCCTTGTCTGGAGATCAAGAGATCTAGCAGATAATTCCTAAAGCACATAAATTCCTAAGCAATTAATTTCTTAAGCAGATAATTTCCCAAACGGGTAGTTCCCTTATTCTTCAATACTGACATCCACCCGATGTACTGTAAATGGTATATATATAGGGCATATGATAAGTGTCAGTCGCAACCGCCCAAACCACCGTCCCACCACCTTTACGATACACCACGAGTATGTCCCTATCGAATCATTAGGGCACAAGTAGCAAGTAAACAACATATATAAATAAGATGTATAACAGGAGTTCAGTTAACATGTAATAAACACATAAGCATGAAATCCTGAATATACTAACTAGTGTATGAATTTCTTCATACTAGGGTATCCTACGGTTATAGACTAGGTCAACCATTGCTAGTAACCTAATTCCCTATAACCCAGGCTCTGATACCAATCTGTAACACCCCGACCGGCGGCGGAATCGTCGGGATGCCACGAGGGATGTGTAGATTGTTCAAAAGCTCGTGGGCATCTAAATCAAATCATCATATATCATTCAATCAACCAAAATAATTACACAAAAATCATGTTCATCATGAATTAAGTACAATCAATTACACAAAAGAATTAGCTAAATTAACTAAATCCTAATCGCCAGAATTTTAGTTAATTAGCTAAGTCCAAGATCCTATATGATGATGTCCAAAATAGAAGAGATCATCCTCTTCATCCTACTTGTCTCCATCACCTGAAACATGTAAGGAAATCAAGTGTCAACTACAAAGTAGTTGGTGAGTAATCATAAGTTTTATACTTAAAATAGTTTTATAAAATGAATTTAAAAGTTTAAGTTTAAAAATGGTTTTATAAAAAGTTTAGATAAAATGAGTATAAATGCTTATGATTTTCTGGGAAAATCCACAATATTACCTGTATGAGATAATCCAATCAATCTCCAAACTCAACAATCAAACACATACACAATCACATTATCACATAACCAATCAGTCATAATTAATCACAAATAATCATAGTCAAACATAGATAATCAATCCACAAACTAATCAACCAATCTCATCAATTATATTCTCAAATAATGTTCGTGACTATACATGATCATTATGTAAATAACATAAGTTAAATACATGATTCATGGAGTGGTCGCTAACCACGTGACAATACATGAAGTCAAAGCATTTAACCGAAGTCAAAGGCAATGCTTCACAGAGTGGAAACAATCCACGTGACAATACATGATGTCAAGCAATTAACCGGAGTTAAGAGCGATGACTCTCGGAGTTTGTGACAATACATGTAATCTTTGTTATTGACCAAAGTCAATAACAATGTTTACACGGTTATAAAATATTAATCAGTGATAATCCATAATTAATGATAATTCAATATTGTGAGTATCATATTGATAAACAGGTATTAACCTTGAGTTATCAAAATAATATTTGAATTTGGTATACATGCTTCACCTCCGAGTTTTAAAACAAAACAGTTTAAAGAAAGGGAGGTTATGAGAACTCACCTGAAGTCCTTAGTATCTGTGTTCTCGTATTATGCGCGCTCACCGTTGTCGTACTGATGTTGTATTCACAGTCCTGTGTTTGATTAAATGTTATCTAGAGTTATGATCCCTTATTTGATTGTTCTTTTTGAAATCTAAGTTGTTAATTGAGTTGGTGTAGTGAAAATGACTCATTCTTGTGATTTTCATAAGAATGGCTCATGCTAATGAGTTTTCACCCGAATGAGTCATTCTCCCGAATGAGTCCCGAATGAGTCATTCTCCGAATGAGTCCCGAATGAGAGTCATTCTCCGAATGAGTCCCGAATGAGTCATTCTCCGAATGAGTCCCGAATGAGTCATTCTCCGAATGAGTCCCGAATGAGTCATTCTCCGAATGAGTCTCCCGAATGAGTCCCGAATGAGTCATTCTCCGAATGAGTCCCGAATGAGTCATTCTCCGAATGAGTCTCCCGAATGAGTCCCGAATGAGTCATTCTCCGAATGAGTCCCGAATGACTCATTCTCCTGACTCATACTCCACTCATTCTCCCGACTCATACTCCACTCATTCTCCCGACTCATACTCCACTCATTCTCCCGACTCATTCGGCGAATGGCTCATACTCATGGGTCATTCGCCCGAACGGGTTTTCAGCAATGGGAGAAGATGATTTCGAGGTATAGTCGTATATATAGTCGTTTTGAGTGGGTTTAGATGAGTAAACTCATTTAGAAGGTGTATGGGTCGAAAAAGTGATGTTTTGAACCGGTTAAAGTTCGGTTTTTGTCGGGTTGTAGAAAACCCTAAAAAAAATGTACCTTCTCACTAAGATTTCGAGAGTTTGAGGTGGAGATAGGACCGATCCTTTGTACTTTCGTGTAGAGGATGTCGAGATCTTCGATTTGGCGCAAGAATGAGGTGATTTGGTTGAGTTTTGAGTGAGTTATGGTAGAGAGAAGGTAGAGAGAGAAAGTGGTGACGGGTTTAGGGTTTTAGTGAGAGAGTGTGTGTGTAAAAATGAGGAAGAAGATGGTGATCTTCTTCCTTATAACGCGTATTATTGCCCCGTGACCGGTCTCGTTTTTATCGCGATAAAATATAATAAATGATCGGTTATGCTCGGTTTTTAACGAAAACATATTTAAACATAACATGAATAAATAATTGAATTTCATTAATTAAAATGATTTAAATAATTTTATTTCGTAAAACGATTTCATTTTATTTTTACAAAATTAACTATTTTAAATAACTGATTTACTCGGTTTTGCTTTAGGTTGTGATTCCTAATAAACGTTTTCAGTTTTCATTTATTAATTTTAATATCGTTTGATATTATTTAATTATTTCGTCGAAACGCGTCACTCGCGTACGTATTCGTAAAGATCGTCACCTTTGCGAATTCGTCGCTCGTATCGTGTCTCGATTCGATTTACGATTTATTGAATATCGTTTCAGAATATTATTCCTAATAATTATATTCGTGTGAATCGTCACTCACGCGAATACATTTATTAAGTTAATATTTCTGAATTAATATTCGTGTTTAGATAACGTTCGTAACCTCACCATCGCGTAATCAGTTCCATTATTTTATAAATTTTAATATTAAAATTCCCAAACCAAAACCCATATTCATTTTTATTCCGAACCAACAATCATCATTTTCAATAATATTACTGCGATAAACTCTCTGGTTCTGTTTAGTTGGGTTACAACTAAACTTCCCATGGTTTACGCGTATAATATGTGTTATAATCATGTATACCATTAACAGTGATAATAATCATTAATATCAATAAATAATCCATTATCATCATTAATAAAAATTCTTAGGTCGTAATAGTACAATCGTACGGATGTACGGATGTACGGACAACTTAAAGTACAGTGATGTTACAAGAATGGTCTGTGGGTTCGAGTGAAATGAGGTAAACCGATCAAAATGGCTTGGTTGGTTTTTTAGAATTTTTTTGTGATCTGATGGTATGGGGCGCACCTCCTGGCGCCGACGTCTGCCCTAGGCGCCACACCCGGAATATTGGGGCGCACCTCCTGGTGTCGACATTTGGCCACAAGTGCCCCGCCCAGAGTGCTCAGTCCCAGTTTTGTCTTTATTCCGATCGTTTTCGCTTTCCGGTTTGACGTTCAAGCTTCGTTTATCGATTCGAGACTTTTTCGGGCTTGTTTTTGGGTTTATGTGTCCTATGTTCACATATCATGTAATATTTTTCGATTATTTCAATTGTCCGATTGTTCACCAATGTTCTTGAGACTCGTGTGTGTTTCGATAATGTCTCGAATTATCGATGATAGTTTGTGTTTGTGTTTTACGAAATGACTGCATGTTTGATTAGACATAATCAACATGTAATGCAAAATTTAATAATTTCCTGAATTATTGTTTTGTGTTTACCACACTTGGTTTCCAAAACCAATGTGCAATGTACGATTCGATAGTTCCTCGAACTATCGTTTTGCAGTTGTTTGTGTTTAACTCATCTAATTAAACAAAATTAAATGAAATGCAACAAGTATGAATGTGAAATACAGGGAGTGTAAGGTTGCAATTTACCTGAAATTGTCGGGTGTCACATAGCATATGCTAACCTTTGATCAATGTTGCAGATGGTTTGACTTTTCCTACATACCTAACACATATATAAGTCGGCTGGGCTCTTCTTATTGCACACACAGTTGCTGAAACTGTTTGGGCTGACACCTCCACCATTTGCTTAGTACAAAACCTACCTTATTCAATTTTTTGTTCTTAGTAAAAGATCCTCAGTTGACCCAGCTAGAGACAATGGATAAACTAAACACAAACCTCATACCACACACAATAATAAGAGCAGGTGTAATGTTGGACTGTGAGGATTTACTTAACCAGGAATATCCGACTTTAGACTCAAGGTCAAAGCCTAGGTATTCACTCCCTCTTAAGTCAAACACTTAGTTATTTTCAGGTTGTTTAGTATTGCTAGAAAAGGAGAAAACAGAATAAGAGCACAAGAAATTTTCGTGAAAAACAACTTAAATAATTCAGGGAATGTTGGGGTATAAACACCCAACATTCAATGTTACAGGATAAGAAACGATAAGACAAACAGTTGACAGAATGACAAACACTGATACAAACAAAAATGTACAAAACTGATAGAAAAGTCAACAACTACGGAAACAAGGGTCTTCAGTTATTCTTATGTGGTTGTGATTAGTTGTTATGTATTCAGTGGTTAAACCACAGAAGCTATTCCGCGGTTGTTGATTCCGCTGTTGTCTTCAAGGCATGGTCCGCGGTTGTGAACTCAGCTAATAGATCCGATGTTGTTGAATCAGTGGTTGTAGGATCCGTTTTTGTTGGATTCGTTGTTATTAGATCTGTGGTTGATACTTAGTGGTTGAGAAAAGATGTCCGCGGTTAAGAAATCCGCGGCTTTTATTCCGTTGTTGGGCTTCACAATGGTTTTACTCAAAGGAAAAGTATGGTTGAGGCTCATCAGTCCTTATTTTTCCAACAATCTCCCTCTGGACTGATGAAGCCAAAACCATTTATTTTTGACTTAGAATCAAATTAATTTGATTCCTAGGATTGCGCACAAACTGTAGAACTTCATAGTTTGTGTTAGCATTCTCCAAGGTTATGTTGCAGGGCTTTCAGATCATCTTTGGAGAGGTTAAGGATGGAGTCCTAGTCTGTGAAGAAGGTTCTTGATCCATTGAATCTTTCAATGGTTAGGGATTTGGAGTATGGGTCAAAGAACCACCTCTTGATTCTGGCTCTAGAATGAGTAACTTGAATAGGTTATGTTTTAGGAGAAGGAGCTATAGAAAGATTGGGAGGGGATGCTGAAGGCCAGTGTATGATCTCTCTTCTTTTCACTTGATCCCTTGGGTCAAGCACCTTTTTGACCACAGCATGCTGATGACGTTCATAGTCTTTCAAGAGAGTTGGTAGGAATTCCTTTTCAATTTAATCAAAGGTTTAAACTTGGCATCCAAGGAGAGTTTCTTAGAACCAATATTGAAACATTCCAGAGGTTCATTCAGCACATGATCAAGCATTGTACTTGGGTCTGCCTCCTTGAGCTTAGATACCAAGGCTGTGGAGGGTGATGTGGCCTCTTTCTAGAGCTCAGGATGATCACTATGGACCCTTTTGAATTTGGTCCATTCATCGAACATAATATCCTTCCATCTCCTGAGTGTGTTTCTTGGTTCCAATCATTTTGGATAAGTATGTGTTTTATTCTTTTTCTTTGTTTTATTCTTTTAGAAAGGACTTCAGCTTCCTTTCCGAGGCTTGTGATATCCCAATTTATGAAGGTCTCTACTTTGAACTTACCTTCATTTAACATAAACTTGATGATTTTCTGCCTCTCAGCCTGATAGGCTTTGTCTTGTTGCTGATCAATCAGGACTATCTGATCCTGATAGGCTTTGATCGGATCTTCTCCTGAAAGACCAGAGGCTTCAAGATCAGCTAAGATCTTAATTTCCCTTTCAGATTCTTTATTTTGTTGATTTTGAAGCTCTTCAGTTGAAGGGAACTGCCTCTTTGGGGAGTGGGATTCTTTTGGAGGGAAGGTTTGAGATTTCTCAGCTGTAACCTCATCTGTCTTTATTGGAGAGGGAGCTTTGGTAGTCTTGGATGGATTGGAATCAGACTCATCATCTTCAGCCAATCTAAGCCTTCTTTTTCTTGTCATTAGAGAAGAGATGGGCTGATCATCTCTTGATTTTGAGCTTGATTCTGGGATGGAAGTTAGAGGTTTCTTGGGTTTGGCTGTGGGACTTTTGGATTTTTTGGCTACACTATTTTGTCTTCTTGTGAAAGACCGAGTGATTATGTTTCTGGGTTTTTGGCTTATTTGGATGCATTCAAGATAGTGTGATTGGCTGAGGCTTCCTTGGATAAGTCGAGAAAGGTTTGAGAAGCAGATTTGGGAGATAGAGTGGGTGAGGCCTCTTTCTTGGCTTTTGTAGGTGAGGGAGGAATAGATTTGGTAGGGGAGGTTTGTTTAGGAGAGGTTGGATTGGGTTTTGATTGAACAGACTCAGTTTGAACTGGGTTGTCTTGGGTGGATGGTGCTAAGGAAGAGGGGGCTGCAGTTGTGGTTTTTATTTGTTTAGTGGGAGCAGGTTTGGTAGGCTTGGGTTTGGGTTTTCTGGTCACCCCTGATGCTCCAGTCTCCATTCGAGTCTCTGTTTCTTTTCTTTTTTTGTTCTGTTCATAGCTGGCCTTTGCAGCTTCAGTCTCAAACTACTGATCCAAGGCAGATTTGAAAAGAGCCTCTTGATTCTTTAACTTCAAGGCCTTCATCTTTCTTTCCTCAGTTTTATCTTGAGCCCTTTTGGTAGCTTGAGCTTCAGCAAGGAGTCTTTCATTCTCCCTCTTTTTGGCTTCATCAGCCTGTTCCTTGAACCAAGGGGGAGGCGGAGCTATGCTTGTGAGAGAGTGTAGATATAGGGTATGGTTGGCTACTTCATGTTGGAGGGAGTTGATTTTGGAGTCTACGGAAACTTTCAGTAGATCCATTTGGATTTTCTGGGTATGAAAGAAGTCTTTAGTAAAGTTGGCAAAGAACTTGATAAGATGAGTGGTAAAAAGTGGGTTTAGCACTTCTCGAAGGACCTGGGCAGAGAAGGTGGGAGCAGTGGAAGTGGATGTGGTGTTTGAGAGACCTTCAATTGAAGGTGCCTGCATTAGGATGGATTGGGGTTGCAGGACTTGGTCATTCAAGACTTTTGTGACCAACTCAAATACTTTTGCCACATTAGCCTGATTTTGTGACACAGTAGCCGTCAATTCTTGAAGTTTAAGATCTGATCCGTCCATCCGTTTAAGGATATCATCCGAATCCCTGACCAGTAGGTCAGTTTTAGCATGGCCTGAGTCCATTTCATGTACCACTTTTTCTTGGTTCTGGGGATTTCCAGCCTCAGTTTCAAGAACTTCATCAGCTGTTGCCGTAAATGGAGTCTTATTGCCTGATCCATCCAAATGAAGACCCCTTGGGCTTTCATGTGGAGTGGATGCCCCAGATACATGATCTTGATGTCTAGATGGACTTGACATCCCAATTTCATCCACTTCTCCATGGGTTGGAGATTGATGGTCATGAGGCCTGGTTTGAAGGGGCTGCTCCTCAGGTGGTGAGGTGGGAGGAGAACCAAAAGGCTCAAGAGCAAAATCAATATCTTGGAGAATCTGGGTAGTAGAGTTAGTGGCTTGTTGGGGTGAAGAAATAGAAGTGTCCATGGGAGAGTGGACTGCAATATGAGTATCAAGTGATACTTCAGTTGTTTGTGGGGGATCCCTTTGGATTACAAGATCATCCTGTTGAGAGGATTGATGAGGAGCTAGATGGGTATGAGATTCAGGATCCACCTGTGAGGATGGGACATATACTTGTTCAGGGATCTCATCTGTCTGAACAGTCTTTTGGGCTTTTTAGGCTTAGGGGCTTTGGTGGATGTCTTTCTTTTGAATGGTACCTTAACAGGTGTGGAAGAGGAGGTGGATGTGGGCTCACTTGGGACGGTTGTGTCCTTAGTGTCATCCATGACCTTGGCATCAATATTTAGCCTAGAAAATGTCTGTTTGTCAATGCCTTTGACACTAGAAAGAGGGGTAATATGACAAACAATGTTAAGTTCAACAAATAGGTAGGCCATAACAAATCGAGGGTACAATAGAAACTTAGGGGCCTTTTGGTGATGAACGAAATGGTCAAATATTATTTGGGACAAGTTGACCATTTCATTGGAGAGAACTTCATACATGACATATTGCATGTCATAAGGCATTTCTCCCTAACTTGCGTTCTTTTGACAAAGACACTGCAAAATAGTGTGATACAGAAACTTGTACTTAGGATAGAGATAAGCTTTGTATAAGGTTTTTTTTTCAGGTCGCCCTGATAATCAAACTGAATGAATGAAGCATGAAGAAGTTTAAGAGAAACAGTTGTAGGTGCATCAGTGTCACCCAAATTTAGGGCAAGACTTAGTTTGGAAGGGGTGATGGAAACATGTTGATCAGCAACCTCTGAGGTTATGCTTTCAACAACGTTGTCCTTAGACACCAAAACAGAGTTTGCCCAAAACTGATTAAGGGTAAAGATAGAGATAGGAGGGTTGAGAGTAAAAGCAACATGAACACAAGAATTTACCAGAGTGTCGATGACCTCTTCATAATGGGGGTACTTAAAGGACTTGGTAAGGTAAGCCACTAAATTGTGCACCGGATTGAGTTTCAAAGATTCGTTCACCATGGATGTAGAAGAAATCGAAGAGCAGTTTCAAGATGAAAACCACGATTGCAAATCTTGCTATAAGTGCCGAGGGATAAATAAGGAGAAAAATAACCGTTGCAAGTGTGTGCGATTTCTTTGGGAAACTGCCAATACTTATAATAAAAAGTAAAAGTTTATCTTAGGGTTTTACCCAATTGACAAACCTATAAACATAAGAGAGAGATGATCATGGAGCCAGGAGATATGCCTGAAAAGCAGCTGTCCTTAGCCATATGCAGCAATCTAAATTTTGAGTTTAGAGGGGATTAACTTCATGAACACAAAGATGATCATGGAGTTTCAGAGAAATTAGGTTAAGTGCGGAAGATGATAACCACTGATTTTGGGAACGACAAATATAAATAGGAGGAAGAGAACCTGTGGTCAACGAAGTCAAGAGGGTAAAACAGTAAAAAGAATGAGATATTTTAGCCGTAAAACAATTAATGAGGGTCAAATACATTAATTGTGGGGTGTCATGTCCTCAGAGTAAGTAGTGAGTCAAATCAGGGCATAATTATCAAAGAAATTATAACCACGAAGTGAAAACATTAACCGCTGGTTAATTACTGTGAAACCATAACCACGGAAAGGTTAAAGCAGTATTTAACCACGGATTGACACCAAAATGGCTTGATTTGGTAAGTATTGAAGATTCGAGGGCTTGAATTTCTAGAGAGAGAGTTTAGAGAGAGAGAGAGAGTGACGGTTTGAAGAGAGAGAGAGTGCGTAGTTGGGGAGGATGAATGGCATTGAATGCCATCTTAAATGCTTTCAAATACTCGGGTGTGTTCGGCTCGTTCGGTTTCGCTCGGTTTTGCGTAGAAGCATCGGTTGTCGTTCGTTTTCGTAACGAATCGTTACGATTTCTAAAATAGAGTTTATTAATTTAATTTAGGTGGTAATTCCTAGTAAATTAACTAATATCTTTTGTTTATTTTAAATTCCTGAAAACGTTAAATTTATCTGTTTAAATCGAATCGTACAGTTGTCGCGCGTATTCGTTCGGATCGTCACCCGTACGAACACGACGATAACTACACTTTTCAATATGATTTTCTAATTATTAGACATCATTCAGAACGTTAAACTTTCGGATATATTCGTATAGATCGTCATCTATACAAATAATCCGTCAGTTTAGCATTCACGTAACGACATCCGATATTGTTTTGTTATGTACAACCTCACATACGTCTATACATAATAAAGTGCTAACTAACAATCACGTGATAGTTCTGTGTTGTCAGATGAATTTCTGACTGTTAAACCATGGTTTTGAATCATGTTTCTGAAATGAATGTGTAATAGTTTTGTGTCAAACATCAAATGATAATAGTATACATGTAATACACATGGTTTGTACCTGAATTACTGTGTAGATCACTGTTCCGGTTACGTTTCTGACACTGATGTTACACTATTGAATAAGAATGTTCAAAGGATAATGATCCACTGATTTTGATCAATTGAACCATGATTTGACTAAGATTAAACTTATGTTGGGATGTAATTATGTTGGCATTTAACAGCAATGTCAACTTGTCCAACTATATTGGCATGTATGTATGCACTAAGTTGTTACGTCACCCTATGTTGTCTTGTACTAAGCAAGTGTGAACTACACTAGATCTAAGCATGTTCTCACATAAAGGATTTCACAAAATGTTCACACATCATGTTCTCATACAATGTTCACATAAAATTGTTCAAACCTATGATTGACTCTCCTGATATTGATTCACATACGATTGATTCACCTATGATTTGTGTAACATCAGTGCCGGACACGTT
Source organism: Mikania micrantha (assembly GCA_009363875.1). Taxonomy (NCBI): domain Eukaryota; kingdom Viridiplantae; phylum Streptophyta; class Magnoliopsida; order Asterales; family Asteraceae; genus Mikania; species Mikania micrantha. The sequence goes on along the minus strand of CM018694.1, from coordinate 1,569,660 downwards.
GCCGGAACAGTGATCGCTACAGTAACTCGTACAGTAACTCAGGTACACATTTCGTGAAACTATGTTTATGCTATTTACACTTGAGGCTTAACACTAAACTATTATACGATTGTCTGAAATCTGATTTAAAACCTTAGGGTTTAACAGTCAGAAACATATCAGACAACACAGATACTTGATTTGATGTTATTATGTATGAACGTATGTGAGGTTAAACAAAACAAAACTATAACGGTTGTTGTTACGAAATGCTAAACAGATGAATGTATGAATGATTCTGAGAGTTTAATGTTCTGAAATAATGACTGAAAAGTAGAAAACAAAAGTTGGAAAGCCAAACCATCGTCATGTCCGTTCGAATGACGATTCGAGCGAATACGCGCGATGGCGACGCGTTCTGACGAAACGAAAACAAACACGAAAACGATACGAACGATTTTAAAATTTAAGGAAATATAATATTTTCTGTTTTACAATTTTGAAACTCATCAGAAATAAAAGTTAAAAGAAACTAGTTCAGATTTAAAATAAGTACTTACGCGAAAGAATTAACGGAACGCGTAAGATGATAATTTTCGATAAATAAATTAAGAAATAGGACATTTAAAATAATTACTAATAATAACCATATTTTAAACATCCTAAAATAAATGCTTTTATTTAATTTATTAAACACGCGCGTAATAATCCGGAAACGCGACGAAAACGCGAACCGAGCAATACCTACGGGGTATTTAAACACCAAATGATGGAATTTATTTCATTTTTATGATCTCTCTCTCTCTCTAAAAACACTCCCACCGTCATTTCTCTCTCTCTCTCTAGATTTTATCACTTCAAACCTCAAGATCTTGATCAATTCTTGATGAAATCGCGTGTTCTTAGTGTCCACGCGTAGCTCTCGATCTCCTCTACCTAAAAGTACAGAGGATCTGAGGATTTGGTCGTTAAAAATCAAGGTATGAAGCATTTAAGGGGCTGAAAAATAGGGTTTCTAGTTGTTTGACACACACCCACACATAACCGGTTCTAGGCTACACTATTCGAACCCCTATAGTCACGAGAACCTTTGGACATCAACCATAGTCGTGTAAACAGCTCAGGTCTGGTGATAGATGATGAAGAATGATAATGGTGAGCTGCTGGTTGCAACAGTGGGTCGGCCGAACCCTACCAAGGGCTGTAGCCGAACCTTGCACTTCTGGCCGAACCTGGCGTTTAGTGACCATCAGCCGAGCCTTCTAACCTTAGCCGAACCCATGTGAAAGCTTTGGCCGAACCTTTGCTTAAAGGGCCGAACCATGCTGATCCAACTGGCATGCGGCGAACCAGTTAACAGCTCCAATCAGCCGAACCTCGAAGGGGACGAACCTTCTTGGACCCCCGAACCCATGACTAACGAACCAGTTGAGCCTAGCCGAACCTCCTTCTCAGCGAACCATGCATGCAGACGACGAAACTTTGCTTTACACCGGCCGAACCCTTATACTCTGGCCGAACCAAGGAGACCAGCCGAACCCCATGCAGAGACGAACCACAGAGCTTACTACGAACCCTAGCTGAATCTATGGGTAGCACCCTGATGACCGAACCTTCGGCGAACCTAGGGGCTACTTAGTCACGAACCTTTTTGATGGGATGGTTTCTTAACCAAACCTCCTCTACATACGAATCCTTTGATTTCAGCCAAACCCTTTGATGTTAACCGAACCAAATGATGCACACGAACCCTAGGGATAGGTTCGCTGGTCGACAAAGCCATTGGAGTTAATTGGGCCATTTATTCGGCCCAAGTATCTTAATTAGTTAGACCAAGTAACCGGCCCAAATTGACTTGGCCCACAACATGATTGTCATTGGGATAATCCCATTCGGCCCACATACTTCTCGGCCCAACATTATAAATTCGGCCCAAGTCAAGAAACCCACTCGGCCCAATGACATTTGGCCCATAACACTTATAAGGCCCAAGTGACTTTAGTTCGGTCCATTAACACTCGAGGCCCACACATAGCCTTAACCGGCCCAATAACACCACATAGTTGGCCCATTATGGCAAACTCTTATTCGGCCCACTTGATTAGGAATTAACCTCACACACTATCATGATGAACAAGAACTACATGGGACTCTTTTATAAAGCTAATTAAATACCTAAGTATATTTACAAATATCCATGCGATACAAATAATAAGCATAACATTTTAAAGGTCTTGAATTTTCAAGAAAAAAGTAGGGCCGGATAAAGGCCGTGACTCACTAGTGTTAGCCAACTTTAGGGCTAACACTAACACGTACACGCACAACGAATTCATACAAACAAATGCTTATAAACTATAAACACCATGAAATCAATACAGGAGCGTGAACATCACAACAAGTCCAAACAAAGAGCGCGTGCATTCTTATTTTACTTAGTCAACCACATCAACAATAAGGTGAGTTCATTTGTCCCTTTTCAAACTTATTTGTTTTACTTCAGGACTGAGAAGCATGTTAAACGTTTTAATAAATTATTGAAATGTTATTTAATGCTTTTAAACATAACCATGATGCTTACAATAAGGCTTATGCTTGGAATCTAGTATACTTCGAGAAGCTATAAACTTGATTCTTATACTACAAACTAGAAGCTTGAAACTATATGCTTGATGATTATTCTACAAACTGGATGCTTAAACTTGATGCTTTACTTATGCTAGAAACTAAATGCTTAAACTTGAGGCTTGATGCTTATGCTACAAACTAGAGGCTTAAACTATATACTTGATGCTTATGCTATGAAATTCATGAGAAACTATATGCTAATGCTTGAAAACTATATGCTTGAGACTATGATTATGTGCGAAATGCTAAGCTTGTATCTAATCATGGGCTATGTAAATGCTAAACTTTTGCTAGAGCAGGGCTTGTACCCATGTATTGAGATACGAGAAAGCTAAACTATGACGAGGCTAAGCTGTTATCTATATAAGAGACATGTAATTGCTAAACTTCTGCTATAGCAGGGCTTGTGTCTGCTTATATGAGATATGTAAATGCTGAACTATTTGTGTATGCATGGCTTGTGTCTATGTATAAGATACGTAATTGCTAAACTTCTGCTAGAGCAGGGCTTGTATCTTGTATAGGAGACATGTAATTGCTAGACTAAGCTTAACTAATTCATGAGATACGTAATGGCTAAACTTCTGCTAGAGCAGGGCTTGTATCTAGCCGTGAGCTACGTAATTGCTAAACTTCTGCTAGAGCAGGGCTTGTACTCACGCATGAGATTAGTGAAAGCTAAACTATGATGTGTGAAACTATGAGGCTTGTTAAACTTATATGGAAGCTAATACGTATGAATGCTATAGACTTGTAAACTTTGAAACAATAAACTAAAGCTATGATGAAGAATGGGTTGAATGGTAGGTAAAATGCTTAATTATTATTAACAACAGTGTCATATGCGGATTAGTATGTGGTGGGACGGTGTCTGGGCGGGTTGTAGGCTCGACTCAGGGGTATGCCCTATATATAAGCATACCGATTTGGATATTACATGTGGAGTTAATGAGGTTAGGGTTTTACCAAAAGAGGTTTGTTAAAGCTATTTTAAACTTATAAACTTTATGAACTCACCAACCGTTGTGTTGACTTTGTTTTCTTTAATGCATTCTCAGGTGATGAAAGGGTTAAGCTAAGGCTTTGAATTGCATGCTAGGCGGCCTAGATAGAGGACCTAGTTGATTTTGGAAGCACATATTTTGTTATTCATACGAATCACTTTTGGATGTCTTGTACAGATTACAAGATAGAAAACATTTGATTCTTTTGTTAAGTTTACTCAGTTAAATTACTGAACATTGATATTGTAATTTAACTTTGTAATCCTAGTTAATGCTTGATTGTGCTTTAGTTATTCTTAACATTGATGCTATGTAAACAATCTGATCATCACGATTATCACTCACGATATCGCGCCCCGAGAACCTTCCGCCCGACGGGGACATCGATCCAACCCCGCCGGCTCGGGGTGTGACAATTTGTTCACACATTGTTCACTATGTTCTTTGTTCCCTTGACTTCATGAATATGTTCAAATGTACTTGTTCGATGTTCTAATAATGACTCTTGAATACCCCGAATCCTCACTTCAAGTAGTCACGCTGAATTTCCCCTATCATACTGAAGTTAGTTTATATATATGGCATACGTAGGGTCAAGCCCAGCCGCCAGCCCATCACCACTTCAATACATTAGGGCTAGGCCGCCGTTTGTATTTGAAGCTAAAATCCCATTCCACTACTATTCTTTATTGTTTATGATTGTTCATGATTGTTCACAACTGTTCACATTTGTTCTATGATCTATGATTGAGAAAATTATAGTTTTGGTTCACTTGTAACCAAAACCTCTAATTTTCTTGTTCTTGTACACTGGAATGTAAATCCCAGTTTCTCAGTACCTACAGTACTAAGCATAATGTTCTCATGATGAGAACTTCAAGTTAGGAACACTGAATGAATGAAGCATGAACAACTTTAAGAGAAACAGTTGTAGGTGCATCAGTGTCACCCAGATTTAGGGCAATACTGAGTTTGGAAGGGGTGATGGACAGCTGTTGATCAGCAACCTCTGAGGTTATGCTTTCAACAACGTTTTCCTTAGACATCAAAACAGAGTTTGCCCAAAACTGATTAAAGGCAGAGATAGAGATATGAGGGTTGAGAGTAAAAGCGGTATGGACACAAGAATTTACCAGAGTGTTGATTACCTCATCAAAAGAGGGGTACGCAGAGGACTTGGTGAGGTAAGCCACTAGGTTGTGCACCGGCTTGAGTTTGAAAGATTCGTTCGCCATGGATGTAGAGAAATCGAGGAGCAGTTTCAAGATGAAAACCACGTTTGCAAATCTAGCTTTAAGTGTCGAGAGATAAATAAGGAGAAAAATAACCGTTGCAAGTGTGTGCGATTTCTTTGGAAAACTGCCAATACTTATAATAAAAAGTAAAATTTTATCTTAGGGTTTTTACCCAGTGGACAAACCTGTAAACATAAGAGAGAGAGATGATCATGGAGCTAGGCGACATGCCTAACAAGCAGCTGTCCTTAGCCATAAGCAGCATTCTGAAATTTGATTTTAGAGGGGATTAACTTCATGAACACATAGATGATCTTGGAGTTTCAGAGAAATTCGGTTAAGTGCGGAAGATGATAACCACTGATTTTGTGAACGACGAATATAAATAGGAGGAAGATAACCTGTGGTCAACAAAGTCAGGAGGGTAAAACGGTAAAAAGAATGAGATATTTTAGCCGTAAAACAATTAATGAGGGTCAAATACATTAATTGTGGGGTGTCATGTCCTCAGAGTAACTAGTGAGAGTCAAATCAGGGCATAATTATCAAAGAAATAATAACCACAGAGTAAAAAGATTAACCGCTGATTAATTACTGTGAGACCATAACCACGAAAAGGTTAAAGCAATATTTAACCACGGATATGAGATAACCATGGAAAGGTATGAAACAGTGGTTTACAACAACTGTATATATCCACTGAAGTCTATCTGTGGTTAGGTACAACCACTGAAAAATGAACCAAGGTTATTGTATCAGTGTTTGTCCCTTTGTCCGTTGTTAGGATAATTAAAGAATTATCCATTTATATAAAAATTCAAGGTTTAAGAATAATATTCTCAACCGTATTTATTAAACAATTAGCTCATATTTATCATGCCCAATTTGGAGACAAATTTCGAAAAGGTGGAAGAGTCTAAGGGCTTGGTAAATATGTCAGCTACTTGGTCACTTGTAGATACATGTTCTGGGACAATTAGTCCTTTTTCAAAACAGTCTCATATGAAGTGATGTCTTATTTTTATGTGTTTTGTTATAGAATGATAGACATTATTTTTTATTATGTTTTTGGCAGCTTCACTGTATATTAAGAGAGGTGTTTTTAGTAATTGGTAATGCCGCCACAGAATTTGTGCAGTGCAATGTGTAACATCAGTGCCTAAACAGTAGATCGGAAAATAGGATTTTACTGTAGATATGTGTTCGGAAATTATTTGTACACTATCTCGTGTGAATTCTATGTGAAACAACTTACAAACAATGCAGACACTCAAATACTGATAGACAACACATACAGATGCGATACAAACATGATACAAGATGTGAAATTTTACGTGCTTGTTAGATAGGAAATTATTATGTATGAACGCATGTGAGAACGTATAAATCAAAACAATAACGGACGTCGTTATGTGAATATTAAACTGACGGAGTACTCGTGTGGGTGGCGATTCGCACGAATATATCTGTGGGTTTAACGTTCTGAATGATGTCTGATAAATAGAAAACCATATTGGAAAGTAACGTTATCGTCGTCTTCGAACGAGTGACGATTCGTACGAAAACACACGAGAACGATACGATTCGATGAAACAATTAAATTAAATGTTTTTGAAATTTTAAAAACAAATAAAAGATATTTAGTTAATTTATTAGGAATTACCACCTAAAATAAATTAGAAAACTCTATTTTAAAATATCGTAACGTTTCGTTACGAGAAAACTGAAAACCGACGCATTTGCATGAAACCGAGTGAAACCGAACAAACCCGAACACACCCGAACAAGTCAGAACGTTAAAAAGAAATTGAAAGGCATTAAATTCCCTTCATCTTTCCCACCTACGCATTCTCTCACTGGAATCCGTAACCCCTTTTTCTCTCTACATTCCTCTCTCTAAAAACTCACTTATCTTGCTCAATTCTCAACCAAATCGAGCAAATTTGGTGTCAAAACAACCATGGGAATGTGTATATCGTGAAGATATGAAGAAATAGAGCTTTGAATCATCGAATTTGAGGTAAAATTGAGCTCAAACGAGCTGATTATGTTGTTGTTACCGTTTCCAGCAAGATGCTTGTACTTCGGCTGAGATTCAACCCTCAAAACCCATAAGATGTGCACGAATTTGAGTTATGATGTTAAGAAAGATGTTAGATTGAAGCGTAGGAAGGGTGGAAAGGCAAGAGATCTGGAAATGAAGTAGTATTGATGAAGAAGTGACCTACCCAGAATAATATTGAAGGATGAAGGTTTCAGCAACATTCATGTGCCGATATTGTCAATATCGACAGGCCAAAATCGATGGGGCTACTCCGACTTTACTAAGGTCGTTGTTCTCCAAGACACTAGACATAAGTCACCATCGATACTGGTAGTATCAATGGGTGACAGACCTGTAGAACCTTTGTTGTCGAAGCTGTAATCTCGATTATGGGCAGCTGTGGGTTCATCGATACTACTGATCTGTGGGTCATCGACACTACTGGTGGCCTTCGATGTCAGCTAGTTTAACATCAGTGCTGGAAACGTTACCGGAACAGTGATCTGCATAGTAAGTTGCACAGTAACTTAGGTACAAACTATGTGAACTATTTGTATGCTATTATCATTTAATGCTTGACACAAAACTATTATGCAATTGTTTCAGTAAGCTGATTTAAATCTCACGGTTTAACAGTCAGAAACATATCAGACAACACTGAACTGACACATAAATGCTTATTAAGATGCTATTTTGTATAAACGTATGCAAGGTTGAACAGAACAAAACAATGACGGACGCCGTTACAGGAATGCTAAATGGACGGATTATTCGTATAGGTGACGATCTGTACGAATATATCTAAAGTTTAATGTTCTGAATGATGTCCAATAATTAGAAAACCATATTGAAAAGTGTAGTTATCGTCGTACTCGTACGTGTGACGATTCGAACGAATACGCACGACGACTATAAGATTCAATTTAAACCGTAAATTAAATGTTTTCAGAAAATTTAAATAAACGAAAGATATTTAATTAATTTACTAGGAATTACCACCTAAAATAAATTTATAAACTTTACTTTTAAAACCTTAACATTTCGTTACGAAAACGAACACGAACCGATGCTTTTACGCGAAACTGAGCGAAACCGAACGAACCCGAACGCATCGGAACAATTAAAGATATTAAATGGCATTGAATGCCATAACCTACCACCCATCTACCTCCTCTCTCTCACTAAAACCGTCACTTTCTCTCTCTACACTCTCTATACAAGTTCAAGCCCTAACTCCTCCACTTCTCAACCAAATCAAGAGATTTTGGTGTCTAAACAACCATCATCAATTGTATAACATAGAAGTACAACATATCTAAACCTTTAACCGACGAAATTGAGGTAAATCCAAGAATTTCCTTCGGTTTTTAGGGTTTTCAAAATCCTTAGGTTCGAACCCCATGGAAGCTGGTTCTATCCACTTTGGCCCTTAGGAAACTACACTAAATCATGTTAGAATGATGTGGGAACAAGTGAGTTACCATGGGCTGTGATTAAATCGCGATTTGATCCGTGGTGGCCGAATTACTCCCATCAGCTAGGCCGAATGGCTCTAGCCGAAGCACACCAAGTTCTTTCGGCCGAATAGCCCCGGGCCTTCTCCTTCGGCCAAGACCTCCATTCGATTGGGGCTATCTCATTCGGCAGCTTCCCATTCGACCAAAGCTAACCACATTCGGCCCAGGCCACTCCTTCGGCCAAAGTTTCATTCGGTAGCCTTCAATTGGCCAGGAGCACATTTGGTTGGGCTAAGCCCATTCGGCCAAGCCACCCTCCTTCACCCTTATTCGGCCAGAAGCTACTTCGGTCGGGTGAAGCATCATTCGGCTAAGACTCTCCAATTCGGCCGAGCCACTACGTGACCATGAGTACAGAATCGTATGCATGGGTTGGTTAAGGATGTTGCATACATGGGGTATACGTACATGAGAAGTTATTAGGCTTTTCCTAACATGAAGCCAACCTAGTTTTAAATAAAGGTGATAAGCTTGTAAGCTTTTCATGCTAAGGATTAAGACGCCAACACTTTGCTAAACAAATGCTAAACCTATATCTTGTCAATCACATGGGATTGAGGGTAAACAAAGAGTAATGCAACAACATTAAAGGTTATAACTATTTCAAACATAAAACATGAATTTCAAGGAATCAAGGAATTTAACTAAGTGTTAGTGTTAGTTATTACCACTGATACTTATAAATGCCATATTATATACAACTCAGTTGGATAGTTCGTTGAACTTTCTAAACTAAGTTGTACTTACGAAGGATCCAAGAAACAAGGGAAGTTAAGACTTAACCATAGGCATAGAGTTGATCAAACATAAAACATGATTTTCTTAAAATAAATTATGGTTTTATTAAATGAAATCAATGATAAAATTTCTTAAATTAATTAAATGATTTTAACTGAACTATTCAAAATGTTTTAATTAAAGACTTTAAATACAATAAACATAAACCTTACATAGCTAAGGTTTAAATGCCACTATCTACGGGACAAGGGTTACAAGTGGGTAATGTATTAAATTAGCTAGAAAAAAAAAGTCTTAGAAAACCTATTAGCAATATAGGACACTTAGTTGCACGCCGAGACCAAAACTCTAGTTTGCGTCTGTTATAAAGACTTATAGTATTCGAACCTCTTAAAACAACTCAGGTGTTGAAGATACATAAGCTACAACTAACGAGCGCGCATTATCTGTGGTAGATCACACTTAGCAACACAGGTGAGTTCATTAGTCCCTTTTCAAACTAATTTGTTTTACTTCAGGACTGAGAAGCATGTTAAAGCTTTTAAACAAATGTTTAAATGTTTCGTAAATGCTTTCATGCTTATTCATAATGCTAATACTAATACTTATTGCATTTATTCTAAAAGCTAAAAGCTAAGGCTTGACCCTGGATACTAACGCTTCATACACTTAGCTTAAATGCTATCTATTAATGCTATATGCTACATCCTACATGCTAATGATATATGCTACATGCTACATGCTACATCCTACATGCTAATGCTACATGCTAATGATATATGCTACATGCTACATGCTAAGACTACATGCGAATGCTACATACTGATACACTAGTTTGTATAAAATATTGAGATGTTTCTATAAACTAACTTTGAAAGCTCGAATGCTCAAACTCGAAAAGACTTATATGCTTGACATGCTTGATACGTTTGATATGCTCGAATGCTTGAAGCGCTGGAAATGCTATAAACTCCTGTATGCTTGATTGGCTTGATATGCTAAGACAACAGGCTAGTACTTGTGCATGAGATACGTGAATGCTAAACTATGCTAATGCAAAGCTAGTATCTGTACACATGATACATAAATGGTAAACTATGCTAATGCAAAACTAGTACCTGTACACATGATACATGAATGCTAAACTATGCTAATTCAAAGCTAGTATCTGGACACGAGATACATGAATGCCAGGCTATGTGAATGCTATAAACTTGTATGCTATGAACTTGTATGCTAAAGTTATTGGCTATTGTAGAACGGACCGACTGGCCTCTCAGTGCTTGCCATAGGGTGTTCTTCATAGTCAGGACTTTGAGGAGCAGACTGTTGGCCTCTCGGTGCTTGCCATACAGTGATTCCTCATTGTCCACCCATGTTTTGTGATATGCGACTAGGATGATTCGGGTTTTCTTTAGTTGACTTTGTGTCATCTTGGGAATCCTTTATCAAATCACCGATGTTGCTATTCACATCTAGTTCCAATATGGATTGATATTGGATTTCCCTAGGGTGTCCAGTTGTCCATAATGGTAACTCACAAACTAGACTTGCAAATACTATTATGTGCATGATGTAAACTTTTAAACAGAATGCTAAAGCTATGATGGAAATGGGATTGGATGGTAGGTAAAATGCTTAATTATCATTAACAACAATGTCATATGTGGTTTAGTATGTGGTGGGATGGCCTCTGGGCGGGTTGTAGGCTCGACCCTTTCGTATGCCCTATATATAAGCATACCGAATTGGATATTACAGGTGATGTTAATGAGGTTAAGGTTGTTACCGAAAAGGTTTGCAAAAGCTATCTTTCAAATACTAAACTACATGAACTCACCAATCATTGTGTTGACTTTGTTTTTCTTACATGCTTTCTCAGGTGACGTACATGATTAAGCTAAGGCTAAGGAATGCATGCTAGGATGCCCTGTTAGAGGACCTAGTAGATTTTGGAAAGCACATATTTTGTTGATTGTTGCGAATCACTTTTGATATCTTGTACAGTTACAAGATAGTAAACATTTGATTCATTTGATAGGCTTACTCAGTTAAATTATCAAACATTGACAATTGTAATTTAACTTTGTAATCCTAGTTTAATGCTAATTGTGTTTTAGTTATTCTGAATGTTGATGCTATGTAAACAATCTGATCATCACGATTATCACTCTCGATATCGCGCCCTGAGACCATTCCGCCCGACGGGAAAGTCGATCCATCCCGCCGGCTCGGGGTGTGATAGATTGGTATCAGAGCTCAAGGTTATAGAGAATAATAGGTCATTTACTTAAAACAGTTTGGCCTAGATTATAACTTAGGGACCCTCATATAGAGAACATAAGAACTATGCTTGCATTGTGTCTTCTGCATTCGATCACTGCACTAACCAATATTCTTTTGGTTATGATCAGAATGCTGCCTAGAAGACAACCTCCTCTGTTACCACCGCCACCGCAGTCACCTCACTCATCATCACCTACACCACCTGATTCACCACCGCCACCTCCTCCTCCCCCACACAGTCCACCTCCAAACCCGAATGCAACTCCAGCTTTAGATCCTGCTACTGTTGCCTTGGCAACATTACTGAGCAGTCAGCTGACTAACCAGCTGAAGGATGTCATCCCAGAGATGATCAACAGAATTCAAGGCCACGGTAACAATTCCGGGCATACTACGGGGGAAGCTAGTGCAAACACTGGCACTACTTCCGACTGTTCCTACAAATCATTCGTAGGATGCTAGCCGCCAAGATTTAGCGGTGTTGAAGGAGCTGTTGGACTGATCCAATGGCTAGAGAAGATGGAGACCATTTTGGACATTAGCAGTTGTCCAGAACACCATAAGGTTCGCTACGCTACTGGATCTTTTAGCAAGCGGGCCTTAACATGGTGGAACTCCCAGCTAAGAGCTCGAGGCAGAGAAGAAGCACTGGCTATGCCTTGGACATATTTCAAAATCCTATTAAGGAATGAATTCTGTCCAAAGCATGAACTTCAGAAGCTAGAGACTGAACTGTCCAATCATGTGATGAAGGGAGCAGACCATATGGCTTACACTACTCGCTATCATGAACTGGTAGCTTTGGTACCAGAGATGGTGCCGACTCTGGAAAAGCTGATTGACTGATATGTGGGAGGATTACCGTCCTGCATTCAGGGCATTGTACTTGCTGCCAACCCTGCGACTCTAGAGTCAGCCATCTCCCTATCAGCTAAGCTCACTAATGTAATGGTGAAATCAGGAGCTCTGAAGAAAGACTCGGGCAAAGCTAAGGAAGAACCGTCAAAGAAGCCTGAACATCATCAGAAGAAAAATCAAAAGGTCGTCAAGAACTATTTGATTGCGACCCCGTTGCAACAAGTCACTGCAGCACATGCTAATGCTGCACACAAACCCTATGTGGGAGTGCATCCTCAGTGTCCACAGTGCAAATTTCATCATCCTGTGGCTGTGAAGTGTAGAAGATGCAATAGTTGTGGCCGACTAGGCCACTGGGCTCCGCAATGCCGTACCCCAGCAACACAAGCTGCAAACAATGCTGCTATAGCATTACCTCCACCACCAAACCCTGGCAATCGCAACAACAACAATAGGGGATGCTATAAATGTAGAGAGCTAGGCCATTTCTCCAAAGACTGCCTGGAGCGAATGCAACAGGGAGCTCAAGCACCTCGTTGGAGGGCTTTTGTGATTGGAGCCAATGCTGCACGCCAAGACCCTAACGTGGTCACTAGTACATTTCTTTTACATGACTCTTATGCATCTATTCTGTTTGACACTGGTGCATATCAGAGTTTTATTTCATCTGACTTTGCACGCCAACTTAATCTTACTGAGGAATCTTTAGACTCCCCTTATATTATCGAAGTAGCAAATGGAAAACAAATCACAGCTACCGCTATACTTAGAAACTGCCCACTTACACTTACTGATCATACTTTTACCATCGACTTGATACTGATGGAGTTGGGTAATTTTGACATCATTGTTGGGATGGATTGGCTATCTCTCAATAGAGTGGAAGTCATCTGTTATGAAAAGCTACTTCGGATTCCATTGGCGAATGATCGTGTATTGGAAGTTCGAGGGGATCAAGCAAAGCGTATTGTCAAAATCATATCCTGCATAAAAATGCGTAAGTGTCTACAGAAGCAGTGTATAGCTTTCTTGGCTCATGTGGTGGAGAAAGAGAAAGACAAGAAAACGATTCAAGACGTGCCGATAGTGAAGGAATACCCAGAAGTGTTTCCTGAAGACTTACCAGGTTTGCCACCTGTGCGACCGGTAGAGTTTCGCATTGACTTAATTCCTGGAGCAACTCCTGTTGCTAAATCTCCTTACAGGTTAGCACCCTCAGAGATGCAGGAATTGTCGAATCAACTGCAGGAGCTACTTGACAAAGGTTTCATCCGATCGAGCTACTCACCTTGGGGAGCTCTGGTTTTTTTCGTAAAGAAGAAGGATGGATCATTTCGGATGTGCATAGACTACCGTGAGCTAAACAAGTTGACTATCAAGAATCGGTATCCATTACCGAGGATTGATGATTTGTTTGACCAACTACAAGGAGCTCAGTATTTTTCGAAGATTGATTTGCGGTCTGAATATCATCAACTCAGAGTTCAAGACGAAGACATACCAAAGACGGCGTTCCGAACCAGATATGGGCATTACGAGTTCATGGTGATGCCTTTCGGATTGACGAATGCACCAGCGGTTTTCATGGATCTTATGAACCGAGTGTGCAAGCCGTATCTGGATCAGTTTGTCATTGTCTTCATTGATGACATACTGATTTATTCTAATAGCAAAATAGATAATGAGCAACATCTCAGAAAGATTTTGGAGCTGTTGAAGGAAGAGAAACTCTATGCCAAATTCTCTAAGTGTGAATTTTGGCTAAGAGAAGTTCAATTTCTGGGTCACGTAGTCAACAGCGAGGGAATACATGTAGACCCTGCCAAGATCGAAACAATAAAGAACTGGGATACTCCGAAGACACCGACGGAGATACGGTCCTTTCTGGGGCTAGAGGGTTACTATAAAAGCTTTATTTTAAACTTTTCTAAGATAACCTGCCTCTCACCAAGCTAACACAGAAAAGCGAGCCATTCGTTTGGGAACAGAAGAAAGAAGATGCCTTTCAGACTTTGAAGCAAAAGCTATGTGATGCTCCAATCTTATCTCTCCTAGAAGGTTGTGATGACTTTGTAGTGTATTGTGATGCATCCCATCAGGGACTAGGTTGTGTATTAATGCAATGGAACAAAGTAATTGCGTATGCCTAGAGACAACTAAAGATTCATGATAAGAATTACACTACTCATGATCTGGAACTGGGAGCAGTGGTATTTGCATTGAAGATATGGAGACATTACTTATATGGCACCAAGTGTACCATATTTACTGATCACAAGAATCTACAGCATATCTTTGATCAGAAGGAACTCAACATGCGACAGCGACGTTGGGTTGAACTTCTGAATGATTACGATTGTGTGATCAAGTACCATCCGGACAAGGCAAATGTTGTAGCTGATGCCTTGACCCAGAAGGAACGGGTCAAACCCTTGTGTGTTAAAGCAATGGGAATGACGGTGCAGACAAGCTTACGCGACAAGAATATTCAAGCACAACGAGAAGCAGTTGAACGAGGAAACCTGAAGAAAGAACTGGATTGTGGAGCAGAAAAGCAATTTGAAACAAAGCTTGATGGAGCCATCTACTACAAGGATCGTGTATGGATTCCTGCAGTGGATGAATTGAGAAAGCTTATCTTTGATGAAGCACACAGGACCAAGTACTCTGTGCATCCCGGTGCTGATAAAATGTACCAAGACTTACGGGAATTTTATTGGTGGCCGGGCGTGAAGAAAGACATAGCTGAGTACGTTGGTCGATGCCTTACGTGTGCAAAAGTAAAGGCGAAACACCAGAAACCGTCAGGTTTACTGGAATAGCCTGAGATTCCAGTTTGGAAGTGGGAACAAATAGCTATGGACTTTATCACCAAGCTACCCTGCACTTCCAGTGGTCATGATACTATATGGGTTATCGTTGATCGATTAACCAAATCTGCTCATTTCTTGCCAATGCGTGAGACTTACACGATGGATAAACTGGCAAGATTGTACATCAACGAGATAGTGGTACGTCACGGTGTGCCATTGTCTATCATCTTAGATCGAGACAGCAGATTCACATCATGGTTCTGGCAATCATTGCTGAAATCTCTAGGGACGCACTTAAACCTGAGTAATACAGAACCTGGAGGACATGTTGAGAACCTATGTGTTAGATTTCGGTAGGAATTGGGACTCTCACTTGCCACTGATCGAATTCTCCTACAACAACAGTTACCATAGTAGCATCGGATGTGCACAGTTCGAGGCTCTTTATGGTCGAAAATGTCGATCACCAATCTGTTGGATTGAAGTGGGAGATAATCAAATAACTGGGCCAGAACTTGTTCAAGAGACTACCGACAAGATTGCTCAGATTCAACAGAGGCTACAAGCGACCAGAAGCAGACAAAAGAGCTATGCCGACAAACGGCGCAAGCCGTTGGAATTCCAAGTGGGAGACCGCGTCATGTTAAAGGTATCCCCATGGAAAGGCGTAGTCCGTTTTGGAAGGAAAGGCAAACTAGCATCACGATACGTAGGACCGTTCGGGATCATCGAACGTATTGGTCCTGTGGCGTATAGACTAAAGTTACCCTATGAACTTAGTGGTGTGCATGACGTGTTTCACGTCTCTAACTTGAAGAAATGCCTTGCCGACGAATCACTCATCATACCAGTTGAAGAAATTCAGTTGGACGAACATTTGCACTTTATCGAAGAACCTTTGGAGATTATGGATCGCAAGGTTAAGATACTGAGGCGAAGCTGTATCCCGATTGTCAAGGTTCGTTGAAATTCAAAGCGCGGACCCGAGTTTACTTGGGAATGCGAAGATCACATGAAGTCTAAGTATCCCCAACTGTTTACAGAGGAAGCCATACCGGATAATGATTCTTAAATTTCGGGACAAAATTTCTCTAACAAGGGAAGACTGTAATATCATTGCCGGAAATGTTACTAGAAAAGTGATCTACACAGTAACTTGCATAGTAAGTCAGGTACAAACTATGTGAACTATTTGTATGCTATTATCATGTAATGCTTGACACAAAACTATTATGCAATTGTTTGAGTAAGCTGATTTAAATATCACGGTTTAACAGTCAGAAACATATCATACAACACTAAACTGACACATAAATGCTTATTAAGATGCTATTTTGTATAAACATATGCGAGGTTGAACAGAACAAAACAATGACGGACGCCGTTACAGGAATGCTAAATGGACGGATTATTCGTATAGGTGACGATCTGTACAAATATATCTGAAAGTTTAACGTTCTGAATGATGTCCAATAATTAGAAAACCATATTGAAAAGTGTAGTTATCGTCGTATTCGTACGGGTGACGATCCGAACGAATACGCGCGACGACTATACGATTCGATTTAAACCGTAAATTAAATGTTTTCAGAAAATTTAAATAAACGAAAGATATTTAACTAATTTACTAGGAATTACCACCTAAAATAAATTTATAAACTTTACTTTTAAAACCGTAACATTTCGTTACGAAAACGAACGCGAACCGATGCTTTTACGCGAAACTGAGCGAAACCGAACGAACCCGAACGCATCGGAACAATTCAAAATATTAAATGGCATTGAATGCCATAACCTACAACCCATCTACCTCCTCTCTCTCACTAAAACTGTCACTTTCTCTCTCTACACTCTCTCTCTACAAGTTCAAGCCCTAACTCCTCCATTTCTCAACCAAATCAAGAGATTTTGGTGTCTAAACAACCTTCATCACTTGTATAACATAGAAGTACAGCAGATCTAAACCTTTAACCGACGAAATTGAGGTAAATCCGAGAATTTCCTTTGGTTTTTAGGGTTTTCAAAACCCTTAGGTGTGAACCCCATGGAAGCTGGTTCTATCCACTTTGGCCCTTAGGAAACTACACTAAATCATGTTCGAATGATGCGGGAACAAGTGAGTTATCATGGGCTGTGATAAAATCGCGATTTGATGGGGGCTGCACCCACAAGGCCATGGTGGCCGAATGACTTCCATCAGCTAGGCCGAATGGCTCTAGCCGAAGCAAACCAAACTCTTTCGGCCGAATGGCCCAGGGCCTTCTCCTTTGGCCAAGACGTCCATTCGATCGGGGCTATCTCATTCGGCAGCTTCCCATTCCACCAAAGCTAACCACATTCGCCCTAGGCCACTCCTTCGGCCAAACTTTCATTCGGTAGCCTTCAATCGGCCAGGAACACATAATGTTGGGTTAAGCCCATTCGGCCAAGCCACCCTCCTTCACCCTTATTCGGCCAGAAGCTACTTCGGTCGGGTGAAGCCTCATTCGGCTAAGACTCTCCAATTCGGCCGAGCCACTACGTGACCATGAGTACATAATCGTATGCATGGGTTGGTTAAGGATGTTGCATGCATGGGGTATACGTACATGGGAAGTTATTAGGGTTTTTGTAACACCCCGACCGATGGCGGAAACGTCGGGATGCCACGAGAGATGTGTAGATTGTTCATAAGCTCGTGGGCATCTAAATAAATCATCACATATCAAATAAATCAACCAAATTAATTACATCAAAATCATGTTCATCATGATTTAGTTACAGTAATTACACAAAAGATTTAGCTGAATTAACTAAACTCTAGTCTTCAGAATTTCAGTTATCTTAGCTAAGTCCATGACCCTAAGTGATGATGTCCCAAAAGATGTAGAGCTATCCTGCTCTACCTACTTCTCCTCGTTCCCTGAAACATGTAAAAAAATCAAGTGTCAACTACGAAGTAGTTGGTGAGCAATCATAAGTTTTTATGTCGCAAAATGTTCATAAAATGTTTATGAAAGTTTATAATTTTTCGAGAAAATCCACATGTACACCTGCGAGATAATCCAACACTGCCAACACACAAACACAATCACACAATCACATAATTCAAATAATCACAATTAGTCAATCACATATATTCAACCAATCTCAACCATCAATATTTTCAAATAGTATAAGTGGCAATACATTCAATCATTGCGAATGACCGAAGTCAACGACCCATGGAGTTGTGGTAACCCACGTGACAATACATGCAATCATTGCGGATGACCGAAGTCAACAACAACGACTCATGGAGTTGCGATAATCCAAGTGACAATACATGCAATCATTGCGGAGGACCGAAGTCAACAACAACGACTCATGGAGTTATGGTAATCCACGTGACAATACATGCAATCATTGCGGAGAACCAAAGTCCACAACAATGACTCATGGAGTTGTGATAATCTGAGATAATCCGTGACAATCCATAAATAATGAAAATCCAATAGTATGAGTATCATAATGATAAACCAGGTGTCACCCATGTGTTATCAAAATAATATCTAAATCTGGTATACATGTTCCACCTCCGAGTTTAAAAACAAAGTGATTTAAAAGGAGGTTATGAGAACTCACCTGAATTCCTCAGAATCAGTGTTCTTGTAGTATGCGCGCTCACGTATGTAAAATCAAAAGCAACTCAACAATCTGTAATTATCGTATGTTCCATATTCATAAGTATCTAAGTGTGATCATTATTAAGTTATCATATCCGTTCGTCTTTTAGTTATTAATTGTATGACCAACTTAGGTATGTCATCTAAGTTATAGTGATGATCATTGAGATTTCCTATTCCTATAGGTTCACCACTAGTTAGTTTAATCAATCACTACATCATGATTCTAATGAAGATATGAAAGTTATTTATATATACATGGTAAAGGTAGTGACCTTATACATATATAAACCTTCATGTGCATGCATGCATGAATACTTGAGCTAACCAATATGTTTGTAATTTGTTAAATTATAATTAGGTTTGAGAAATCACCCTTAGGTTATTCCCATAAAATACTCCATGTAAACCAATCTATAGTTTAAGTCTTATGTTTTAGAGAGAGAAAAGGTGGTAATTCTCAAACACTCGTGCATGCATGATTCTTGGTTTATCCTTGGTCTTAAACATTAGCGTACTCATTCCCTTGGTTCATAAAATAGGTTTGACATTCATAGCAAAGGTTAACATCCATTAGGGTTCGCGAGTCAAGGGTTCGGTTGAGGGGAGGGTTCGGCCATGCAAGGTCCATTGATAGTCTAGGTTCGCTGGATAAGAACTTCAACAACCATAGGTTCGCAAGTCATAGGTTCGTGGATGGCTTAGGTTCGCGGCAACATGGTTCGTTCCCCTGGTTCGCCTGCAAGGTTCGTGGCACCTCTGGTTCGCCCAGCTCAGTGGAGGTTCGGCCAAAAGGGGTTCGCGGCCTTTAAGATTTGGCTAAGGTGCAAGGGTTCGGCCAGATGGTTAGAAACCTCCAGGTTCGCAACACCCCAGGTTCGCCCATATCAGGTTCGTGGCACCATGCGGTTTGGTCGAAGTATTAGGGTTCGCTGATGGGAGGTTCGCCCAGCTAGGGTTCAGTTCCCTTTTGTCCCGTCTGATGCAGGTTCGCCAACCTGCATCTCCACGAACCAGCAGCTCCTCCTCATCACCATCGGACTTCGAACCATGGCAGAGCTGTTTCCATAGACTATATGTTGTTTACACAAGTTTGTTTCCATGGTTTCCAAGTGTTTAGATGAATTAGAAAAACAGTAGGCTAGTAGGTCGTGGTTCACAAAAGTCTCGAAAATAAAACTCTAGATTTACCTCGAAACGTTAGCCGAAAGCTTGAAATCTTCGTATGTTCTTGTTCTACTCGATTTCACGAACGTTTTGGCACCAAGATCTTGTGAAATGGTTGAGAAATGGAAGAGAAATCGTAGAGAGAAGTTAGAGAGAGAGATGTGACGAATTTGTGTGTTAGAGAGAGAAAGCTTTGTTGGTGAATGAGGAAGAAAGAGTAGTTTACTCTTCTTATACCTCATTTCGTTCCCACATGCTCGGTCTCGTTTATATCGCGTAAAATATTTCGAGATGCTCGGTTATTCTCGTAAATTATATTTTAAAACATGAAACCATTAATTAGTTATGTTTTGTTTTAATAAAATGATTTTAATTTAATGTTGTTTCATAAAATGATTTCGTTTAATTTCGTTAAATCATTTATTTAATAAAACGATTCGTTCAAATTCGTCTTAGGTTGTCATTCCTAAGAAACGTTTTTAAATTTCTTTTCTTAAATTAATATCGTTAAATATTATTTCGGTTATCTAGTCGAAACGCGTTACTCACGTACGTATTCGTAAAAATCGTCACCTTTTCGAATCCAACTCTCGTATCGTATTTCGATTCGATTTACGATTTATGGAATATTGTTTCAGGATATTATTCCTAATAATTATATTCGTGTGAATCGTCACCCACGCGAATACATTATTAAGTTAATATTTCTGAAATAACATTCACGTTTAAAATTATCTTCGTAACCTCACCATCGCGTAATCATTTCCAATAACGCTTTCATTATCTTATTATCTTGAATATTATAATTTCCCAATCCGAATCCCACTAAACCATATCACTGACACATCCATGATAGACCGAAATAAGCTTATGTATAGGGCATATGTAGGAGTAGGTAGCAACCTATCCAGCCACCGTCCCACCACCATTTCGATAAACCATGACCATGTGTCCTTGACTATGTTTAGTAACCAAACAATAACTAACTCATAACTCTTTGTCATTCCAACCCAAAACCCCGGATTCTCCTCACCAAAGCCTCAACACTGATATAATCATGATAAACCGAAGATGGTTTATGTATAGGGCATACGTAGAGATCAGTCGCAACAGCCTCAGCCGCCATCCCACCACCTCTTCGATAGATCATGATTATATCCTTGCCTATCTTTGGTTATAGAATCCTATACCACTACCATTCCCAATCAACAACCCGTATTATGTTAATTCAACTGCAATAAACTCTCTGGTTCTGTTTAGTTGTGTTTCAAACTAAACTTCCCAAGGTTCATGCTTATAATAATGTGTTCTCAATATGTATACCAATAATAATAACATCCAATAATCCATAGTCATTAACAATTATCATATCAGGTCTCAACAGTACAATCATTTATGTAGTGTAATTACCTAAAATGCAGTGATGTTACAGTTTTCCTAACATGAAGCCAACCTAGTTTTTAATAAAGGTGATAAGCTTTTAAGCTTTTCATGCTAAGGATTAAGACACCAACACTTTGCTAATCAAATGCTAAACCTATATCTTGTCAATCACATGGGATTGAGGGTAAACAAAGAGTAATGCAACAACATTAAAGGTTATAACTATTTCAAACATAAAGCAACGACATACACCTATTCCAGAAGGCAAATGTCCAAATTGCTTATTCGATTATGATAAACTTTTCGAGTCTTTTAACTTGTCTCCTACTGTTACTGACGATGAAATCTCTTTGCAGATGTTATACGATTTACAAAATTGTGAAGATACAGGAATTTCTCATCCAGCTGAAGATACTCATCCAACAGGGGAAGGCACTTCAGTAGCTGTTAATGTTGATTGGTCATCGGAGGATGATCAGGATATTTTTGACGATGCAGTTTCTCAAGATCAAGATGAAGATCAGAATATCACAAATCTTGATCATGGTGTTGGAGTCCCGCAAGTGCCAGTGTCTAGAGTACATGTGAATCACCCTGTGAAGCAAATCATTGGAGACCTGTCTGTTGGAGTATAGACGAGAAGGCAAGTTGCAAACGAGGAGAGTTTGTATGTCGAGCTGGAGCGTAATCATGGAACTCAAGAGTTATGGATGTGTTCTGCATTCGTTTCTCAGATTGAGCCTAAGTCTGTAACTGAAGCCCTGCGTGAGCCTGCCTGGGTGGAGGCCATGCAAGAGGAGCTTAATCAGTTTCAGAAACTGGGAGTTTGGCATTTGGTAGATTTGCCAAAAGGTGAAAAGAAGATTGGCACCAGGTGGGTGTTGAAGTGTAAGCGAGACGATAGAGGCGTGATTGTTCGAAACAAGGCACGTTTGGTTGTTCAAGGGTTTAAACAGATAGAGGGAATTGATTATGATGAGGTTTTTGCAACAGTGGCGCGGCTTGAAGCGATAAGATTGTTTTTATCTTTTGCTGCTCACAGAAA
This sequence comes from Mikania micrantha, assembly GCA_009363875.1. Taxonomy (NCBI): domain Eukaryota; kingdom Viridiplantae; phylum Streptophyta; class Magnoliopsida; order Asterales; family Asteraceae; genus Mikania; species Mikania micrantha. The sequence goes on along the minus strand of CM018694.1, from coordinate 1,547,319 downwards.
GTTTAAAGTCTTTCAATTGGATGTTAAGTCTGCATTCCTTTATGGTTCATTGAAAGAGACAGTGTATATTTGTCAGCCACCGGGCTTTGAGGATCCTATCCACCGGGATCAGGTCTATATCCTCGACAAAGCACTGTACGGTCTTCATCAAGCTCCTCGAGCTTGGTATGAGACCCTCTCAACTCATCTTATTGAACACGGGTTCAATAGAGGTCAGATAGACAAGACTCTGTTTTATCGGGAAAAGGGCAAGGACATTCTCCTTGTTCAGATCTATGTGGATGACATCATCTTCGGATCTACCGACGAGCATATGTGTTTAGAATTTAAGCAGGTTATGATTAAGAAGTTTGAGATGAGTGCAATGTCTGACATTAAGTTCTTTTTGGGTTTACAAATCGATCAGTCTGATGATGGTATTTTTATCCATCAGACCAAATACATTCAAGATGTGCTAAAACGGTTTAGCATGCTTGATTGTAAACCTATTTCCACGCCCATTCAGCCCAATCACGGGATTGAGCCGGATATTAAGGGGGAGCTAATCGATGCTACATTATATCGTGGAATGATAGGGAGCTTGATGTATTTGACGGCCTCTAGACCAGATATTGTATTCGCTACAAGTATTTGTGCTCGCTATCAATCAAAACCAAAGGTTTCTCATCTGATTGCAGTCAAGAGGATTTTACGTTATCTGAAGGGTACTCCAGACACCGGTTTGTGGTATCCTAAGGATGATAACTACTCCTTTCATGCTTACAGTGATTCTGACTATGGAGGATGCAAGACTGACTCCAAATCTACTACTGGAGGTGCTCAGTTTCTGGGGGAGAGGTTAGTCTCATGGCAGTGTAAGAAACAAACATCTGTTGCTACATCTACATGTGAAGCTGAATATGTAGCAGCTGCCAGTTGTTGTTCCCAAGTATTGTGGATACAACAACAGATGAGAGATTATGGACTTAATTTCCTAACTACCCCGATTCATGTAGACAATGAGGCTGCCATTGCAATTACCAAGAATCTAGTGTATCATTCACGTTCCAAGCACATTGATATTCGGTTTCATTTCATACGTGACTGTTATGAAAAGAAACTGATTGATGTAGTGAATATACACACAAACGAGCAAAGGGCAGACCTTCTCACCAAGGCCTTTGACAAACAACGTTTTGAGTATTTACTCAAATTAAATGGGATCAGGGTCATGGGTGAGGTAATCAAGAATCAAATTCCTTCATAATCATTTGTTATTGAATTAACATCAGATTTTTACTTTTTTGTGTTTTTGTTTTTAGGGGGAGAAAATTTTGAAAAATACAAAAACATTAAAAAAAAACATAAAAAATAAAAATCTGAGAAATTGATTTGATCTAATGAGAAATGATAGCACATTATTTGCATTTGGAAACATATCTGTATGTGTTATTAAAATTTAATGAATTATTACAAGTATTATGTATGATATGAAAGTAGGTTTATAACTTAGTCAGGATAAGTTTAGACAAAGTTTTGATTATATTTTATAAGAAACATGTGCTTAGAATGCAGTACTTAGTTTTGTCCTGAAAGAGTGGTAATTTTTCTGACAAAATGTTCTTGAACAAAAAGTCAAAGTACTAGTTTGATCATGTGTTTATTTTTTAAAAGAAATTCTGATTTTGTTTTTCTTTTATTTTAGTTTAAAGCTGGAACATTCTTTGTGTATACTTACGTATCGACCTGATTGTTATAGCTTTAAACAATTCAAATTTGTTTTTCTTGGTTCTGATTAAGATTTGGACAATCTCTGCGTATATGAAAATATCGAACTGATTGTTAAAAGCTTAATCTTAAATTATTGTTTCGTTCATTTTCTGGATCATTTGAGAATACGTAAGTATCAACCTTGATTCCAAGATTTTGAACAATTTCAAATTGTTTTCTATTTTGTTATTTTCAAAAAGAAATTCTGCTTTATTTTTGCATGATTAGATTAGTTAAAATTGAAATTATAAGTTTGAGAACATTTATGTTTGTTTAGTTATTCACAAATCGGGGATGTGTTCAAGTAAATGGATTATTATAAAGTGTTTTCATAATCTTGTTTTAAACTGATTTTTTGACTAAGTAATAAATTTAAAAGGATAAGTATACTGACAATCATCTTAAACTTGTAATTTTCAGATAATATTTGAGATAATACAAAAAGATATGTTGAAAATTGTAAAATAATATGATCTCATGTCAGAATTTTTCTCAAACAAAAAGATTTTATTTTTTGTAGGGTAGTTCTTTTGTTATTTTTTTAGTTTAATTTTTCTAAAAATTTAAAAAATTAAAAATTCCAAAAAGATTTTATTTTTCCATCTGATGTTAAATCAATAATTTTTGATTATTTGTTTGACTTTGGAACAATTAAATATGAATTAGTTTTGAAATTAAAAGAAAAAATCAAGTTTTGGAAAAGGTTCGTCTGGTGAAGGTTTGATCAGGTTCGCTGAAAGGGTTCGTTGGTAAGGTTCGCCATATAGGTTCGCTAGCTAGGTGTGTAGCTAGGTTCGCTGAAATGGTTTGTAAGAAAGGTTCGTGGAAATGGTTCGTTGAGAATGGTTCGTTGCTAAATGGTTCGTTGAAAAAGGTTCGTCACCATGGTTCGCTTTAAAGGTTCGTGAGGTATAAATATAGGGTTCGCGAAAATGGTTCGTCACTTTCATCTGTTACACAGACAACGAACCTTCAAGAAGAAATTTTTCGATTTTCGATCTTGAACCTCCTAGAATTTTTCATTGTTATCATTAGATTCAGAATCATCTTGTGAACATTTATAGGTAGAAATCTTTGAATTTGACCGGCTAATTTGAGAGATTTGAGCGATTTTAGAAGATTTTTGATCGAACCTGTAAATTGACTGAAAACTGGTTAAAATCTAAAAATTGAACAAACCATTTTCATTAAAGTTGTTCATCGGCATGTTTTGAACTTGGGTGTTAAATCTTATCATCAAATTCGAAGTTTTGAAATTTTGATTTCAAATCTGGAAATGGTTCGCTGGTTGAACAGGTTCGTGTGAATGAACAAAGGTTCGCCGAACCTTGAAGGTTCGTTTGAGTCTAATAGGTTCGTGGCGAACCTCTGAATTTCAAATCAACCGAACCTTTTGGTCAAGGTTCGTTTGACCAACAGGTTCGTGTGATATAAGGTTCGTTCACATAAAGGTTCGTTCAAAAGGTTTGTCTGATTAACAGGTTCGTCTGAATTAGGTTCACCTAGCATTAGGTTCGTCTAAGAAGGATAGGTTCGCTGATCTACTTAGGAATTTTTTAATTTTTTTTCATTTTTGTTAATGTTTGATTAATTTTTGTTTCTAATTGTTTTTATTTCTATTTGTAGAAATGGCAAACCTAGTATTTGGAGACAAACACAATGTTTTTGCTTACCTGGATCCAACAACAAAGAATGGTCAAGATTTCATACCTATGATAGAATTTCTCAGGAGATCAAGGATATATTATGCGATTTCCAACTCTATCCAGATTTATCGTTCTCATATCCAGAGTTTCTGGGAATCTGCTCGTGTTATTTCAGTTGATGAGGACTATGTCATTGATGCGAATGTGCTTGGACAAGCAATTCGTATATCAGAGACTGACATAAGGAGGGTGCTGCAATTTGGAGGAGAACCGAATGGTGTAACTCTCATTCCTGAGAGGTGCATCAAAGGTTGTTTTCTTCGTATTCGTTATTTTGGAGCTTATAACTCCATATCAGTGAAGAAGGGAAAGATACCGTTGCAGTATAAGTTTCTTGCTCATGTTCAACTCCACTGCCTTAGCATGAGGAAAGGCACGTTTGATGAGTTGAGGGATTTTATGCGATCTGCCATGGTTGCTCTTATATTGAACAAACCGTTCAATTTCTCCGGCATGATCTTTCGATATATGTGCGACAATGTGACGAAGGCTAAGGATAAATTCTACATGTATCCTAGGTTCGTACAAATGCTTATTGATGAGAGATTTCCTGAAGACATGCTACCCAGGGAAGCAGGGGATCTTCTGAAACTCAAACATATGACTGATTCAAGTTTGGGTCAAGTCAGAGTTTACCAGAGGACTGGGGATGCTGTGTTGGAGAAAGATCTTATAGGTCATTGTGCCAGGGCAAATTATGTTGCGCCTGAGAATGATGCTTGGAGACATGATGAGTCAGAATCTGATAATGAAGATGTTGCAGCTGATGATAATCAAGCACCACCTCCACCTCCACCAAGACAACAACCAAGGAAGACTCCTGGTCAATCATCTCGATCTACTTCTCAAGCCAAATCATCACAAGAACAGAGTTCTCAGGAACCGTTGGAAGTTGATATGTCTGAGATGCAGACAGAGACTGTTGTTGCTGATGAAGATGAAAGTGAATCTTCTAACACAGAGTCAGAGTATGAGATGGTACAGGAAGGGAACCAAATGGTGAGAAGACTGAAGAGGAAGTTTGTTGAAAAGGCTGCAGAAGAAAGGGAAGAAAAAGATGATCCTATCTTTATACCTGATGAGCCTGAGTCTTCGAAGCCAAAGAAGATAAAGAGAATGGCCAAGAGAGGGCCTTATGAGAAGAAAAAGACTAAGACTGCTAAGACCATTGTGTCTTCACCTGTGATTTCTACTTTAGCTCCTACTTCTGTTTCTCCTGTTGTTACTTCTTCAGTTTCAACTTCTACTATTCACACTTCTACTTTACAAACTCCAGAGTTTGTAAATGTAGCTACTGTCATACCTTCTTTTGTTGAGTCTACTACAGTTACTGTTTCAGTACCAGAGACTTCTACTCAACATGATGATCTTCCCAGAGATGATTTGTTTTCAGGACTTGATGATTTAGGAGACATCAACTTTACTGATTATGATGATTCAGAGATTAAAAGAAGATTATCTGCTTTGACAAAGGAATTTGAAGAGTATAGAAAGGAAAAGGAACAGAATGTTTCTGATAAACCATCTTCTTCTTCTACTGAGCTTGATGAGATTAAAGCTCAAATGACTTTGATGATGAAGTGGAGAGAGGAGGATATGGTAGAGAAAAAGAAGATGCAAGACAAAATTTCTGAGTTGGATTTCTTCATCAAGTTACAATCTGAAGATATAATTGATTTGAAGAATGAGAATACTGAGTTGAGATTCAAGATCAAAGATTTGGAATCAAAGGTTACAAAGTCTGATGCTTCTAGTTCAAAAGTTGAGAAAGTGGTGGTTGATGTAGATGAAGAGGAAGAGAAGGTGGAAAATGAAGAAGAAGAAGAGGTTGACTATGGAGATACTAGTATAGATGAACATCCTGATGATTTTGATGGTGGTGGTGATGATGGGGCAAATGATGGTGCTGGTGGAGTTGCTGGAAGTGATATTGGATTAGATAGTGTGACTGGAGCTATAATTGTCTATACTCCTTCCAAGCTTGCTAAGGATGCTGTTCCGATTACTTCTGTATCTTCAGATAAGGCAAATGATTGTACTTATGTAGAATTTGAAGATTTGGATTCAATAGAATATCCTGAAAGGATTCTTGATTATTCCTTGCCTACTTTTCTTGATTTATTTAAAATGCATTCTGATATAGATTTGCAGAGAAATATTGTTGAAGTTCAAGTTTATTAAGAAAGAGAAGAAGGAGAAATTATGGATGATTATTCAGTTCAAGATTATCAGAATTTATTTGATGATGATGATGATGAATTGAGATTTGATTTTGAAGAAGATGAAGATACTGATCTTTCTGATTTTGATAAGGATGTTATTGATGAAGAGTTGTTGAATTTGAATACAATGAAGAAAATTTTTGAAGCTGGAAGTATGTCAAGTTATACTTTGAATCCAATTAGAGTGAAGACAAATATGGATTTAGGGAATGAGATTCAAGATGAGACTAAGTACATAATTGATAATCTTCATGTATTCAAGATAATGAAAGACAGTATAGAAGACAAAGATCCAGAGAATTTGTCCAAACAAGTCAAGAAATTCAAGATTGGCTCTACATCTAAAATGATTGGAAATATTATCAGTTATGGTTATTATCATGATATTTCAGGAAGTTTACCAGGTAAAGGATGCTATGTTGTTAAAAGATCTGATGGTTGTCAATATTTTGGTAAAGCTTCGGATCTGATGACTCTTCCAGCATTTGAATGTCAAAATCTTTCACGATTAAAGATGATAAAGCCGATTCAAACTAGACATAATGAGATTTTTGAGAGTTTGTTAAAGAAAGAGGCAAGACATGGATGGAGTTTGTTATCTCCTCAGTTCAGAGAAAGATTCAAAAGTTATGTGAAGCCAACCGTGTACAAAAGGCCAAGGCTCAGGAAAGTTGAACAGGATTGGAATCCATATTTCAAATTCTGGTTTTATAATGAAAGAACATCTGAAGGTGTGATTGTATTGAAGCAAGATGAAGACTGGAGGGTGATTCGGATGCTTGATCCTATTTGGATTGTTAATTGTTCAAGAGATGATATTATTTTGCTTGATTCAGCTCAGATATATGCTGAAGATGGATTTCATGATTATGGTGTGAGTTTTAAAGACATGGCAATTCAATATCAAACCATTGCACGAATGTGTTTTACTTTGCGTATACATTCTGGTTGCAATTGGAATGATGTGAATTATCTTTATACTGAGTTGATGCAATTGCAAAAGGAAAGAGATGAAAGAGATGATAGATTGATGGCAGAAAGATTGGCGAAGATACCACGTTCTGTTGTTATACGAGCGGTGGATAATGTGGTGACTGAAGATGTTGGAGAATCAAGCGGTGTTAAAGACAAAGCTGCAGATCAAGAATGAAGATTTTGATAGCAAACATTTAGGGGGAGTTTGTTAGTGCATATTTGTAATTGTTTTCTATTGAAAAGTTGTTATTTATTTTGATTGTATAAAGGTTCGGCTACTTATGCTTAAGGTTTGTCTGGCCCACGAACCTTAGCATATTGGCGAACCTATTGGAATTGAAAGGTTCGGCGAACCTTTTGGTTGTTTTCATAGGTTTGTCTAGCGAACCTAGTGGTTCGTCCAGCGAACCTTAGGGTTCGGCTGGCAAACCTTAGGTTCGGCTACCTATGAAAGGTCCGCTGGTCTAGTATCTATAAATAGTTGTTTTGTTTGTAGATCTAGGAGAACCTTGGACAGTCTGTTAGAAAAACTCTGTAAATTCTCTGTGTGAGAATTGTTATCTTGTAATCATTTGTTGACAATACAAGATTTGTTTAATGAATTGCTTGTGTTCTTGACTTTTATACATATTAACAATGGATTCCGCACATAGTTAATAGTTCGTAGAACTTCTTATTCGATCCTAATCATTTGGAGATTACACTCACCAAATCAACAACATCACCACTATGCCTCCGCAACCGTTTCCGTGACATCATCAACAGGTGACGAGAGGTGGGAGTGTGACATGTATTGACTAAATAAACCATCTAATATGATGTGGTTATGCCCGTGTGATACGGCGAACACCCTGGATAGAAATAACGAGTTAAAAACTCGTATTGGAGATATCTTAACATAGTAGTTGTGCTGTCCGTTTGGAAACGCGAATTACGGTTTATGGGATATGTGAATATTTTTATGATCTTGCTAGGATATCCAGATTGTTAGGATTCCTTGAGGAAACGTGAGATCAGTGTGCGATATTAAGTTTACCGTGCGGGACCAATCAGGTGAATTCTATGATGTCCATTTTATGTTTTAAAATGTTTTGGGCTGATATGCATACTGTTAATTGTTTGTATTTGACAATATTATATTTAAACTATGTTTGAGACCCCTTGTTTGTATAATTGAGTGTTTGTAAAACAACGATGTTGCCCGTGGGGTTGAACATGTCAAATTATATTTGGTCAAAACATGGTTTTGGGATGTCGTACTCCAGATAGTACGAGTCGAATGATTTTTAAATATACATAAAAGTGATGAGTTTTATGGGCATGGGGAAAATGTTTCGACACGTATTATGATTGTGTGCCACTAGTTGAGACTAGTTGGACGATTTAAACATTTTACAACTGTGATTTGGACAGAGGTCCTAAAACAGGTATTGAAAATGTTTCGGGCATTGCGGTTCTGGTTTGAGCAGGGAAAATGTTTTATAAAATAGTGATTGTGCAGTTTGGGTTAAAAATTTTGTTTTTGACTAATCTGTCGACTGTGGTCGACGGTGCCCTTGCTATATATGTTAAAACAAGCGACGTGCATGTCTTTGTTACCTGTTTCTGGTGGGAAACAGCCCTGGCATATGTGTCGGTATAGGGGGTTAATTGATCAGTTGACTGTATTTGGTTGGTGACGACCGGGCCTGCAGAGGGTGAACGTGACCCTAGACAGTGGCTTGATATTATTATAGATGCAATACAAGGACTACCACACTGTGGAGTTGGCAGGCGGTAACCATACCGTGGACTTGGCGGATTGGTATTTGGGTTTTGGTAACCCGGTTATTGGTTTGAAACTTTTCTGCACAAAGTTTGTCTGTTATATGATTTTGAAATTCCCTTTATTATTATTTAAAATGTGTCATGTAAATCTTTTCCTAGTTGTGTTATCTTACTTTTTGTATGATTAAAACTTAGAACTCACTAGTGAAAACTGATCCCTTTGAGTATGCATGTCAGGGAAAGATAAGGCTTCATGTAACCATGGCAAGGGCAGGGTGTGATATAAAGAATAGCATGCTGATGGAAATTTTGGCATATGTATAATGATGTAAATTATATCATGCTCGCATCTTGTATTGGAACTTGTGCTATATTAATAAAAGTTCCGCTGCTTATCTCTGTTATACCATGTGTTCTGTTGTAATTCCGATTTAGTGATGGTTTCGGGAGATGGGCGTCACAAGTTGGTATCAGAGCCTTGGTTTAACAGATTTTGAGTACTTTCAGTAGTACCTAAACTTAAACTAAGACTCAAAACACAAGTTCGAGATGTCAGTAAATATGCCAATGTAGCTAAATGTCTATTACGCTTGCTTAGTGCCCTATTTGGTGATACTTTACACATATTGTGGTAAAACCCTTAGATGCATAAGTATAGAGAAGTTAGCATTTGCAATTAGCTACAGCAACTAATAGCTTAACTATACAAATGAGGCTCGGGAGTTAACCATGGTGTGGTTTTGATGTAGAACTGATAAGAATTGATTATAAAATGGAAGAAACACCGTAAGTTTCATGTTAGCAATTAAATGTCCAGATAGGACAACAAATGATCAGTAAGAGTTAGACCTATTGATAATGGTCTGAAAATAAGATGTGGATCATCTGTGACCATGACGGATTATAATTAGACTAGTAACAATATAAAGTAATAATTGCAGAGGGCCCTGTACTTATTTATTTATCGTCCTACTGTCATCTAATTATCCATCATACTAGCACTGATATGTCCGGCATCTTATTGATTTCAACCATGATATGCTTTAACCGGTCGACCGAGACTCCATTTCAATGATAGTTTCCTGATTGATTTTTATTTACCTTTAAAGTTTAGATTTTCCCTAAATCCCCAAGAACCCTAATTTATCAATCATCCCCAAATCGTTCCATAGAGTAAATGTTAACTGAAATTGATATGGGGCAATTGTTCTACTCCTTAAATCAATTCTAATGGAGTGTAAACATACCTGTTTTGGTTCAGCTTAGATCTTGTTCAGGTTTGAAATAGGTTTCGGCCGTTCTTCATTCGATTCTTGGTTCTAGAGCAATTTTAGAGACGAGGGATGATATGTTTAGTTTCGTATAATCGATATAATGAATAACCCCATGTTTATTCTCGTTAATTCAAGCCGAACGTTCGACGTTAATTTTTGTGTTAATGTTGCGGTTATGTGATCTTTAAAGTAGGAATAAACGCTCGTAATAGCTCGTTTTAATCGTTTAAATACGTTAGACATTTGATTTAGGTTAATGGGGTGTGACAACCCAAATCAAATGGTGCATTAAAAGTGGGTTTTGAGGTGTAATCGGCGCATGACCGGATTCCGGTAGGTTTGGTCGGACTTAAGGCTGGAAAAACGTGAAGGGGACTGGAAGGGGGGTCTAGGTTTGCGAAATCTTCAAAATTAGCCCCTAGAGATTTCTTTTACCTATTTTTAACCTAAAATTATTTTTACTTTCAAAAGTTTTCGATTTAATCATTCTAAAATATTTATTATTATTATTATTATTATTATTATTATTATTATTATTATTATTATTATTAAACATTTAAACATTAAACTGCTATACATTTTCTTTTATAAAACATAATATGTCCAAATGTTTTATTTTATACAATTTATGAGAATTTCAAAAGTCATGTATTATATGTATATATAGGTGGGTGGGTGTGTGTATAGGTCAATATTTATATATAAAGTATCTAAGGGTGTGTATATTATAATAATAATATTAAATGATATCAATTTATTAACTTTCGTTAAGATTTACAATCGAATAACATCGTCGAAAATTTCTGTCAAAAATTTCTGCCGGAAATTCTCGGATATTATTACAGGTTTTGTATTAGTAATAAACAATAAATGTTTAAAGTAAATGTTTGCAGGAGTACATATCATTATACTGCAATATCGATTGATAGCTAATCAATACAGTTATATTATATGTGGGTTCGAAACCAAAGTTGACTGCATGCCTCCCGCCATGTCCATCACACAAGACAATGGCAAATTGTTTGGTCAATTTTGCACCCATTCCGACCTCCAGTCGGGTTGGCCTCCCAGGCGCGATGTGTGGGTCTTGTTAGGCCCAAATAGTACTATCCAAGATTACCATGTTAGGCGCCTCGCGCTACTAACGGTACGAGATGTGTTTGTGAGGACTTGAGTTGTGATGTGTGCCACACATATACATATAGTTATAAAGCATGTCCATATGTATCCAAAATATGTTTTTTGTACAAAAACATTTGTAATGTAATGTTTTCTCCCTCCAAAGGTAAAAAAATATAAAAAGGGGTCGTGAACTCACCATGTTGTGCAGTTCTTGTTTAGGTGTGTTCGCAACCTATGAATGCTAGCACCTGCTAGTGATTACCTATAATCATATAGTTCGTGAGTATGTGTTTTGTGGTGTGTTGTATCCCATACAATTCCAAGCATCGGTGTGCTCAACCGAGTGTTTGTGTGTTGACTAGACGAATCGTTGGTGACACATTTGTTGTATTTAGTTTGTTTATGTGTTATGTAAACCTTAAACGCGAGTAGGACATTATCATGCATCCTACAACGCTAATTATAGGACACGTATGAAATCGTAAGAGTTTCCATTTCTGGAAAGTTACCATTTTTTGGAAGTTTCTATTTTTGGAAAGTGTAGTTATGAAATCTCAATTCTTCCAACTAATACTTCTACTAGGTTTATAAAAATACGTTTAACACCAAAAATATATCTTTTGTGCATAAATTACCATTTATGTTATTTTGCCCAAAATAAAGTTTCCATTTTTGGAAAGTGTTTGTTTTAAAACTCGTTTTCACAAGGAAAAGTTCCAAATACGTTTACAAATCATTATTAAACATATTTCAATAATCTTAAATCATCAAAACATGTTAAATCATTGAAACCCCTCATTTAATTTTCAAAAGTTTCCATAAATATCAAGTTACTATCAAAATCATGTTTTTCCCAAATCAGACTATCCAAATGTGTTTCTGAACACTTTAATAAACATTTGACACCATCTAGACATATTTAACATGTCTAGATCATTACAAATCAATAACATGCAACTAAAAAGTTTCCTATTATAGTAAGTTTAACAAAATCATCCTTAAATCAACAATACCCAATCCTAGATGATTTCTAACTTCAATCTCAGTCAAAATATATCAAATAACATCCAAGAACAATTGAAAATTCATGCATGTGATCAAACACACTTGCATGTGGGTTTTTAGCCCATGCATGTACGATCTAACTAAGAAAGAACTATAAGAACTACCTTAGAACCTAGGATTCGAGCTGAACAGATGCTAGTTGTTCCACAAGTGGCTGGGAATGCTTCTTTGTTGAGTATTAGGCTTCCAATCACTTCTTTTGAAGCTCCAATAATCCAAGAACACTCTAAAACTGTAAGAAGAGGTTTGGAAGGTGTTTACAGAAGGTTTTGGGGTTGATTACTGGAGTTTTTGGTCGAGTAATAGTGCCAGGGTTTTGGTGTTTGGGTAAAGAACCCTAGTTGTGGAGATTGCGGTTGCTTATATAGACTTTTTAATCTGTGGGACTCGTCGAGTATCGCCGTGAATAAAATAGTCGGGTTCTCTCCCGATACACGTCGCGTACTGCCAACGCGGATATAATTGGTTGTGGCATACCGTTAAAGAATTCAGGGATTCAAAAATCTTGCCTAAGCTTCTTGTACTGTGAAGCTTTTCGCCGAAAGGCTTCGCGTACCGCGAAGGCTTAAAGTTTCAGATTTTTCGATTTAGTTATTCGATTTCGTTTGCGTTTGATTCGTAGAGTCTATTCTAAACGTCTACTTCATGTTAGCACATAAACACATAATGACACATTTTATTATTGTTTGTCCACCAACGTTCGCGTAATAAAACTCGCGTGTGTTTCGATAATTCCTTTAATTACCAATGATAGTTTGTGTTCGTCTTTACAAACGTTTGCACACTTGATTAAACATAATCAAGGCGTAATGCACAATTCAATAATTCCTCTAATTATTGTTTTGCAAATGTGTTTGTGTTTGCCACACTTGATTTCCAAGACCAATGTACAATTCGATAGTCCCTCGAACTATCGTTTCGCAATTGTTTGTGCTTAACTCATTTAATTAAACCTAATTAAATGAAATGCAAGAAGTATGAATGTGAAATACAGAATTGTAAAGGTTTCATTTTACCTGAAATTTCCTGGTGTCACAAAAAGAAGGGAAATCATACATTGGCCATCATCATCTACTCCCCTTCGTCTTCCTCCTCCTCAACAACAAAAACCCTCTACTTATCTGTCAATGTTGCTGCACATGACTTTAGAGAATGCTAAGAGAAACTATGAAGTTCTACAATTTGTGTGCAATCTCAGGTATCAAATCAACTTGATCCTAAGTCAAAAATAAGTGGTTTTGGCTTCATCACTCTGGAGGGAGATTGTTGAAAAATAAGGATTGTTTAGCCTTAACCGTACCTCCCAACCTTTGAGAAAAACCACTGTGCAGCTTAACAACTGAATAACAACCGTAGAAGATTCACAAAAGAACAACCGCGAAAAATTGCTCTCAACCGCTGAGCTTCATTCTTGGAACACAACCATGGATCATCCTTACCTTGGAATACAACAGCTGAGTCAACAATGACAACCGCTGATCAGCATCCGCAATTGAACACTAATCACACAGCAACTGCTTACAACCACAGAAGAGCTAAATATTGAAGAACCACTGAAGACTTAAGTTTCCGTTGTTGACTTTCTATCAGTTGTTGTACTATTCCGTTTGTATCAGTGTCTGTAACTTTGTTAGATGTTGGTCTTATTATTTTTGTCTTGTAACATTAAATGTTTGGGTATTTATATCCCAACATTCCCTGTATTTTTTTTTGAATTTCCTGATAATTTGTTGCGCTATTTCTTTATTATTCTTCTTTTAGATAACTTAACAAACTATTAAAACCACCAAGTGTTTGACTTAAGAGGGACTTTATACCTAGTTTTTGACCAAGAGTCTAAATTCGAATATACCTGGTAAAAAACTACTTGGTCCAACATCTTGCTTCCAAAGCATCTATCGATAGATGTGCTCCTGTGTTTGCCACTACAATCACATACAAGCCGTATCGATTTTAGTATGGCCTCCTTTCTTTTATCTTACGGTGAATATAATGTAACTATTGTTGACTGCTATGTTTTTTACCCAAGCCATCAAATCATAACGAGACTTAATTTCTTAAAAAAACACTACTGTTAAATTTATACATATATAAAGCTAATAAGATTAATGTTAACAAAATGTCACGCCTAATTGATGTCCCATAACACTTTTGTGTTACTATATTTGTTGAAATAATCATGACTGCTTTGTTAAGGCTCAAAAGGTTCACTAGTTTGTTCATAACTGCCTTCTTGGTTGTATGAAATTTTACATTCAAATCCAAACTCCTGATTGTTTTCGTATATGTTAAAAGCTCAATGTAAGGTTTAACATAAGCTTCAATGTAAGGTTCTTCATTTAAATCTAGGAACCTACTCATGCGGTAGAATTGAATGTTGGGATCTTCATTTAAATTTGGCAACCCTTGCAACCTACTCTTGGCGTAACAGGATTGGACGACAGGGTCCTCCTTAAACAAAAATTTTATTAATATTTTGTTAATAAATATCGAAAAATAAAGTTAAAGTTTCATAACAATATTGTAAATAAGTAAGGTTGAATGAAAGAATTGAATTAGAATAAGAAATATGAAGTGAGCTAAATGATATGTTTGATTGATAAAACTAAAAAGAATTTTTGTTAGTGCATGTTTGTAATTGTTTGCTATTCAAAAGTTGTATTTATTTTGTTTTTGTAAAAGGTTCGGCTAGTATATGCATAAGGTTCGTTTGGCCCACGAACCTTGGCATGTAGCGAACCTATTGTGGTTGTTAGGTTTAGCGAACCTATAGGCTGTCAAAGGTTCGGCGAACCTTTTGAATGGTTTTCATAGGTTCGTCTAGCGAATCTAAGGGTTCGTCCAGCGAACCTTAGGGTTCGGCTGGCATACCTTAGGTTCGGCTAGCAGTAAAAGGTTCGCTGGTCCAGTATCTATAAATAGCAGGTTTGTTTGTAGATCTGGACAGAACTTTGAGAACTTTCAGAACTTTGTACAGATTGCTAGAAATTCTCTGTATTTTCTCTGTGTGAGAATTGTCTTCTTGTAATCATTTGTTGATAATACAAGAGTTGATTATTGAATTGCTTGTGTTCTTTGTATTTGTACATATTGACTATGGATTCCGCACGTAGTTAATAGTTCGTAGGACTTCGTATTCGATCCTGATCGGTTTCAACCAAACCAACAGAGTTTTCAAGAGACCAAGACTTCGAAAGATGGAACAAGATTGGAATTCATTCTTTAAATTTTGGTTTTATGATGAGAGAACTTCTGAAGGTGTAATTGTTTTGAAGCAAGATGATGATTGGAGAGTGATCCGAATGCTTGATCCTATTTGGATTGTCAATTGTTCTAAAGATGATATTGATTTACTCAACACTGCAGAGATTTATGCTGAAAATGGTTATCATGATGTTGGAGTGAGCTACAAAGATATGGCAATTCAGTATCAGACCATTGCACGAATGTGTTACACATTGGGTATACATTCTGGTTGCGATTGGAAAGATGTGAATTATCTTTATACAGAATCGATGCAAGTTCAGAAGGAGAGAGATGAAAGGGCTGCTAAGATTGAAGCAGAAAGATTGGCAAAGATACCACGTTCGGTTGTTATACGAGCGGTGGATAATGTGGTTGAAGAAGCTGGGGAATCGAGTGGAGTAAAAGACAGAGTTGAAGAAACAGTTGAAGATAAAGTTGAAGATAGAGCTGAAGGCAAAGATTAAAGATTTTGATAGCAAACATTTAGGGGGAGTTTGTTAGTGCATGTTTGCAATTGTTTGCTATTCAAAAGTTGTATTTATTTAGTTTTTGTAAAAGGTTTGGCTAGTATATGCATAAGGTTCGTTTGGCCCACGAACCTTGGCATGTCAGCGAACCTATTGTGGTTGTTAGGTTTAGCGAACCTATAGGCTGTCAAAGGTTCGGCGAACCTTTTGAATGGTTTTCATAGGTTCGTCTAGCGAATCTAAGGGTTCGTCCAGCGAACCTTAGGGTTCGGCTGGCATACCTTAGGTTCGGCTAGCAGTAAAAGGTTCGCTGGTCCAGTATATATAAATAGGAGGTTTGTTTGTAGATCTGGACAGAACTTTGAGAACTTTCAGAACTTTGTAAAGATTGCCAGAAATTCTCTGTATTTTCTCTGTGTGAGAATTGTCTTCTTGTAATCATTTGTTGATAATACAAGAGTTGATTATTGAATTGCTTGTGTTCTTTGTATTTGTACATATTGACTATGGATTCCGCACGTAGTTAATAGTTCGTAGGACTTCGTATTCGATCCTGATCGGTTTCAACCAAACCAACAGAGTTTTCAAGAGACCAAGACTTCGAAAGATGGAACAAGATTGGAATTCATTCTTTAAATTTTGGTTTTATGATGAGAGAACTTCTGAAGGTGTAATTGTTTTGAAGCAAGATGATGATTGGAGAGTGATCCGAATGCTTGATCCTATTTGGATTGTCAATTGTTCTAAAGATGATATTGATTTACTCAACACTGCATAGATTTATGCTGAAAATGGTTATCATGATGTTGGAGTGAGCTACAAAGATATGGCAATTCAGTATCAGACCATTGCACGAATGTGTTACACATTGGGTATACATTCTGGTTGCGATTGGAAAGATGTGAATTATCTTTATACAGAATCGATGCAAGTTCAGAAGGAGAGAGATGAAAGGGCTGCTAAGATTGAAGCAGAAAGATTGGCAAAGATACCACGTTCGGTTGTTATACGAGCGGTGGATAATGTGGTTGAAGAAGCTGGGGAATCGAGTGGAGTAAAAGACAGAGTTGAAGAAACAGTTGAAGATAAAGTTGAAGATAGAGCTGAAGGCAAAGATTAAAGATTTTGATAGCAAACATTTAGGGGGAGTTTGTTAGTGCATGTTTGCAATTGTTTGCTATTCAAAAGTTGTATTTATTTAGTTTTTGTAAAAGGTTCGGCTAGTATATGCATAAGGTTCGTTTGGCCCACGAACCTTGGCATGTCAGCGAACCTATTGTGGTTGTTAGGTTTAGCGAACCTATAGGCTGTCAAAGGTTCGGCGAACCTTTTGAATGGTTTTCATAGGTTCGTCTAGCGAATCTAAGGGTTCGTCCAGCGAACCTTAGGGTTCGGCTGGCATACCTTAGGTTCGGCTAGCAGTAAAAGGTTCGCTGGTCCAGTATCTATAAATAGCAGGTTTGTTTGTAGATCTGGACAGAACTTTGAGAACTTTCAGAACTTTGTAAGATTGCTAGAAATTCTCTGTATTTTCTCTGTGTGAGAATTGTCTTCTTGTAATCATTTGTTGATAATACAAGAGTTGATTATTGAATTGCTTGTGTTCTTTGTATTTGTACATATTGACTATGGATTCCGCACGTAGTTAATAGTTCGTAGGACTTCGTATTCGATCCTGATCGGTTTCAACCAAACCAACAGAGTTTTCAAGAGACCAAGACTTCGAAAGATGGAACAAGATTGGAATTCATTCTTTAAATTTTGGTTTTATGATGAGAGAACTTCTGAAGGTGTAATTGTTTTGAAGCAAGATGATGATTGGAGAGTGATCCGAATGCTTGATCCTATTTGGATTGTCAATTGTTCTAAAGATGATATTGATTTACTCAACACTGCAGAGATTTATGCTGAAAATGGTTATCATGATGTTGGAGTGAGCTACAAAGATATGGCAATTCAGTATCAGACCATTGCACGAATGTGTTACACATTGGGTATACATTCTGGTTGCGATTGGAAAGATGTGAATTATCTTTATACAGAATCGATGCAAGTTCAGAAGGAGAGAGATGAAAGGGCTGCTAAGATTGAAGCAGAAAGATTGGCAAAGATACCACGTTCGGTTGTTATACGAGCGGTGGATAATGTGGTTGAAGAAGCTGGGGAATCGAGTGGAGTAAAAGACAGAGTTGAAGAAACAGTTGAAGATAAAGTTGAAGATAGAGCTGAAGGCAAAGATTAAAGATTTTGATAGCAAACATTTAGGGGGAGTTTGTTAGTGCATGTTTGCAATTGTTTGCTATTCAAAAGTTGTATTTATTTAGTTTTTGTAAAAGGTTCGGCTAGTATATGCATAAGGTTCGTTTGGCCCACGAACCTTGGCATGTCAGCGAACCTATTGTGGTTGTTAGGTTTAGCGAACCTATAGGCTGTCAAAGGTTCGGCGAACCTTTTGAATGGTTTTCATAGGTTCGTCTAGCGAATCTAAGGGTTCGTCCAGCGAACCTTAGGGTTCGGCTGGCATACCTTAGGTTCGGCTAGCAGTAAAAGGTTCGCTGGTCCAGTATCTATAAATAGCAGGTTTGTTTGTAGATCTGGACAGAACTTTGAGAACTTTCAGAACTTTGTACAGATTGCTAGAAATTCTCTGTATTTTCTCTGTGTGAGAATTGTCTTCTTGTAATCATTTGTTGATAATACAAGAGTTGATTATTGAATTGCTTGTGTTCTTTGTATTTGTACATATTGACTATGGATTCCGCACGTAGTTAATAGTTCGTAGGACTTCGTATTCGATCCTGATCGGTTTCAACCAAACCAACAGAGTTTTCAAGAGACCAAGACTTCGAAAGATGGAACAAGATTGGAATTCATTCTTTAAATTTTGGTTTTATGATGAGAGAACTTCTGAAGGTGTAATTGTTTTGAAGCAAGATGATGATTGGAGAGTGATCCGAATGCTTGATCCTATTTGGATTGTCAATTGTTCTAAAGATGATATTGATTTACTCAACACTGCAGAGATTTATGCTGAAAATGGTTATCATGATGTTGGAGTGAGCTACAAAGATATGGCAATTCAGTATCAGACCATTGCACGAATGTGTTACACATTGGGTATACATTCTGGTTGCGATTGGAAAGATGTGAATTATCTTTATACAGAATCGATGCAAGTTCAGAAGGAGAGAGATGAAAGGGCTGCTAAGATTGAAGCAGAAAGATTGGCAAAGATACCACGTTCGGTTGTTATACGAGCGGTGGATAATGTGGTTGAAGAAGCTGGGGAATCGAGTGGAGTAAAAGACAGAGTTGAAGAAACAGTTGAAGATAAAGTTGAAGATAGAGCTGAAGGCAAAGATTAAAGATTTTGATAGCAAACATTTAGGGGGAGTTTGTTAGTGCATGTTTGCAATTGTTTGCTATTCAAAAGTTGTATTTATTTTGTTTTTGTAAAAGGTTCGGCTAGTATATGCATAAGGTTCGTTTGGCCCACGAACCTTGGCATGTCAGCGAACCTATTGTGGTTGTTAGGTTTAGCGAACCTATAGGCTGTCAAAGGTTCGGCGAACCTTTTGAATGGTTTTCATAGGTTCGTCTAGCGAATCTAAGGGTTCGTCCAGCGAACCTTAGGGTTCGGCTGGCATACCTTAGGTTCGGCTAGCAGTAAAAGGTTCGCTGGTCCAGTATCTATAAATAGCAGGTTTGTTTGTAGATCTGGACAGAACTTTGAGAACTTTCAGAACTTTGTACAGATTGCTAGAAATTCTCTGTATTTTCTCTGTGTGAGAATTGTCTTCTTGTAATCATTTGTTGATAATACAAGAGTTGATTATTGAATTGCTTGTGTTCTTTGTATTTGTACATATTGACTATGGATTCCGCACGTAGTTAATAGTTCGTAGGACTTCGTATTCGATCCTGATCGGTTTCAACCAAACCAACAGAGTTTTCAAGAGACCAAGACTTCGAAAGATGGAACAAGATTGGAATTCATTCTTTAAATTTTGGTTTTATGATGAGAGAACTTCTGAAGGTGTAATTGTTTTGAAGCAAGATGATGATTGGAGAGTGATCCGAATGCTTGATCCTATTTGGATTGTCAATTGTTCTAAAGATGATATTGATTTACTCAACACTGCAGAGATTTATGCTGAAAATGGTTATCATGATGTTGGAGTGAGCTACAAAGATATGGCAATTCAGTATCAGACCATTGCACGAATGTGTTACACATTGGGTATACATTCTGGTTGCGATTGGAAAGATGTGAATTATCTTTATACAGAATCGATGCAAGTTCAGAAGGAGAGAGATGAAAGGGCTGCTAAGATTGAAGCAGAAAGATTGGCAAAGATACCACGTTCGGTTGTTATACGAGCGGTGGATAATGTGGTTGAAGAAGCTGGGGAATCGAGTGGAGTAAAAGACAGAGTTGAAGAAACAGTTGAAGATAAAGTTGAAGATAGAGCTGAAGGCAAAGATTAAAGATTTTGATAGCAAACATTTAGGGGGAGTTTGTTAGTGCATGTTTGCAATTGTTTGCTATTCAAAAGTTGTATTTATTTTGTTTTTGTAAAAGGTTCGGCTAGTATATGCATAAGGTTCGTTTGGCCCACGAACCTTGGCATGTCAGCGAACCTATTGTGGTTGTTAGGTTTAGCGAACCTATAGGCTGTCAAAGGTTCGGCGAACCTTTTGAATGGTTTTCATAGGTTCGTCTAGCGAATCTAAGGGTTCGTCCAGCGAACCTTAGGGTTCGGCTGGCATACCTTAGGTTCGGCTAGCAGTAAAAGGTTCGCTGGTCCAGTATCTATAAATAGCAGGTTTGTTTGTAGATCTGGACAGAACTTTGAGAACTTTCAGAACTTTGTACAGATTGCTAGAAATTCTCTGTATTTTCTCTGTGTGAGAATTGTCTTCTTGTAATCATTTGTTGATAATACAAGAGTTGATTATTGAATTGCTTGTGTTCTTTGTATTTGTACATATTGACTATGGATTCCGCACGTAGTTAATAGTTCGTAGGACTTCGTATTCGATCCTGATCGGTTTCAACCAAACCAACAGAGTTTTCAAGAGACCAAGACTTCGAAAGATGGAACAAGATTGGAATTCATTCTTTAAATTTTGGTTTTATGATGAGAGAACTTCTGAAGGTGTAATTGTTTTGAAGCAAGATGATGATTGGAGAGTGATCCGAATGCTTGATCCTATTTGGATTGTCAATTGTTCTAAAGATGATATTGATTTACTCAACACTGCAGAGATTTATGCTGAAAATGGTTATCATGATGTTGGAGTGAGCTACAAAGATATGGCAATTCAGTATCAGACCATTGCACGAATGTGTTACACATTGGGTATACATTCTGGTTGCGATTGGAAAGATGTGAATTATCTTTATACAGAATCGATGCAAGTTCAGAAGGAGAGAGATGAAAGGGCTGCTAAGATTGAAGCAGAAAGATTGGCAAAGATACCACGTTCGGTTGTTATACGAGCGGTGGATAATGTGGTTGAAGAAGCTGGGGAATCGAGTGGAGTAAAAGACAGAGTTGAAGAAACAGTTGAAGATAAAGTTGAAGATAGAGCTGAAGGCAAAGATTAAAGATTTTGATAGCAAACATTTAGGGGGAGTTTGTTAGTGCATGTTTGCAATTGTTTGCTATTCAAAAGTTGTATTTATTTTGTTTTTGTAAAAGGTTCGGCTAGTATATGCATAAGGTTCGTTTGGCCCACGAACCTTGGCATGTCAGCGAACCTATTGTGGTTGTTAGGTTTAGCGAACCTATAGGCTGTCAAAGGTTCGGCGAACCTTTTGAATGGTTTTCATAGGTTCGTCTAGCGAATCTAAGGGTTCGTCCAGCGAACCTTAGGGTTCGGCTGGCATACCTTAGGTTCGGCTAGCAGTAAAAGGTTCGCTGGTCCAGTATCTATAAATAGCAGGTTTGTTTGTAGATCTGGACAGAACTTTGAGAACTTTCAGAACTTTGTACAGATTGCTAGAAATTCTCTGTATTTTCTCTGTGTGAGAATTGTCTTCTTGTAATCATTTGTTGATAATACAAGAGTTGATTATTGAATTGCTTGTGTTCTTTGTATTTGTACATATTGACTATGGATTCCGCACGTAGTTAATAGTTCGTAGGACTTCGTATTCGATCCTGATCGGTTTCAACCAAACCAACAGAGTTTTCAAGAGACCAAGACTTCGAAAGATGGAACAAGATTGGAATTCATTCTTTAAATTTTGGTTTTATGATGAGAGAACTTCTGAAGGTGTAATTGTTTTGAAGCAAGATGATGATTGGAGAGTGATCCGAATGCTTGATCCTATTTGGATTGTCAATTGTTCTAAAGATGATATTGATTTACTCAACACTGCAGAGATTTATGCTGAAAATGGTTATCATGATGTTGGAGTGAGCTACAAAGATATGGCAATTCAGTATCAGACCATTGCACGAATGTGTTACACATTGGGTATACATTCTGGTTGCGATTGGAAAGATGTGAATTATCTTTATACAGAATCGATGCAAGTTCAGAAGGAGAGAGATGAAAGGGCTGCTAAGATTGAAGCAGAAAGATTGGCAAAGATACCACGTTCGGTTGTTATACGAGCGGTGGATAATGTGGTTGAAGAAGCTGGGGAATCGAGTGGAGTAAAAGACAGAGTTGAAGAAACAGTTGAAGATAAAGTTGAAGATAGAGCTGAAGGCAAAGATTAAAGATTTTGATAGCAAACATTTAGGGGGAGTTTGTTAGTGCATGTTTGCAATTGTTTGCTATTCAAAAGTTGTATTTATTTAGTTTTTGTAAAAGGTTCGGCTAGTATATGCATAAGGTTCGTTTGGCCCACGAACCTTGGCATGTCAGCGAACCTATTGTGGTTGTTAGGTTTAGCGAACCTATAGGCTGTCAAAGGTTCGGCGAACCTTTTGAATGGTTTTCATAGGTTCGTCTAGCGAATCTAAGGGTTCGTCCAGCGAACCTTAGGGTTCGGCTGGCATACCTTAGGTTCGGCTAGCAGTAAAAGGTTCGCTGGTCCAGTATCTATAAATAGCAGGTTTGTTTGTAGATCTGGACAGAACTTTGAGAACTTTCAGAACTTTGTACAGATTGCTAGAAATTCTCTGTATTTTCTCTGTGTGAGAATTGTCTTCTTGTAATCATTTGTTGATAATACAAGAGTTGATTATTGAATTGCTTGTGTTCTTTGTATTTGTACATATTGACTATGGATTCCGCACGTAGTTAATAGTTCGTAGGACTTCGTATTCGATCCTGATCGGTTTCAACCAAACCAACAGAGTTTTCAAGAGACCAAGACTTCGAAAGATGGAACAAGATTGGAATTCATTCTTTAAATTTTGGTTTTATGATGAGAGAACTTCTGAAGGTGTAATTGTTTTGAAGCAAGATGATGATTGGAGAGTGATCCGAATGCTTGATCCTATTTGGATTGTCAATTGTTCTAAAGATGATATTGATTTACTCAACACTGCAGAGATTTATGCTGAAAATGGTTATCATGATGTTGGAGTGAGCTACAAAGATATGGCAATTCAGTATCAGACCATTGCACGAATGTGTTACACATTGGGTATACATTCTGGTTGCGATTGGAAAGATGTGAATTATCTTTATACAGAATCGATGCAAGTTCAGAAGGAGAGAGATGAAAGGGCTGCTAAGATTGAAGCAGAAAGATTGGCAAAGATACCACGTTCGGTTGTTATACGAGCGGTGGATAATGTGGTTGAAGAAGCTGGGGAATCGAGTGGAGTAAAAGACAGAGTTGAAGAAACAGTTGAAGATAAAGTTGAAGATAGAGCTGAAGGCAAAGATTAAAGATTTTGATAGCAAACATTTAGGGGGAGTTTGTTAGTGCATGTTTGCAATTGTTTGCTATTCAAAAGTTGTATTTATTTTGTTTTTGTAAAAGGTTCGGCTAGTATATGCATAAGGTTCGTTTGGCCCACGAACCTTGGCATGTCAGCGAACCTATTGTGGTTGTTAGGTTTAGCGAACCTATAGGCTGTCAAAGGTTCGGCGAACCTTTTGAATGGTTTTCATAGGTTCGTCTAGCGAATCTAAGGGTTCGTCCAGCGAACCTTAGGGTTCGGCTGGCATACCTTAGGTTCGGCTAGCAGTAAAAGGTTCGCTGGTCCAGTATCTATAAATAGCAGGTTTGTTTGTAGATCTGGACAGAACTTTGAGAACTTTCAGAACTTTGTACAGATTGCTAGAAATTCTCTGTATTTTCTCTGTGTGAGAATTGTCTTCTTGTAATCATTTGTTGATAATACAAGAGTTGATTATTGAATTGCTTGTGTTCTTTGTATTTGTACATATTGACTATGGATTCCGCACGTAGTTAATAGTTCGTAGGACTTCGTATTCGATCCTGATCGGTTTCAACCAAACCAACAGAGTTTTCAAGAGACCAAGACTTCGAAAGATGGAACAAGATTGGAATTCATTCTTTAAATTTTGGTTTTATGATGAGAGAACTTCTGAAGGTGTAATTGTTTTGAAGCAAGATGATGATTGGAGAGTGATCCGAATGCTTGATCCTATTTGGATTGTCAATTGTTCTAAAGATGATATTGATTTACTCAACACTGCAGAGATTTATGCTGAAAATGGTTATCATGATGTTGGAGTGAGCTACAAAGATATGGCAATTCAGTATCAGACCATTGCACGAATGTGTTACACATTGGGTATACATTCTGGTTGCGATTGGAAAGATGTGAA
The DNA here is from genome assembly GCA_009363875.1 of Mikania micrantha. Lineage (NCBI taxonomy): Eukaryota > Viridiplantae > Streptophyta > Magnoliopsida > Asterales > Asteraceae > Mikania > Mikania micrantha. The sequence goes on along the minus strand of CM018694.1, from coordinate 1,522,960 downwards.
TTATCTTTATACAGAATCGATGCAAGTTCAGAAGGAGAGAGATGAAAGGGCTGCTAAGATTGAAGCAGAAAGATTGGCAAAGATACCACGTTCGGTTGTTATACGAGCGGTGGATAATGTGGTTGAAGAAGCTGGGGAATCGAGTGGAGTAAAAGACAGAGTTGAAGAAACAGTTGAAGATAAAGTTGAAGATAGAGCTGAAGGCAAAGATTAAAGATTTTGATAGCAAACATTTAGGGGGAGTTTGTTAGTGCATGTTTGCAATTGTTTGCTATTCAAAAGTTGTATTTATTTTGTTTTTGTAAAAGGTTCGGCTAGTATATGCATAAGGTTCGTTTGGCCCACGAACCTTGGCATGTCAGCGAACCTATTGTGGTTGTTAGGTTTAGCGAACCTATAGGCTGTCAAAGGTTCGGCGAACCTTTTGAATGGTTTTCATAGGTTCGTCTAGCGAATCTAAGGGTTCGTCCAGCGAACCTTAGGGTTCGGCTGGCATACCTTAGGTTCGGCTAGCAGTAAAAGGTTCGCTGGTCCAGTATCTATAAATAGCAGGTTTGTTTGTAGATCTGGACAGAACTTTGAGAACTTTCAGAACTTTGTACAGATTGCTAGAAATTCTCTGTATTTTCTCTGTGTGAGAATTGTCTTCTTGTAATCATTTGTTGATAATACAAGAGTTGATTATTGAATTGCTTGTGTTCTTTGTATTTGTACATATTGACTATGGATTCCGCACGTAGTTAATAGTTCGTAGGACTTCGTATTCGATCCTGATCGGTTTCAACCAAACCAACAGAGTTTTCAAGAGACCAAGACTTCGAAAGATGGAACAAGATTGGAATTCATTCTTTAAATTTTGGTTTTATGATGAGAGAACTTCTGAAGGTGTAATTGTTTTGAAGCAAGATGATGATTGGAGAGTGATCCGAATGCTTGATCCTATTTGGATTGTCAATTGTTCTAAAGATGATATTGATTTACTCAACACTGCAGAGATTTATGCTGAAAATGGTTATCATGATGTTGGAGTGAGCTACAAAGATATGGCAATTCAGTATCAGACCATTGCACGAATGTGTTACACATTGGGTATACATTCTGGTTGCGATTGGAAAGATGTGAATTATCTTTATACAGAATCGATGCAAGTTCAGAAGGAGAGAGATGAAAGGGCTGCTAAGATTGAAGCAGAAAGATTGGCAAAGATACCACGTTCGGTTGTTATACGAGCGGTGGATAATGTGGTTGAAGAAGCTGGGGAATCGAGTGGAGTAAAAGACAGAGTTGAAGAAACAGTTGAAGATAAAGTTGAAGATAGAGCTGAAGGCAAAGATTAAAGATTTTGATAGCAAACATTTAGGGGGAGTTTGTTAGTGCATGTTTGCAATTGTTTGCTATTCAAAAGTTGTATTTATTTTGTTTTTGTAAAAGGTTCGGCTAGTATATGCATAAGGTTCGTTTGGCCCACGAACCTTGGCATGTCAGCGAACCTATTGTGGTTGTTAGGTTTAGCGAACCTATAGGCTGTCAAAGGTTCGGCGAACCTTTTGAATGGTTTTCATAGGTTCGTCTAGCGAATCTAAGGGTTCGTCCAGCGAACCTTAGGGTTCGGCTGGCATACCTTAGGTTCGGCTAGCAGTAAAAGGTTCGCTGGTCCAGTATCTATAAATAGCAGGTTTGTTTGTAGATCTGGACAGAACTTTGAGAACTTTCAGAACTTTGTACAGATTGCTAGAAATTCTCTGTATTTTCTCTGTGTGAGAATTGTCTTCTTGTAATCATTTGTTGATAATACAAGAGTTGATTATTGAATTGCTTGTGTTCTTTGTATTTGTACATATTGACTATGGATTCCGCACGTAGTTAATAGTTCGTAGGACTTCGTATTCGATCCTGATCGGTTTCAACCAAACCAACAGAGTTTTCAAGAGACCAAGACTTCGAAAGATGGAACAAGATTGGAATTCATTCTTTAAATTTTGGTTTTATGATGAGAGAACTTCTGAAGGTGTAATTGTTTTGAAGCAAGATGATGATTGGAGAGTGATCCGAATGCTTGATCCTATTTGGATTGTCAATTGTTCTAAAGATGATATTGATTTACTCAACACTGCAGAGATTTATGCTGAAAATGGTTATCATGATGTTGGAGTGAGCTACAAAGATATGGCAATTCAGTATCAGACCATTGCACGAATGTGTTACACATTGGGTATACATTCTGGTTGCGATTGGAAAGATGTGAATTATCTTTATACAGAATCGATGCAAGTTCAGAAGGAGAGAGATGAAAGGGCTGCTAAGATTGAAGCAGAAAGATTGGCAAAGATACCACGTTCGGTTGTTATACGAGCGGTGGATAATGTGGTTGAAGAAGCTGGGGAATCGAGTGGAGTAAAAGACAGAGTTGAAGAAACAGTTGAAGATAAAGTTGAAGATAGAGCTGAAGGCAAAGATTAAAGATTTTGATAGCAAACATTTAGGGGGAGTTTGTTAGTGCATGTTTGCAATTGTTTGCTATTCAAAAGTTGTATTTATTTTGTTTTTGTAAAAGGTTCGGCTAGTATATGCATAAGGTTCGTTTGGCCCACGAACCTTGGCATGTCAGCGAACCTATTGTGGTTGTTAGGTTTAGCGAACCTATAGGCTGTCAAAGGTTCGGCGAACCTTTTGAATGGTTTTCATAGGTTCGTCTAGCGAATCTAAGGGTTCGTCCAGCGAACCTTAGGGTTCGGCTGGCATACCTTAGGTTCGGCTAGCAGTAAAAGGTTCGCTGGTCCAGTATCTATAAATAGCAGGTTTGTTTGTAGATCTGGACAGAACTTTGAGAACTTTCAGAACTTTGTACAGATTGCTAGAAATTCTCTGTATTTTCTCTGTGTGAGAATTGTCTTCTTGTAATCATTTGTTGATAATACAAGAGTTGATTATTGAATTGCTTGTGTTCTTTGTATTTGTACATATTGACTATGGATTCCGCACGTAGTTAATAGTTCGTAGGACTTCGTATTCGATCCTGATCGGTTTCAACCAAACCAACAGAGTTTTCAAGAGACCAAGACTTCGAAAGATGGAACAAGATTGGAATTCATTCTTTAAATTTTGGTTTTATGATGAGAGAACTTCTGAAGGTGTAATTGTTTTGAAGCAAGATGATGATTGGAGAGTGATCCGAATGCTTGATCCTATTTGGATTGTCAATTGTTCTAAAGATGATATTGATTTACTCAACACTGCAGAGATTTATGCTGAAAATGGTTATCATGATGTTGGAGTGAGCTACAAAGATATGGCAATTCAGTATCAGACCATTGCACGAATGTGTTACACATTGGGTATACATTCTGGTTGCGATTGGAAAGATGTGAATTATCTTTATACAGAATCGATGCAAGTTCAGAAGGAGAGAGATGAAAGGGCTGCTAAGATTGAAGCAGAAAGATTGGCAAAGATACCACGTTCGGTTGTTATACGAGCGGTGGATAATGTGGTTGAAGAAGCTGGGGAATCGAGTGGAGTAAAAGACAGAGTTGAAGAAACAGTTGAAGATAAAGTTGAAGATAGAGCTGAAGGCAAAGATTAAAGATTTTGATAGCAAACATTTAGGGGGAGTTTGTTAGTGCATGTTTGCAATTGTTTGCTATTCAAAAGTTGTATTTATTTTGTTTTTGTAAAAGGTTCGGCTAGTATATGCATAAGGTTCGTTTGGCCCACGAACCTTGGCATGTCAGCGAACCTATTGTGGTTGTTAGGTTTAGCGAACCTATAGGCTGTCAAAGGTTCGGCGAACCTTTTGAATGGTTTTCATAGGTTCGTCTAGCGAATCTAAGGGTTCGTCCAGCGAACCTTAGGGTTCGGCTGGCATACCTTAGGTTCGGCTAGCAGTAAAAGGTTCGCTGGTCCAGTATCTATAAATAGCAGGTTTGTTTGTAGATCTGGACAGAACTTTGAGAACTTTCAGAACTTTGTACAGATTGCTAGAAATTCTCTGTATTTTCTCTGTGTGAGAATTGTCTTCTTGTAATCATTTGTTGATAATACAAGAGTTGATTATTGAATTGCTTGTGTTCTTTGTATTTGTACATATTGACTATGGATTCCGCACGTAGTTAATAGTTCGTAGGACTTCGTATTCGATCCTGATCGGTTTCAACCAAACCAACAGAGTTTTCAAGAGACCAAGACTTCGAAAGATGGAACAAGATTGGAATTCATTCTTTAAATTTTGGTTTTATGATGAGAGAACTTCTGAAGGTGTAATTGTTTTGAAGCAAGATGATGATTGGAGAGTGATCCGAATGCTTGATCCTATTTGGATTGTCAATTGTTCTAAAGATGATATTGATTTACTCAACACTGCAGAGATTTATGCTGAAAATGGTTATCATGATGTTGGAGTGAGCTACAAAGATATGGCAATTCAGTATCAGACCATTGCACGAATGTGTTACACATTGGGTATACATTCTGGTTGCGATTGGAAAGATGTGAATTATCTTTATACAGAATCGATGCAAGTTCAGAAGGAGAGAGATGAAAGGGCTGCTAAGATTGAAGCAGAAAGATTGGCAAAGATACCACGTTCGGTTGTTATACGAGCGGTGGATAATGTGGTTGAAGAAGCTGGGGAATCGAGTGGAGTAAAAGACAGAGTTGAAGAAACAGTTGAAGATAAAGTTGAAGATAGAGCTGAAGGCAAAGATTAAAGATTTTGATAGCAAACATTTAGGGGGAGTTTGTTAGTGCATGTTTGCAATTGTTTGCTATTCAAAAGTTGTATTTATTTTGTTTTTGTAAAAGGTTCGGCTAGTATATGCATAAGGTTCGTTTGGCCCACGAACCTTGGCATGTCAGCGAACCTATTGTGGTTGTTAGGTTTAGCGAACCTATAGGCTGTCAAAGGTTCGGCGAACCTTTTGAATGGTTTTCATAGGTTCGTCTAGCGAATCTAAGGGTTCGTCCAGCGAACCTTAGGGTTCGGCTGGCATACCTTAGGTTCGGCTAGCAGTAAAAGGTTCGCTGGTCCAGTATCTATAAATAGCAGGTTTGTTTGTAGATCTGGACAGAACTTTGAGAACTTTCAGAACTTTGTACAGATTGCTAGAAATTCTCTGTATTTTCTCTGTGTGAGAATTGTCTTCTTGTAATCATTTGTTGATAATACAAGAGTTGATTATTGAATTGCTTGTGTTCTTTGTATTTGTACATATTGACTATGGATTCCGCACGTAGTTAATAGTTCGTAGGACTTCGTATTCGATCCTGATCGGTTTCAACCAAACCAACAGAGTTTTCAAGAGACCAAGACTTCGAAAGATGGAACAAGATTGGAATTCATTCTTTAAATTTTGGTTTTATGATGAGAGAACTTCTGAAGGTGTAATTGTTTTGAAGCAAGATGATGATTGGAGAGTGATCCGAATGCTTGATCCTATTTGGATTGTCAATTGTTCTAAAGATGATATTGATTTACTCAACACTGCAGAGATTTATGCTGAAAATGGTTATCATGATGTTGGAGTGAGCTACAAAGATATGGCAATTCAGTATCAGACCATTGCACGAATGTGTTACACATTGGGTATACATTCTGGTTGCGATTGGAAAGATGTGAATTATCTTTATACAGAATCGATGCAAGTTCAGAAGGAGAGAGATGAAAGGGCTGCTAAGATTGAAGCAGAAAGATTGGCAAAGATACCACGTTCGGTTGTTATACGAGCGGTGGATAATGTGGTTGAAGAAGCTGGGGAATCGAGTGGAGTAAAAGACAGAGTTGAAGAAACAGTTGAAGATAAAGTTGAAGATAGAGCTGAAGGCAAAGATTAAAGATTTTGATAGCAAACATTTAGGGGGAGTTTGTTAGTGCATGTTTGCAATTGTTTGCTATTCAAAAGTTGTATTTATTTTGTTTTTGTAAAAGGTTCGGCTAGTATATGCATAAGGTTCGTTTGGCCCACGAACCTTGGCATGTCAGCGAACCTATTGTGGTTGTTAGGTTTAGCGAACCTATAGGCTGTCAAAGGTTCGGCGAACCTTTTGAATGGTTTTCATAGGTTCGTCTAGCGAATCTAAGGGTTCGTCCAGCGAACCTTAGGGTTCGGCTGGCATACCTTAGGTTCGGCTAGCAGTAAAAGGTTCGCTGGTCCAGTATCTATAAATAGCAGGTTTGTTTGTAGATCTGGACAGAACTTTGAGAACTTTCAGAACTTTGTACAGATTGCTAGAAATTCTCTGTATTTTCTCTGTGTGAGAATTGTCTTCTTGTAATCATTTGTTGATAATACAAGAGTTGATTATTGAATTGCTTGTGTTCTTTGTATTTGTACATATTGACTATGGATTCCGCACGTAGTTAATAGTTCGTAGGACTTCGTATTCGATCCTGATCGGTTTCAACCAAACCAACAGAGTTTTCAAGAGACCAAGACTTCGAAAGATGGAACAAGATTGGAATTCATTCTTTAAATTTTGGTTTTATGATGAGAGAACTTCTGAAGGTGTAATTGTTTTGAAGCAAGATGATGATTGGAGAGTGATCCGAATGCTTGATCCTATTTGGATTGTCAATTGTTCTAAAGATGATATTGATTTACTCAACACTGCAGAGATTTATGCTGAAAATGGTTATCATGATGTTGGAGTGAGCTACAAAGATATGGCAATTCAGTATCAGACCATTGCACGAATGTGTTACACATTGGGTATACATTCTGGTTGCGATTGGAAAGATGTGAATTATCTTTATACAGAATCGATGCAAGTTCAGAAGGAGAGAGATGAAAGGGCTGCTAAGATTGAAGCAGAAAGATTGGCAAAGATACCACGTTCGGTTGTTATACGAGCGGTGGATAATGTGGTTGAAGAAGCTGGGGAATCGAGTGGAGTAAAAGACAGAGTTGAAGAAACAGTTGAAGATAAAGTTGAAGATAGAGCTGAAGGCAAAGATTAAAGATTTTGATAGCAAACATTTAGGGGGAGTTTGTTAGTGCATGTTTGCAATTGTTTGCTATTCAAAAGTTGTATTTATTTTGTTTTTGTAAAAGGTTCGGCTAGTATATGCATAAGGTTCGTTTGGCCCACGAACCTTGGCATGTCAGCGAACCTATTGTGGTTGTTAGGTTTAGCGAACCTATAGGCTGTCAAAGGTTCGGCGAACCTTTTGAATGGTTTTCATAGGTTCGTCTAGCGAATCTAAGGGTTCGTCCAGCGAACCTTAGGGTTCGGCTGGCATACCTTAGGTTCGGCTAGCAGTAAAAGGTTCGCTGGTCCAGTATCTATAAATAGCAGGTTTGTTTGTAGATCTGGACAGAACTTTGAGAACTTTCAGAACTTTGTACAGATTGCTAGAAATTCTCTGTATTTTCTCTGTGTGAGAATTGTCTTCTTGTAATCATTTGTTGATAATACAAGAGTTGATTATTGAATTGCTTGTGTTCTTTGTATTTGTACATATTGACTATGGATTCCGCACGTAGTTAATAGTTCGTAGGACTTCGTATTCGATCCTGATCGGTTTCAACCAAACCAACAGAGTTTTCAAGAGACCAAGACTTCGAAAGATGGAACAAGATTGGAATTCATTCTTTAAATTTTGGTTTTATGATGAGAGAACTTCTGAAGGTGTAATTGTTTTGAAGCAAGATGATGATTGGAGAGTGATCCGAATGCTTGATCCTATTTGGATTGTCAATTGTTCTAAAGATGATATTGATTTACTCAACACTGCAGAGATTTATGCTGAAAATGGTTATCATGATGTTGGAGTGAGCTACAAAGATATGGCAATTCAGTATCAGACCATTGCACGAATGTGTTACACATTGGGTATACATTCTGGTTGCGATTGGAAAGATGTGAATTATCTTTATACAGAATCGATGCAAGTTCAGAAGGAGAGAGATGAAAGGGCTGCTAAGATTGAAGCAGAAAGATTGGCAAAGATACCACGTTCGGTTGTTATACGAGCGGTGGATAATGTGGTTGAAGAAGCTGGGGAATCGAGTGGAGTAAAAGACAGAGTTGAAGAAACAGTTGAAGATAAAGTTGAAGATAGAGCTGAAGGCAAAGATTAAAGATTTTGATAGCAAACATTTAGGGGGAGTTTGTTAGTGCATGTTTGCAATTGTTTGCTATTCAAAAGTTGTATTTATTTTGTTTTTGTAAAAGGTTCGGCTAGTATATGCATAAGGTTCGTTTGGCCCACGAACCTTGGCATGTCAGCGAACCTATTGTGGTTGTTAGGTTTAGCGAACCTATAGGCTGTCAAAGGTTCGGCGAACCTTTTGAATGGTTTTCATAGGTTCGTCTAGCGAATCTAAGGGTTCGTCCAGCGAACCTTAGGGTTCGGCTGGCATACCTTAGGTTCGGCTAGCAGTAAAAGGTTCGCTGGTCCAGTATCTATAAATAGCAGGTTTGTTTGTAGATCTGGACAGAACTTTGAGAACTTTCAGAACTTTGTACAGATTGCTAGAAATTCTCTGTATTTTCTCTGTGTGAGAATTGTCTTCTTGTAATCATTTGTTGATAATACAAGAGTTGATTATTGAATTGCTTGTGTTCTTTGTATTTGTACATATTGACTATGGATTCCGCACGTAGTTAATAGTTCGTAGGACTTCGTATTCGATCCTGATCGGTTTCAACCAAACCAACAGAGTTTTCAAGAGACCAAGACTTCGAAAGATGGAACAAGATTGGAATTCATTCTTTAAATTTTGGTTTTATGATGAGAGAACTTCTGAAGGTGTAATTGTTTTGAAGCAAGATGATGATTGGAGAGTGATCCGAATGCTTGATCCTATTTGGATTGTCAATTGTTCTAAAGATGATATTGATTTACTCAACACTGCAGAGATTTATGCTGAAAATGGTTATCATGATGTTGGAGTGAGCTACAAAGATATGGCAATTCAGTATCAGACCATTGCACGAATGTGTTACACATTGGGTATACATTCTGGTTGCGATTGGAAAGATGTGAATTATCTTTATACAGAATCGATGCAAGTTCAGAAGGAGAGAGATGAAAGGGCTGCTAAGATTGAAGCAGAAAGATTGGCAAAGATACCACGTTCGGTTGTTATACGAGCGGTGGATAATGTGGTTGAAGAAGCTGGGGAATCGAGTGGAGTAAAAGACAGAGTTGAAGAAACAGTTGAAGATAAAGTTGAAGATAGAGCTGAAGGCAAAGATTAAAGATTTTGATAGCAAACATTTAGGGGGAGTTTGTTAGTGCATGTTTGCAATTGTTTGCTATTCAAAAGTTGTATTTATTTTGTTTTTGTAAAAGGTTCGGCTAGTATATGCATAAGGTTCGTTTGGCCCACGAACCTTGGCATGTCAGCGAACCTATTGTGGTTGTTAGGTTTAGCGAACCTATAGGCTGTCAAAGGTTCGGCGAACCTTTTGAATGGTTTTCATAGGTTCGTCTAGCGAATCTAAGGGTTCGTCCAGCGAACCTTAGGGTTCGGCTGGCATACCTTAGGTTCGGCTAGCAGTAAAAGGTTCGCTGGTCCAGTATCTATAAATAGCAGGTTTGTTTGTAGATCTGGACAGAACTTTGAGAACTTTCAGAACTTTGTACAGATTGCTAGAAATTCTCTGTATTTTCTCTGTGTGAGAATTGTCTTCTTGTAATCATTTGTTGATAATACAAGAGTTGATTATTGAATTGCTTGTGTTCTTTGTATTTGTACATATTGACTATGGATTCCGCACGTAGTTAATAGTTCGTAGGACTTCGTATTCGATCCTGATCGGTTTCAACCAAACCAACAGAGTTTTCAAGAGACCAAGACTTCGAAAGATGGAACAAGATTGGAATTCATTCTTTAAATTTTGGTTTTATGATGAGAGAACTTCTGAAGGTGTAATTGTTTTGAAGCAAGATGATGATTGGAGAGTGATCCGAATGCTTGATCCTATTTGGATTGTCAATTGTTCTAAAGATGATATTGATTTACTCAACACTGCAGAGATTTATGCTGAAAATGGTTATCATGATGTTGGAGTGAGCTACAAAGATATGGCAATTCAGTATCAGACCATTGCACGAATGTGTTACACATTGGGTATACATTCTGGTTGCGATTGGAAAGATGTGAATTATCTTTATACAGAATCGATGCAAGTTCAGAAGGAGAGAGATGAAAGGGCTGCTAAGATTGAAGCAGAAAGATTGGCAAAGATACCACGTTCGGTTGTTATACGAGCGGTGGATAATGTGGTTGAAGAAGCTGGGGAATCGAGTGGAGTAAAAGACAGAGTTGAAGAAACAGTTGAAGATAAAGTTGAAGATAGAGCTGAAGGCAAAGATTAAAGATTTTGATAGCAAACATTTAGGGGGAGTTTGTTAGTGCATGTTTGCAATTGTTTGCTATTCAAAAGTTGTATTTATTTTGTTTTTGTAAAAGGTTCGGCTAGTATATGCATAAGGTTCGTTTGGCCCACGAACCTTGGCATGTCAGCGAACCTATTGTGGTTGTTAGGTTTAGCGAACCTATAGGCTGTCAAAGGTTCGGCGAACCTTTTGAATGGTTTTCATAGGTTCGTCTAGCGAATCTAAGGGTTCGTCCAGCGAACCTTAGGGTTCGGCTGGCATACCTTAGGTTCGGCTAGCAGTAAAAGGTTCGCTGGTCCAGTATCTATAAATAGCAGGTTTGTTTGTAGATCTGGACAGAACTTTGAGAACTTTCAGAACTTTGTACAGATTGCTAGAAATTCTCTGTATTTTCTCTGTGTGAGAATTGTCTTCTTGTAATCATTTGTTGATAATACAAGAGTTGATTATTGAATTGCTTGTGTTCTTTGTATTTGTACATATTGACTATGGATTCCGCACGTAGTTAATAGTTCGTAGGACTTCGTATTCGATCCTGATCGGTTTCAACCAAACCAACAGAGTTTTCAAGAGACCAAGACTTCGAAAGATGGAACAAGATTGGAATTCATTCTTTAAATTTTGGTTTTATGATGAGAGAACTTCTGAAGGTGTAATTGTTTTGAAGCAAGATGATGATTGGAGAGTGATCCGAATGCTTGATCCTATTTGGATTGTCAATTGTTCTAAAGATGATATTGATTTACTCAACACTGCAGAGATTTATGCTGAAAATGGTTATCATGATGTTGGAGTGAGCTACAAAGATATGGCAATTCAGTATCAGACCATTGCACGAATGTGTTACACATTGGGTATACATTCTGGTTGCGATTGGAAAGATGTGAATTATCTTTATACAGAATCGATGCAAGTTCAGAAGGAGAGAGATGAAAGGGCTGCTAAGATTGAAGCAGAAAGATTGGCAAAGATACCACGTTCGGTTGTTATACGAGCGGTGGATAATGTGGTTGAAGAAGCTGGGGAATCGAGTGGAGTAAAAGACAGAGTTGAAGAAACAGTTGAAGATAAAGTTGAAGATAGAGCTGAAGGCAAAGATTAAAGATTTTGATAGCAAACATTTAGGGGGAGTTTGTTAGTGCATGTTTGCAATTGTTTGCTATTCAAAAGTTGTATTTATTTTGTTTTTGTAAAAGGTTCGGCTAGTATATGCATAAGGTTCGTTTGGCCCACGAACCTTGGCATGTCAGCGAACCTATTGTGGTTGTTAGGTTTAGCGAACCTATAGGCTGTCAAAGGTTCGGCGAACCTTTTGAATGGTTTTCATAGGTTCGTCTAGCGAATCTAAGGGTTCGTCCAGCGAACCTTAGGGTTCGGCTGGCATACCTTAGGTTCGGCTAGCAGTAAAAGGTTCGCTGGTCCAGTATCTATAAATAGCAGGTTTGTTTGTAGATCTGGACAGAACTTTGAGAACTTTCAGAACTTTGTACAGATTGCTAGAAATTCTCTGTATTTTCTCTGTGTGAGAATTGTCTTCTTGTAATCATTTGTTGATAATACAAGAGTTGATTATTGAATTGCTTGTGTTCTTTGTATTTGTACATATTGACTATGGATTCCGCACGTAGTTAATAGTTCGTAGGACTTCGTATTCGATCCTGATCGGTTTCAACCAAACCAACAGAGTTTTCAAGAGACCAAGACTTCGAAAGATGGAACAAGATTGGAATTCATTCTTTAAATTTTGGTTTTATGATGAGAGAACTTCTGAAGGTGTAATTGTTTTGAAGCAAGATGATGATTGGAGAGTGATCCGAATGCTTGATCCTATTTGGATTGTCAATTGTTCTAAAGATGATATTGATTTACTCAACACTGCAGAGATTTATGCTGAAAATGGTTATCATGATGTTGGAGTGAGCTACAAAGATATGGCAATTCAGTATCAGACCATTGCACGAATGTGTTACACATTGGGTATACATTCTGGTTGCGATTGGAAAGATGTGAATTATCTTTATACAGAATCGATGCAAGTTCAGAAGGAGAGAGATGAAAGGGCTGCTAAGATTGAAGCAGAAAGATTGGCAAAGATACCACGTTCGGTTGTTATACGAGCGGTGGATAATGTGGTTGAAGAAGCTGGGGAATCGAGTGGAGTAAAAGACAGAGTTGAAGAAACAGTTGAAGATAAAGTTGAAGATAGAGCTGAAGGCAAAGATTAAAGATTTTGATAGCAAACATTTAGGGGGAGTTTGTTAGTGCATGTTTGCAATTGTTTGCTATTCAAAAGTTGTATTTATTTTGTTTTTGTAAAAGGTTCGGCTAGTATATGCATAAGGTTCGTTTGGCCCACGAACCTTGGCATGTCAGCGAACCTATTGTGGTTGTTAGGTTTAGCGAACCTATAGGCTGTCAAAGGTTCGGCGAACCTTTTGAATGGTTTTCATAGGTTCGTCTAGCGAATCTAAGGGTTCGTCCAGCGAACCTTAGGGTTCGGCTGGCATACCTTAGGTTCGGCTAGCAGTAAAAGGTTCGCTGGTCCAGTATCTATAAATAGCAGGTTTGTTTGTAGATCTGGACAGAACTTTGAGAACTTTCAGAACTTTGTACAGATTGCTAGAAATTCTCTGTATTTTCTCTGTGTGAGAATTGTCTTCTTGTAATCATTTGTTGATAATACAAGAGTTGATTATTGAATTGCTTGTGTTCTTTGTATTTGTACATATTGACTATGGATTCCGCACGTAGTTAATAGTTCGTAGGACTTCGTATTCGATCCTGATCGGTTTCAACCAAACCAACAGAGTTTTCAAGAGACCAAGACTTCGAAAGATGGAACAAGATTGGAATTCATTCTTTAAATTTTGGTTTTATGATGAGAGAACTTCTGAAGGTGTAATTGTTTTGAAGCAAGATGATGATTGGAGAGTGATCCGAATGCTTGATCCTATTTGGATTGTCAATTGTTCTAAAGATGATATTGATTTACTCAACACTGCAGAGATTTATGCTGAAAATGGTTATCATGATGTTGGAGTGAGCTACAAAGATATGGCAATTCAGTATCAGACCATTGCACGAATGTGTTACACATTGGGTATACATTCTGGTTGCGATTGGAAAGATGTGAATTATCTTTATACAGAATCGATGCAAGTTCAGAAGGAGAGAGATGAAAGGGCTGCTAAGATTGAAGCAGAAAGATTGGCAAAGATACCACGTTCGGTTGTTATACGAGCGGTGGATAATGTGGTTGAAGAAGCTGGGGAATCGAGTGGAGTAAAAGACAGAGTTGAAGAAACAGTTGAAGATAAAGTTGAAGATAGAGCTGAAGGCAAAGATTAAAGATTTTGATAGCAAACATTTAGGGGGAGTTTGTTAGTGCATGTTTGCAATTGTTTGCTATTCAAAAGTTGTATTTATTTTGTTTTTGTAAAAGGTTCGGCTAGTATATGCATAAGGTTCGTTTGGCCCACGAACCTTGGCATGTCAGCGAACCTATTGTGGTTGTTAGGTTTAGCGAACCTATAGGCTGTCAAAGGTTCGGCGAACCTTTTGAATGGTTTTCATAGGTTCGTCTAGCGAATCTAAGGGTTCGTCCAGCGAACCTTAGGGTTCGGCTGGCATACCTTAGGTTCGGCTAGCAGTAAAAGGTTCGCTGGTCCAGTATCTATAAATAGCAGGTTTGTTTGTAGATCTGGACAGAACTTTGAGAACTTTCAGAACTTTGTACAGATTGCTAGAAATTCTCTGTATTTTCTCTGTGTGAGAATTGTCTTCTTGTAATCATTTGTTGATAATACAAGAGTTGATTATTGAATTGCTTGTGTTCTTTGTATTTGTACATATTGACTATGGATTCCGCACGTAGTTAATAGTTCGTAGGACTTCGTATTCGATCCTGATCGGTTTCAACCAAACCAACAGAGTTTTCAAGAGACCAAGACTTCGAAAGATGGAACAAGATTGGAATTCATTCTTTAAATTTTGGTTTTATGATGAGAGAACTTCTGAAGGTGTAATTGTTTTGAAGCAAGATGATGATTGGAGAGTGATCCGAATGCTTGATCCTATTTGGATTGTCAATTGTTCTAAAGATGATATTGATTTACTCAACACTGCAGAGATTTATGCTGAAAATGGTTATCATGATGTTGGAGTGAGCTACAAAGATATGGCAATTCAGTATCAGACCATTGCACGAATGTGTTACACATTGGGTATACATTCTGGTTGCGATTGGAAAGATGTGAATTATCTTTATACAGAATCGATGCAAGTTCAGAAGGAGAGAGATGAAAGGGCTGCTAAGATTGAAGCAGAAAGATTGGCAAAGATACCACGTTCGGTTGTTATACGAGCGGTGGATAATGTGGTTGAAGAAGCTGGGGAATCGAGTGGAGTAAAAGACAGAGTTGAAGAAACAGTTGAAGATAAAGTTGAAGATAGAGCTGAAGGCAAAGATTAAAGATTTTGATAGCAAACATTTAGGGGGAATTTGTTAGTGCATGTTTGTAATTGTTTGCTATTCAAAAGTTGTATTTATTTTGTTTTTGTAAAAGGTTCGGCTAGTATATGCATAAGGTTCGTTTGGCCCACGAACCTTGGCATGTCAGCGAACCTATTGTGGTTGTTAGGTTTAGCAAACCTATAGGCTGTCAAAGGTTCGGCGAACCTTTTGAATGGTTTTCATAGGTTCGTCTAGCGAATCTAAGGGTTCGTCCAGCGAACCTTAGGGTTCGGCTGGCAAACCTTAGGTTCGGCTAGCAGTAAAAGGTTCGCTGGTCCAGTATCTATAAATAGCAGGTTTGTTTGTAGATCTGGACAGAACTTTCAGAACTTTGTACAGATTGCTAGAAATTCTCTGTATTTTCTCTGTGTGAGAATTGTCTTCTTGTAATCGTTTGTTGATAATACAAGAGTTGATTATTGAATTGCTTGTGTTCTTTGTATTTGTACATATTGACTATGGATTCCGCACGTAGTTAATAGTTCGTAGGACTTCGTATTCGATCCTGATCGGTTTCAACCAAACCAACAATTTTTTATACGTAGCATATAGGAACACACTACTTACTACTTTTCCATTATGGCAAAATCAAATTGTCCCTCATATAACTGTCATTTATACGTTATACGAAGCGTAAGACATCCCATAATTACACAAAATATTTGCACCATTGACCTACCTGGTTGTGTACATGTCTACAAGAAGCATATATCATGCTATATGTGGTGTAAGGTGTTATACAAGGCGTATAATTGGGTGTGAGATTAACATGACACTTACTCAAACAACAAAAGGTGAAACACGTCACATCACTCATTTGTTCAACAAATACGGTTTTACTTTTTCAAACAACCAAACTTAATACGAGTTGTAAAAGGAGATATGGTTTGTTTTTGTGCACTAATACATGCCATTAAATTCAATACAGGCCCGTATGATTTTTTTTATTTTTGTTTTTAATTATATGATGTGATGTATTATTCCTCTATGAAATGACATAAAATTTCACAAAAGTTACTACATAAATAATTATATTTTAGTTAATTTTATTGTTAAATTATTTGTATTAATTATTTAAATTATTTGTTTAATTAATCAACTAAATTTGTTAAAAGTATCATTGTGTGACACTAGCTATCTATTAGGTGTTAATGTTCTAAATATTACGACTGCCAAGGTTAGAAGTAATAAGGCACTGGTAGTTATAACTACTAGGGTGATGATTGCGATGATAATGACAATTATGGCTGTGACAACATAATTGAATCTCCTATCAATCCCAACAATGAGAACTATGGGAATTTTTTGTGAAGATATACAAAACCAATAAACCATAACATATTTTATCATTATTTGTTTGGATGCATTTTATTTGTCAAGTTTTTGGATGTTTAACACCATTGGATGTATTACTTTTTATTAGCATTAGAAGCGCATTACATTATGTTAGGGTAAGGTGTTCATATTTTAATGAATCTTCCACTTATTTTTTGGATTATTTATGGTTAAACTCTTTATAAACAGTTAAGGTTTTCATCCTCTTTTATTGATAGAAATTCAAATCTAAGCATGGAAACATGATCATATGACGTTTTAGCATATAGTTGAGAAATAAACTTTGGATCTTTATGTCTATAAGAAATCTTAAAAGTAAAATCTTCATTTAGGGTTTCATGTGAAAAACTCCCCATATATGAGCCTATCGAACCCCGCCTTTTTACTTGTTTTTAATATTTTGGGGTTGATATACAGGCGAATAACATTTTTGAACATGAAGGTACATTTTTAAGTAATATACTTTATATCTTGGAATATTTTTATGTTGGTGTTCATCGTGGGTCCCAGAACACTCAAAAATAACCTTGGTATAATTTATGTTGGTGTTCATTGTTCATAAGATGATCAAATCTCTCAGTGTTAACATTTGCTCATGGCCAATCCTGTCAAGTGTTAATAATTGTAGATGTTTAAATGAACCCATGTAGATGACCACATTTCTTCAATTGTTCATCGTTCATCAAATGATCAAATTTCCAAGTGTTAACAATTGTTGATGGCCAAATCCTCTCTAAGTGTTAATATTTTCAAATGATTAAGCGAACCAGTGTGGATGACCGCATTTCTTTGAGCGTTAACATTTGCAGATGACCAATCGTCCTAAGCGGTATTTGTGGATGACCAAGCAGAACTAGTATCGGTTACTATGAACCAAACGGTTCGTGAATCCTTTGAAAGGAAGTTTGTTTAACTTTGTTCGTTTAATTAATTAAACAAATGAACAATAAATTTTTTTCATTTAGCTAGATGAACAAACATGAAAAGAGGTCATGTTAGTTCATTTGTGTTCATGAACATTCGTGAATGCGCTTTTTTGTTCGTTTACATTTGATGAAGGGTATGCCAAGACATGGAATCCTAACGCCAACTATAACAGTTTCTGGAATGAAGTACGGGATAAATGGTTACTAAGGATATGAAAAATTAGAAACATCAGGTCATCATATGAGTCTAGCTGATACTAATGAATGATCTTAATAGCTATGCGAATGATCACCGGGATGTGTAACGAATTACTTAACCAGCCTCTCCATACACGGATCATGTAAGGATTCAAAAGATCGTATCACTTATTCAGTATCAATAATCTCAGTACACGAAAAGTGTAAGGATGTAAAGAAATAAATAAAAGCATTTTAAGTTAATACCTTGAAACGTAAGGAATCCAAAGAAATAAATAGGAAAATTCGATGATCATGCAATTTGCCTGAACAACCTTCAAAACCTAGACAATCCAAATTCCCTAATGTGGTTAGTCTAAGAAATGGTAATCCTACTATTTATAATCCAATTACATACAATATTCTAAGGTTCAACCAATACTCAAAACACAAAATCTAACCCTAACACTGATAAAACCCGATGAAAACACGAGGTAACTACCAGGACTCACTAATTAAACATTATCATGAACTTATAGATCAACATAATATCAATAAATAACCAATATTAATCATATCTGATCATAATCATAAACAATCCAAATCCTATAAAAGTAAACCGGAAACCGTTAAAATTAATCGTTGATCATCCGAATATAGGAAATACAAGGATTTTAGCCTATTAACATGTTTATAACAGTAATAATATGAGAAAAAAATCAAAAACATTGTAGAGCCCATTTCACGATGAAGACTGACAAAGCCAACCATAGAAGATCTGAAGTCCAGATGTTGATAGATTTTGGTGACTTTCGATTACATGTAGTTCGAATACAGATATTGCTCGAGTACTCGAAGTTATTTTGTATTGAACTTCGAGTACACCTAGATTTAGTATAAATAGACGTATTTTGTACTAGTTTAGGTTGGAATCCCGAGGCATTTGCTCTCTGAACGTATTGAGGCATCTGTACTCGAACTTCAGCATTTAATATAAAGATTTCATTTTTCTACTTGCTTTCTTGATTCTAGCATGGATTCTGCACCTGTTAGAGTCTGTTGGTGACGTTTTGAGTGATAAAGCTACGTTCTTGACCCAGTTTGAGACCTACAAGTGGTATCAGAGCCTAAGTGCTCTTTTCGTCATCAAGGTAACATCTTTTTCAAGCAAGTTTATTACTTTATCATTCTACTATACTCTATCAGGGTACTGTGTAAATTTGGGACTCCAGATCTTAAGAAATATTTTTATAAAATTTTCTTAAGTATTTTCGAGTTCTAAATTTTCGAGTTCAGTTGTTTCGAGTATAATCAGGGTGTTCAAAGTAGTGTTGGAAATTCGACTACAAGGTTTTTCGACTACAAAGAGTTTCGAGTACAGGGGTTGTTCGAGTATTTTGAACTTCGAGTAAGTTTTTCGATTGCAGAGAAATTCGAGTAGAGCAGTCTTCGATTATAAGTCTTTTCGAGTACAGATTGAGTTTCGGTTACTACTGGGGGTCGAGTATAGAATCATTGTTCAAGTGCAATTGAGATCCATAGTTCGATTATAGTGTTACTTCGAGTGTTGCTTCACTTCGAGTAGTGTTTGGTGCTCAGCTTTACTGGGAGTTCGAGAACTGTACTTAGAAAATTTTCTGATCGATCATGGCTTCAAAGAATCTGACCAATCTATCCAACCTGCTCAATCTGGACAATGAGATCGGCACAGGAACCAAGCCACCTAGGCTTGTGTCGGGAGACAACTTTCAAGATTGGAAGTTCATATTTCAATCGTTCCTCAAGTATACTGACCCGAAACTTTGGAGGTCGATTGAAGACGGGCCTCGTGTGCCCATGTATCAAAGTGAACTCAATGGATTAATTCTCAAGGATCCTGAACTGTTTACAGAGGCTGACATTCTTTTGATGGAAAAGGATGACAAAGCATATGCATCAATCACAATGGCATTATCTACTGATGTCGATCATGGCTTTAAGGAACATAAGACAGCTAAGCAATTATGGGATGCCTTAGTTGAAAGGTTTAAAGGCAATGAAGATATGCGAGAGAGTCGCAAAGATATGCTAAGGCAAAGGTTCAATATGTTCAATCATATCAAAGGTGAATCCTTGGAGGCTCAACTGAATCGTTTCACTCACCTTATGACCGAGATGACTAGTGCCGGAATTGAGATGACCAAAGGGGAGGTCAACAAGAAGCTCTTGAACTCATTGCCTTACAATTGGAATTCCAACTGCACCACAATCAAGAGAACAACAGATATGTACAAGACCTCCCTAAGTGAGCTGATTTCAATCATCAATTCTTATGACATGGACGACAAGCAAAGAGCTCTCAATCATGCAAGTGGGTGCATTGCACAAGCTTCAGAGAATGCTGCTCTACTGTCAGCCATCAACTTTCAAACTTCAGGGGTACAGCATCATCAAGCCCCTTCATCTCAGTCAATTCCATTTGAGAATGCATTCATATCTTCTGGGCAAAGCAGTTTAGTGCCCAAGATCAGTCCTGAGAGTGAAGAAAATCTGCTTCTGTTTAAGGGTTTCATGAACAGTTATAATGCATTCATAGCTGGAGAGTTAGCACCTGCCAACCTTACTCAGGATAATCTAGAGCAGATAAATCCAGCAGATGTTGAGGAGATGGATATCTCATGGCAAATGGCAATGGTTGTGTTTCGAGCAAAGAAGTTCATCAAAAGGTATGGAAGGAACAGCTTTGGAAACAACCCGGGAAAGAAACTTGGATTTGATAAGTCAAAGCTGCGGTGCTACAACTGTGACTGCTGCTGCAGGAGAAGGTGCTAGCTCATCTAAGGCACTGGTGACTCAAGAAACTGACACCTATGATTGGAGTGATCAAGTGCAGGAATTGGAGCCAACTCTGAGTCACGCTTTCATAGCTGAGGTGGATGAAAAGCTGAATGAGGTAACCCAAAATCTTTGTTCTACTTCTTGCATTGATAAAGTCCTTAGATATCGATCTCACAATGAGGACTTGATCAAAGAGATCACCAAACTTAAGTACTTTAACTCTGAGTTTTTAAAAAAATGAGGGACGTTTCAAAAAGAAACATGACGCTAAAAGGCGTGATATTTCACAATTAAAGGAGTTATTAAGTGATAAAGAGTCCAACTATCGTGACGCAAGGCGTCGGATAGATGAACTCACTTCAGAGTTGGAGCAACTTAAGTCTAAGTTGTCCAAATCTAAAATTCAGGCTGATAAGTATGATTATGCTAGTACTGTAGTGGCCAACATGATTGATGTCCAATGTAGGAGAAAGTCAAAAATTGGGATTGGTTTTACCGAGGTGAAACCTCCGTTTAACCACAATTACTCTATCATGCCCAATATCAACACTTCTGTTGATGATCTGTTGTTGAAATCTGACCGAAGGTTTGATTTCACCACTGGTTCTGACAAACCAGTTTCTTTGACAACAGATCCCATTGAGACTAGCCCCAATATTTCTGATGATTCTGAGGTGTGTGCAGATAGTTTAAACAAAACAGGTGTGAGGGGGAAGTTTGAATAAAGAAGTGCTGGGAGGAGCACAGATTGTTCAACATATTTTGGAACATCATCTTTTATTTCAAACACTGATTTTGTTGGAAAAGTTGATGAATTTAAAATTAAAACAAATGAGATGTCTAAAAACTTTAAGTCAACTTTTGTTAAGAATGATGTTATTTTGGAATCAATATCTTCGTGTTTGCATCATGAGTACAAGGGTCATTCCACAGTCACCAAAAAGGCAGGTTCAAAGTTAAACCCTGACTATGAACCTTTTGTTCCAACATGGTCATTGGAACAAGCCTCTACAAGCTCATATTCTAGCCACAATGACTGTGATGTAAAACCCTTTGACCCTAAGGAATTTCATGAGAAGGTATGTTATTTTGTTTGTGGTGGACCAGGCCACATTGCCAAAATTGTCTGCACAGACTTACTGAATTCTTCTATGGAAAGAATCAGAAGGTCACACCCAAGGCTAAACCCTCTATCAAATCAACGAGGACTGACCAATCCTCAAATCCTAGGGTGAATCCTCAGAAAGAATCTCAAAAGCATTCCACTGCCAAAAGGACAAAGTTGTTCAAACATCATCAATCTGGTTTTCAAAAACAAAATTCAAACTTTTCAAAAGTTAAAAACAGGTCACAGTAGAAACGTGATCCACCAGTAAGAACCCCATTAAAACCAGTTAACCATGGCAGTGTTGCAAGATCAAAGATTGATAAGGGCAAATCAGTTAAATCTAAAGGTGTTCACAAGAAAGAACCCGTTATCTCTCCTATGCCTAAACCTGTTATGGTTTGGGTACCAATCTCTCATTGATTGTGTGTAGAATGCAGGGACGGCCAAATAAGCTTAAAAATGTTTGGTATGTAGACAGTGGCTGCTCCCGGCATATGACTGGGGATTTCTCTCAGTTACATGAAGTTACACCGTTCAATGGAGGATATGTATCGTTTGTGGGAGACAAGGGAGGAAGGATTAGCATGAAAGGCATGGTTACAAATGGAACTCTTAGTTTTGAAGACGTGTACTATGTTGAAGAGCTCAATCACAGTTTATTGAGTGTTTCTCAGATTTGTGACAAGAGTTTTTCTACACACTTCACAAACAAGGAGTGTCTTATTTTGAAGCCTGGTTTTGTTGTACCTGAGAAGTGGATACTGATGAGGAATCCAAGAATCAATAATGCATACATTATCAACATGAATTCAGATTCATTCACTGAGAACACTTGTTTGTTCTCAAAGGCATCGGAGCATGATTGTCTGCTATGGCATCGCCGACTGGGTCACGTCAATCTGAAGAATCTCAACAGACTTGCCAAGGGAGATCACGTCATCGGCCTGCCTTCTAAGGACTTCTCTACCATTGAGAAATGCATCGCATGCGCCAAGGGGAAGCAGCATAAGAGACCCCACAAGCCTAAGCTGTTCAACTCTATATCATCGATTCTGCAACTTCTTCATATGGATCTCTTTGGACCGGTTAATGTTTTGATTATCGGGAAGAAATCATATTGTCTGGTGGTGACAGATGATTATTCCATATTTACTTGGGTGTCCTTCTGGCCAAGAAAGATGAGACACCAGAGATTCTGAAGAAGTTTATCACCTTGATTGAAAATTAGAAGAACTTGAAGGTTAAGGTGATCAGAACCGACACTGGCACAGAATTTAGAAATCAGACTCTCATTGATTTCTGCGATGGGAAGGGGATAGCCCGGCAGTACAGTGCAGCTTGTATACCTCAGCAAAATGGAGTTGCCAAGAGAAGAAACAGAACACTCATTGAAGCTGCACGAACTATGTTGTCTGAATCTAAACTTCCGATTTTCTTTTGGGCCGAGGCTGTTAACATAGCTTGTTATGTTCAAAATCGAGCATTGCTGAACAAACGCCATCATAAGACTCCCTATGAGATATTCTTCAATCAGAAGCCAAAAGTTGGTCATTTCAAATCATTTGGCTGTCCGTGTACTCTCCTACATAATGAGCCGAATCACAAGTTTGATGACAAGGCTGATGAGTTTTACTTCGTGGGCTATTCATCCGAAAAGGCCGCCTATCGGGTCTACAACAAGAAGACTCGGATGATTGTGGAATCATATTATATCGATTGGCAAGAGAGTGCAAGACCATCTGAGCAAACCGATGATTTCTACAAGGGTGATGATGTGGACTATCGGGTTGACTACGTTCCATGTGATCCCAAGCTTCAGTCGGTTGACCCTCCAGGCATGTACAATCGGGCTCCTCCAGTTCAGTCAACTCCGATAAATGAAGTCCTCCCATCAGATCCAGACACTTCTCAGTCTGTTCAGCCACTTCCAGAAACAAATCAAGCTTCATCTTCCTCCCAACAAACTTTTGATAATCCACTATTCTCAGATAACATTCCTGAGGAACATTACGTGGATCATGGAGCCGAAGAAAGTGAAACTGCTCCTGTCGACAACATTTCTTCCTCCGGTGAAGATCAAGTGAACAACATCAGCAATCTGCTAGACAATCTAGCTGTGGAAGAAGTGCTGACACTCAGCATTAACAAGAATCATCCTGTTGAAAATATTATTGGACCTCTCTCAGAAGGTGTTCTCACTCGGAGCCGATCTATTCCAGCTCAGAACCCCTTGCCTGAAGAATCTATCAACCGAAGTCAATCAGGTCCGATTAATTCTTGTTTGTATTCCTGTTTTATTTCGCAGGTCGAGCCCAAGAATGTCAAGATGGCTCTCAAAGAGTCTAGCTGGGTCGAGGCAATACAAGAAGAGCTGATGCAGTTTCAAAAACTCAAGGTGTGGAATCTAGTTCCTCTGCCCAAAGGGAAGCTGCCTATTGGAACCAGATGGGTTTTGAGAAACAAAAGAGATGACTCAGGAATTATTATCAGAAATAAGGCACGGTTAGTAGTTCAGGGCTTCTACCAACAGGAGGGGATAGACTATGAGGAAGTCTTTGCACCAGTCGCAAGAGTTGAAGCTATACAGATCTTCTTGGCCTATGCTTCCTATATGAACTTCACGGTGTATCAGATGGATGTGAAGACAGCTTTCTTGTATGGAAAGGTCAAGAAAGAAATTTATGTGTGTCAACCCCCAGCTTTTGAAGATTCACAGTATCCATACCACATCTACAAGTTAGACAAAGCCCTTTATGGTCTTCATCAAGCACCTCGAGCATGGTATGCTATATCATGGATCATCTACTAGCTCATGGTTATACCCGTGGAGCAATTGACCAGACACTGTTTGTTCGTAAAGATAAGGATGATTTGATTATAGTCCAAATCTATGTCGACGATATTATTTTTGGTTCCACGAGCTCTGTGCTTTGCAAAGAATTTGAGGCTGTGATGAAGAAAAAGTTTGAGATGAGTGCAATGGGAGAAATGACCCTCTTCCTTGGTCTTCAGGTAAAGCAAGATCAGAAAGGTGTGCTGATTCACCAAGGAAAGTATGTTACTGATATTCTGACAAAGTTCAAGATGTTGGAATCAAAGCCTGCATCTACCCCCATGGCTGCACATCCAGTCTTAACTTCGGATTCTGATGGTGAAGATGTCGATCAACACCTATATCGCTCGATGATTGGATCATTGATGTACCTAACCGCCAGTCGTCCTGATATCATGTTCTCTGTATGTCAATGTGCCCAATATCAAGCCAATCCGAAGGCTTCTCACTTGATTGCTGTCAAGAGGATCTTTCGTTACCTTGTCGGGAAACCACGTCTCGGTCTATGGTACCCTAAGAATTCTGAGTTTCGTTTACATGCTTACTCTAACAGTGATTTTGGTGGTTGTAACTTAGACAAGAAATCCACCATGGGAGGATGCCGGCACTTAGGAGATCGTCTTGTCTCGTGGCAATGCAAGAAACAGACAACCGTATCCACATCTACTGCGGAGGCAGAGTATGTTGCTGCTTCCAGTTGCTGTTCTCATGTTATATGGATGCAACAACAGCTCCTTGATTACGGTTTGAATTTTCTTGACTCTCCTATTTATTGTGACAATGAGGCCGCCCTTCAGATCGTCAAGAATCCGGTACAACACTCCAAAACTAAACACATTGACATCCAGATTCACTTTATCCGTGACTGTTTCGAACGGAAACTGATTCATCTTGAAAAAGTCTACACAGATGATAATCTGGCGGATCTTTTCACAAAACTGTTCGATTCAGCTCGATTTCATCATCTCCTTGCATCTCTCAAACTAATCAGTTTTGACTAAACCATATTTGTAAATACTGTAAAAATTTGTGTTTTGTTTTATTTTATTTTATTTTATTTTTATTCTTTAGATCATAAATTTAGGGGGAGAATATTTACAAAAACAACAAAAAGATTTTGGTCTTTGAGTCAAAATTTACAAAAACAACAAAAAGATTTCAGTTTTTGAGTCCGTCTAATATGATCTACAAGTTTAGGGGGAGTACATTTTGAAAAGAAAATACAAAATGATTTTCATTCTTTAAGAAAATTAGAATAATACAAAAAGATTTTCCTTTTGGACAAACAAGTTAAGTTGCCCAATTGGGAAGTGAAATGTCTTCTGACACTAAGAAGTTCACTACCTAAAGGTAATTTCTAAAAGAATAACAACTTTAAATAACTATAATTCATAAAGAAGTTAAAAACAAGTTTTTCCTAATTTAAAGAAATGGACATGATCATTCAAAAATATTAAATATTACATATACAAATAAGTGAGAAGTAAGGAGAATCAGATAATCAGAAAATTGTAACAACTATTTGACTTTTTGTATAAATCTTTAAGTCAAAACGAGATTGTGTTTCACTAAACTTGAAACTGTTTTTGAAAAACTCGGGTATTTTCCATGTTTTTTGCAAACAAAGAACCGGAAATACTTACTGAAGCATCCTATGTTTTGCGTAAGAAAAAAACTGGGTGTGTGACGTCAAGGACAACGTGCCTTCAGATCAGTAAAACAAAAGATGCCAATGAGCACAAAGATGATAGAACCCCTTCTTGTTCTTGATTCTAATCTAATAGATCTGTTCTTTTCTTTTCTCACCTTAAACTCTGTCAAAACATTTTAAGTTCGGTAAAACACAATCAAAGTTTGAAGTAATAGATTTCACAAAATTGATTGGTTGTTAATCTGGTTTAAAAGTTTGACTATTCATAATTCTCACAAAAGATAGTTTCAAAAAAAAACTAATAAAACCTTTGGTCATAAGTCTGATTCTTATAGTTGCGGATAAACGAGTATTGGTGGGGTATAATTATTCTAAGGTTGGGATTTTTGTAAGAAATTATATTAAGGTGGTCAAATTTCTGATACAGATTTGATCCCACAAAATTGAACCGACTCAACTTTAAACTTGTCCAAAATTTTCTAAATTCTATTTTATTTTATTTTATTTTATTTTATTTTATTTTATTTTATTTTGAAAGGTTAGAAAATTTTTGAAAAATAAAAGTCTTACTCGAATTTCTTACTCGAAAGTTTGAGATTTGAATTTCGAGTACACCTGTACTCGAAATCCATCTATAAATAGTCGAGCACAGTCACTTTTCGAGTACCATTCGTTCCGATTGCAGTTTTTGATCACTCAAAGGCGATTTCGATTTCACGACTTCTTTTCAGGAATCCACTCTGACTAAGTTGTAGATCTATACTAGGCAACCTTAGGTATAGATTTTTATCAAGTTTTGACCATGAAATCGAAAGGTATAGTCCAAAAACGGTTTTCGAGTACACAACTTCATTTTCAGAAGGAATCTTCAAAAGTTACCCTTGAAATACTCAAAATTGGAAGGCAATTTTCTAGTATGTTAGTCGCCTCCTAATTCCGAGCATTTCAAGTATAATTTTATGTTCTAAGGAGCAAAATTGAGAGAGTTATGGAGATTTATGTGTTCTCGAAATTTTGTCTTTCGAATACGGCCTGATTTCGAGTACAGCTTGTTTTCGTGTACTACTTCATTTTTCGAATACAGCTATAAGTTCGATTACATCCTCTTTTCGACTACATGTCATATTTCGAATATGACCTGTTGTCGAGTAATGATCTATGTTCGATTACGATATAAAATTTGAGAACACCTTCAGTTTCGAATACGCTCTATGACTTGAACTTAAAATTCTGAGTTTTAATTTTCGAGTTTCGACTATGTCTGACTTGACTTGTTTTTGTTCTTTTTTAGATGGCTGATCTAAGATTCATGCCATATCATAATATGTCAGCTTATGTCGGAGATCCACCGGAGAAACATGTGATGTTCAAGAGCCTGGTAGAGGGATTGCTACTGTCACCAGTCAACTATGCAATTATGGAGCATCCTAGCATCGTTGAAGACTATATTCGAAGCTTCTAGAGTACTGTCTTAGAACACACAGACGCAACTGGAACAATCAGCATTATTGGAGGGATTCAAGGCCAGCCGATCATTATAACATAGCAAATTCTACGAGAATGCCAGCAGTTTGGGGATAAAGCTACAGATCAAGTCGAGTTGGATGAGGATCTGGTCAACATAACCGTTTACCAGATGGGTCATGAAGGAGTCTATCCTCCTACAGAGAAGAAACTTTTACACCCATACTGGCGATACCTGGCACATATCGTCGCTCAGTGCCTGTCCGGAAGGAAAAGGGGATACGATGTGCTGAATCAAAAATTGAGCTCGTGCATGGTAGCCTTAGCACTGGGAATGGACTACAACTACTCCGGAATGATCTTTCAAGATATGCATGCAAACATCAAAGGAAGAAGAAAGGAGAGGTTTCTGGCTTTCCCTCGTTTCATCCAGATAGTTATCAACAGACGTCATCCCAACCTCGCTCCTACCATGGGTACTCTAAGTATCAAAAGAATGAGGGTAGACATTTTTGGATACATGATGATGAACAAAAGCGGAAAGAAGCAATATGTTGGGGAACTAGCCCTAATTAAGTTTGGGAGGTTTGTTGGTGACACTGCTATGGAAGAAGAGCAAGGAACCCCTATTGCTATAGTTGCCGATGAGCATGATGTTCCCGTTCGTGGCTTAGAGCCTCAGTCTAGTTCAGCAGCTCAAAAGGACATTTTTGAATCTTCATCTTCATCATCATCTGGAGAAGAAATCCTGATTCGAGAGACTTTTCCTGATGATCCTCCTATGACAAGGGCCGAACGTGAAGACATCCAGACAAAGACTACATGCCCACGCCAGAATCTTCCCCAAAGAAGAAAAGATTAAAGATGATGTCCAAGCGCACACGGGACCCCAGGTTAATGAAGAAATCTGCCAGTTCTTCCTATTACACTCCTGTTCAAACTCCACCATCACTTCCTCCTATAGTGACCAAAAGAATGCAGGTCCGAAAATACTAGTCCTCTATCTGAAGTCCTAGTCCAAAAGCAATAACTTCTTAATTGACCTGTTCGTCACCTGAGAAGTCATGCAAAAAGATCAAGTCAACACATGGTTGGTGAGTTCATATAGTTTAATGTTTGAAAATAGTTTTGTAAACCCTCTTTAGGTAACAACCCTAACCTCATTAACATCACCTGTATCATCCGACTCGGTATGCTTATATATAGGGCATATGCCAGGGTCGAGCCTACAACCCGCCCTGACACCGTCCCACCACATACTAAGCCACATAGGACATTGATGTTAATGATAATTAGGCATTTTACCTACTCTTTCGATTTTCATCTTCATCATAGTTTTATCATGCACATAAAACATTTGAAAATCTCTGGGTAACAACCTTAACCTCATTAACATCACATGTATCATCCAGATCGGTATGCTTATGTATAGGGCATACCCCTGAGTCGAGCCTACAACCCGCCCAGACGCCGTCCCACCACATACTAATCCACATAGGACATTGTTGTTAATGAAAGTTAAGCATTTTACCCCTACCATTAACCCATTAGTTCTTCAGTTCTTCGTTTCTGTAAATACACTTTGAAATCTGTTGATTTCTTAAGTTCATCATTCAAAAATGATTAACCATAACATGTGTAGAAACAATTAATAAATGCTTAAATAAACAAATAAATAAACATTTAAATAAAATCTAAGACTTAATGATTGGGCCTTGGTCATACTCGAGTAGACTAGTCTAGCAATCAAGGTTCTTAGTAGCTAAGGGATTCTGTAAATATCATCAAACATATGACCTACAAATCAAACGGTCTAGCTAGGACTTCTTGAAATGTAGGGTTTTTGTTTCGTACTTCATTCGTCTAGTTTCGTCCCTTGTTTCGTATAGTTTCGTTGGCATATTGTTATCTTTGATATTACCCATACTTTCCCTTAAAAATGATTCATTGATTCGTCTAGTTTCGTTGTAAAATGTACTTGATTCGTTGAACATTGAATACTAGATTCGTTGAACAAACGTCCTCTTGATTCGTTGATCGTTCTTTGACAACACACCCTTGAAATAGTTCTTTGAAATAGTTCGTTAGTTCTTTGACAACACACCCTTGAAATAGTTCTTTGAATTAGACCTTTGAAAATAGTTCTTTGTTTTAGATCTTTAGTTCTTTGAAAATAGTTCTTTGATTTGAAATGGTTATCTATTCATAATAAATAAACAACTCACTTTGAATTCCTGTATATTGTATATCTAAACAAAATCTATGATAACAATTATGCATATAAGCATATGTTAAGCAAAAGCATTTAAGTAAAATATAATCCAAAGAAAATAATTTACGCATGCTTCTCAGCCCCGCGTTTGAAAACAAAAATGTTTAGAAAAGGGGCAATGAACTCACCTGTGTTGCTCTGTAATGTACTACCACAAAATTCGCGCTCTTTGTTTATAGGCTATGTTTCTTCAGTTCCTGAGTTGTTTTAAGAGAATTCGAATACGATAAGTATTTATAATAGACGCCGTATCTAGGGTTTGGTCTCGGTGTGCAACTAAGTGTCCTAGGTGCTAATGAGTTTCTAAGATTTCATCTAACTATTCTAACTTATTACCCTTTAATATGCCTTAATCCCACAATTAATCATTACGAGTCTTATTTCAATAATTTATGTTATTTCATTTTAAGTTGTATATTTATTTAGAAAATCATCAGTTTAATTTAATAGAGTTTGTAAATCAATTTCTTTTATGCAAAACACAGTTAATTTAATGCAAGTATGTTTAACATATGATGGGCTTTGGTTAAGCCCCTTGGGCCAACTTCGGGCCCATGAATAGATTCTTTCTCAATACTTGGAGTAACCACGCCTTGATAGTTTAAGTAAACCATCTAGGTGCATTACTTGTCTTTATGGATTTTTTTCCCCAAGGACTGAGTGTTGATAATCAAATCATCCTCAAGTCCCTAGTTTACTATTTGACTCTCATGATCCCCCAATTAAATTCCCAATGGTGTTGGACTAAATCAATAGGTGTCAACACACTTATTTAATTGTTTGTACAATTAAGATCCCATTTCTTAGGAACTCTAATTCCTTGTTTTCTCGAAATGAACCCGTATATCGTTATCCAATACTAAGCCCCATTGTTACTATGACAAGTCCTTAGTTCGTTGCTTCATGATAACACCATATTCTCTCAAAGTTAGTTGCATGACAATGGGAACCCTAATGTCATCCCCATGCACACACACACCATTTCATGCACACACATACCTACGATCAACTCCCATACATGTGACCATGTGATCCAAACCTAACCAACTCTAGTCATCGTGATCGAACCATCCTGACCAACGAATGAAGAGATGGGCCGAAAGGTGTCCTGGGCCAACTGAAAACTGTTGGGCCGTATGAATGGTTGTCGAATGAGGGTTTGGCCGAATAAGGAGTTGCCGACCGAAGGTGGTTGGCCGACTGAACCGGCGAATGGGGCTTGAGCCGAAAGGAATGGCCGAAGGAGCTGGTTAAATCCCTCGAATGAAGGCTGGGCGAAAGGGGCATTTGGCCATTCGCCGAATGGAGCTTGGACTCATTCGGTGAGCTGCTGTTGAGCTATTCAGCAGCCAGCGAACCCAGATGCAGCCCTCAAAATCGAACTCTAAGGTTATCCAATGGTGTATCTCTTGTTCCTACATCATCCCTAGCTGGCTGTGTGGTGTTATCCTAGAGTTTTAAGGCTTGGAACCGGTTTAAAAGAGGGGTGACAAAGAGGGTTTTGAAACCCTAGAACCGAACATGAATCATGGTTTTTACCTCGAATCAAATGGATCTAAGCCCCGATCTGTTGTACTTCCTTGATCTACAAGTGATGATGGTTGTTTTGACACCAAAATGGCTCGATTTCATGGAGTATTGAAGGAGATCAAACAATGGCTTTTAGAGAGAGAAAGAAGAGAGAGAAGGGGACGATTTCTTGGTGATGGAGGCTGGTTGGTGGTGGTTGGTGTGGCCTTGAATGCCACATTAAAGCCTCAAAATAACACGGGTGGGTTCGGGTTCGTTCGGTTTCGCTCGGTTTCTCGTAAAAGGGTCAGTTTCTCGTCGTTTTCGTAACAAAACAACTCGGTTTTAAAATAGAATATATAAAATTATTTTAGGTTGTAATTCCTAATAAATTAACTAAATATCTTTTATTTAATTTAAATTTTCAAAATTCTTTAATTTGCTGTTTAAAATCAAATCATACAGTCGTCGCGCGTATTCGTTCGAATCGTCACCCGTACAAACACGACGATAACTATACTTCTCGATATGGTTTTCTAATTATTAGATATCATTCAGAACATTAAACTTTCAGATGTATTCGTACAGATCGTCACCTATACGAATAATCCGTCAGCTTAGCATTCACGTAACGACATCGGTTGTTGTTTTGTTCTGTAAGCCTCACATACGATTATATGTAATAAAATCCTAACAAATAATCCCATGATGGTTATGTATTGCCAGGTAATTATCTGACTCAAGAACCATAGTTCTGATCTTTGTTTTCTGAACTGATTCTGAATTTGTTCGTTGATGACATGAAATGACAATGAAACATGAAATGAACATAAAAACATACTGTAATACATATAGTTCGTACCTGATTACTGTTCACGTATTGTAGAGATCACTGTTCCGGTGACGTTTCCGGCACTGGTGTTACACTGGTCAAGGTGTGCGAAATGTTTCGAAGACATATATCAGGGATCTTGGACGCCTGAAAAACAAAACTTTTTACTGAAGGAGGCTGTTGAGAAACTAACCGGGAAACCTCTTGTTGAAGATGATGACGATCAGGATGATGATGACAATGAAGATGATGAGGAGATCAATGAGGAAATAGAAATGGAGAAGAAAGACGATGAGGAAAAGAAAGATGATGATCCTAACGCCAATCAGGACAATAACTCCAAAGATGACAAAGGAAAGGAAAAGGAAGATGATAACAAGGAAGATGATGAGCCTTCCAATGATGATCATCAAGGGGGTGACACAGAAAATCCCTCTTCCTCGAGCAAGCCTGCAAGAAACTATGCTGATCGTTTTGGAGATATTTCTGACTATATTATGTTTGGCGATTGTGTTCAAGGAGCTGAAGCTCCAAGGGACGGTTTTGATGACTTGTTCGATGATCTGCCCGAAGATTTTCATTTTGAAGGGCTTGGTGAAGAGCTAAGTGAAGCTGGACATGGAAACCTATTTCCATATGAAGGTGGTAATCAAAAGGGAGCCGAGTCCTCTGCAGGGGCATCTGCACAGGAAGAACCAGAAAACGTTGTTATTACCGATGTGGCCAAGGATCCTTATGTAGATTACTTGTATGCTCACAAGTACATAAGTCAGGAAGGCCAAGAAATTCCTCCTTTGGGAACAGTCATCAACAGCTGGTTTGAAAAACAGAAGGATTGGACTCCAGCTCCTTCCGAAGTTAAAGCCACATGGCTGGGAGAGATGAGTGAGGAACATCCAGAGCATACTTTCATTTCAGATGACAGAAACATGTTTGCTATTCGCAAAGACAGGTCCAACGTTTGCTGCTGGATGTACGATAAAGAAAGGGATATCTATTTGGTCAAGCGACTTAACGGAAAGGTGGAATTCTACAAGAAGCCGCGTGACTTTTGCACCATGCCAAAAGTTGATATCAGAAGCATCAACAACGCAATGTTCTTCAATCCCTCCAATGATTCACGAGCTGACTCATTTGCAAAGTTCATTAAGGATCAATGTGAGAAGGGCTTTCCTGTTATGAGAACGGCTAAAAGAAGACGCTTTGTTTCTACTTGCATTGTTGATCCTGTGAAGAAAGAGTCTTGGGTATACTACAAATACCCTCCACCACTTGTTGAGCTAGCAGTTCCAGTTTCCTCAAGAGCTCCTGATAATCCTTTGGCTAACTTCTTGTCCTGGTATTTCGATGAGCGAAACCTTGCAGCTATTATCCTTAGAAACAAGGATGATATTACTGATATTGACATAATTCTTGACCCGATGGATCTGTTGAAGTACGGGAAAGAAGATATGATGAAGCTCCACAACTCTCCAATTAGAGTTTATCATGGCTTTGATGAAGAAGCTAAACCGTTCACATGCACGGTTGCATACGCTATCGAGCTGAAGCTCTATGCAGGAGCTGGACCACATTCTGTCGCTCTTCCTATCGGTTGACTTCGCCAGTCTAGGGGGAGTTTGTAGAGCCCATTGCATGATGAAGACTGAAAAAGCCAACCATAGAAGATCTGAAGTCCAGATGTTGATAGATTTTGGTGACTTTTGATTACATGTAGTTCGAATACAGATATTGCTCGAGTACTCGAAGTTATTTTGTATTGAACTTCGAGTACACCTAGATTTAGTATAAATAGACGTATTTTGTACTAGTTTAGGTTGGAATCCCGAGGCATTTGCTCTCTAGACGTATTGAGGCATCTGTACTCGAACATCAGCATTTAATATAAAGATTTCATTTTCTACTTGCTTTCTTGATTCTAGCATGGATTCCGCACTTGTTAGAGTCTGTTGGTGATTTTTTGAGTGATAAAGCTACGTTCTTGATCCGGTTTGAGACCTACAAACATGCCCAAGAATTCGAATACAAACCGAAAGAAATGGAGAAAACGCCTGTAGGCCTTGTCATTAAAGTCGCTTAAATATTTCAAATTAGGGTAAAGTTCGCAATTATAGGTCCATGGGATGGATCAAAATCCAAAAGAATAAACAAAGGCCCATGGACCTAGTCAAAGGGTTGGTCTAGTTTTGGTCAAATACCGGATTTGGGGCAAGTCAACCGGTAAAGTGCAGGTCATATTCCATCCATGGGTTCTCAGAGCTTATGAGGCGCATTCTTACACTACCACATGTCTTGGGCACCAAAATCTTTTCCAGAATTACAAAGTCACGCCTAGACTTTCTATAATTCTTTTTTAGGCCCCAAAGCTTTCTAAAATGTCACCCCAGAAGCTTCTGAAATTCATCTAGGTTTCTTTGCAAATACAATTGTCTAATTTTCGAAGCCTACAAAAGTAACATTAAAATAAATGAATGTAATTAAATTCTAATAAAAACTAAATAGAATACTAATAAAATAACCTAATATATATGCTAAAAAGTGTGTAAACAACAACAAACAACATTCGTTTGTATTCATTTATTATATTTATTTATTAAATATGTTTTATACTCTTTTTTTCTTTTTGAAATTAACACCATAACATTTAAACTAGAAATATAGTCATTTGTAATTTATATCTTGCTAATTACATATTAATTCGAAAGAAATATAGCCTGACTAAGTAAATAAAGATCATTAAAGTATAGTGAATGTAATGACAGGAACAAGTTAAAGAGTTGAAAGAGCCACAAAATAATGTTGGAACAAAAAATTAAGTTAATAAACCCTAAGGGGAAGTTTGATGTAAAAGAAGTCTTGCATGCATATGTGAATTGCATCAGCATGACTTGTCATATGAAGTGTATTATCTGGTGTAATACTTGAAGTATATACATGTGAATTGTACTTTAATTAAAAGGGTCATGTGTAAAAACATGAAACATTAGATTTGCATTTATATAATACTACTTGAATGTAAGTATGAATTGTCCTAGTAGACCCACATGTGGAAAAGGGTTTTTGCCTTGTACAATAATTAATGATGAATTAGTATACGTAAAGAAATGAAGTACAATGGTTTGTACTTGTTAAAACCCACATAAGGGAAAAGTGAGAGTAAAGATAATGAATGGAAAAAGAAGAAATAATGAAGGAAAGTAAAACTAAGGAAAGAATGAAATGGTAAAGCTAAAGAATGAACGTGATAAAGAGAATGTTAATATTAAGGGTGTTGAATAAATCCAAAAAGAAAGATTTTAAAAGAGTTTAACTTTAGCGATGTCATTTTATAAACTAGTGTTTAAATAAAGAAAACTAGAACTCACTTAGCATTGCTTACTTTTATACATATTAGTGTAACATGTATACAATAGAAGAAACCAACAGGATTCAGAGCTAAAGACTATCAATACATCTAAAGTTTTGGCGATGATTTTACCAAAACAAATGTAGTTGAAAAAAAAGTATTTACCAAATAAGTGTGGTTGAAAAGTTATTTACCAATATAGGTGCTTTTTCTTGATTTCATTACTCTTAACTAATATAAAAAGAAAATAAATAAAGAAAAACACCCATTTTTGTAAATAAGTTTTCAACTACACCTATTTGGTAAATATTTTTATCAACTACACCCATATGAAAAAAAAACTCAAGTTTTGGCATACATGTAATAGATAAACATGAACGTTTAACTTTGTGTTGAATAAGTTTTACATTTGATATGGTTGTAGTTTACGGAAATTTCCCGTTGCAAGTTTATATATATGAACTTTCTAGTTTAAGAGTTATGTATGATGCGTTAATCCAACAAGACTCTAAAGAATAGGGATGTTCATTTTCAGATATCTTACATTTTGGAGAGTGACTTTCAATATCTGAATCCGTATCCGAAATTTTGGATATTCGGATATCCGAAAATTTGTATTTGAATTAGGATATATGAACTCATAAAAAATTCAAACTTTTAAAAATATATATTTTAGATATCCACATATCCGAAAATTATCCAAAATATCTGAAATATTCGAAGAAATATCCTAATATCCAAAAAATTATCCACTTTCTTACAGTTTAGATGTCCGAACTATCTGAAAATTTTCAAAATGGTATCTGAATCCGAATTCGAGTTTTCGGATGTCCGAACTTGCAGATATTCGAATTTTCGATATTTCGGGTTCAAGTATTTCAGATTTGGATGCAAATTTTTTAACACCCCTGCTATAGAAGGTATGTTCTTACAAGTTGATATCACAGTCATAATTTGAAAGAGTTAGACACACATATGTCAAAACTTGAAATGAAAATAAGACAAGGACAAGGATGTTAATACGAGTGTTCACAAACAATGAAGTTAAAAATAAACTTATGTGTGCTAATGTAGTTATGATAGGGAATGGTTTAGAGCATATAAGTAAAGTAAATAGTTAATAACACCTGACCAATGTCGTAACAATTTACGATACATATTCTATTATAGACTACTGCTCATAATGACGACATTAATTTGTTTGTGTTTTTTTGTGTGTGCTGTATTAGATAATTACTATGGTAGAAAGTAAGAAGGCGAACGAAATAGTTGGCAGGAGGAGCCCATCCATTAGCAGCATGACTATCGAGGGAAAGAAGACAGCCCAATATGAAGAAGCACACAATCAACATGAGAATGAAGGAAGTGTTACCTTAGACCTTTCGATCCATAAGGCTATTTCGGATGAGTTATGTATGTAATTAACTAATTTTTAAACCGCATGATTTTATATATAAATGTTTTTATTTTAAAAGCTATGTATGATGTGTAAATTTAGCAAGTAAGGCTGTTTGAATAGCAGGATCTTACATCAAAAACTTATGCAAACTTAGCACCCTATATAATTTGCGAATGAAGATTAACAAAGCAAGCCAAATCAATGAAACTCTGATGCACATACCACTTTAACGCACACAATGAGCATAATATAAAAATAACCGAAAATTAACCAATAACCATCCCGAATCATAACCGATTTTAACCGATGTTTATGGTTAAGCTAAGCCATTAACCGACGCATTAGGTTATGGTTATGGTTGTGGTTGAGCGAAACTATTAACCAACTTAAACCAAAACGTATCGATTATTGCATATTTGTTTTTTTAGATATTTCTAGGTGTGTGTATTTCTTTTTTCTTTTCAAGAGGTTATGATGCAAGTTAAGTACAGAAAATGAGCTCTAACTTCTTGTTGAATGAAAATATTATGGCTTACATGTGAAACTAAATATATTAGATGAGTTTGTGTTCACATGGTTTTTACTTTTTGTTAACTCATAATTAGTCACTCCAAAGTCAAACAAACTTTACTTAGATTTTTGTCATCAATATATCTGTTAACAAACATTTTATTTGTTTTTCAACAATTTCATTATTAACCAAATGTAACCGAACCACACCCAGACTAATTAATGGTTAACCGATCAGTTGGTTATGGTTATCAATATGGATTTAGAATTAACCGAATTAGCGGTTTTGGTAATGAAATTAGTCATAACTGCACTGAACCGCGCCATACACTACTCTAACCCACATCACTCTAATACCTCATTCACACTCTTGTTGAGAGAGTTCTTTTCCAAGAATCAATACGTGGAATTTTCAACCAAAAACCTAAAGATAAGAACCTATGCTGAAAAGATTACAACTTTATATGCCCAAAAGTACCTAATGGCACAATTTTTTTATATAAACTAGGTCTTTTCACCCTGCGCGTTGCAGCAGATAGTATACTCCCGATAACGTGTATTATATATTATTTGTAAAACTATAAGTCACATAGCAAAATTAAATCTCTTATCACAATCTCAACACAAATTTTTCATATAAAAAAAAACAAAATCCTCACAAATATGTTACAAAAAAATTTGAAAAAATTACTCAAGAAATCCGTCTCACTTGCAACCAATCGTTTGACATAAAAACTAACCCAAATCGCTAAGCAAATCTTTCAAATTTAATACTCTTGACTCCGTTTACTACTTTTCCAAGTTAAGAAAAAAAACTTCTAATAGTCCAAGTCTAAATTTTCAAAACGTCACTATATGAATCAAACATTTAACTAACATTATATATATATATATATGGTTTGTATTCTGTGAGTACCGATCCTAAAGAGAAAACCCTTAAACCCTAAGTGAGCCATTGATTAGGAATCTTAAAACTAAATATGTAATCCAAATTAAACCTGAATTAAAAATTATGTTTTAAATAAACAAATCATTTTAATGTGAGCCAATGTAGATCACATATTTATTTTCAATATTCTAAATCAATGGCCTACATAGGATTTAAGAGATTTTTATCTAAGATCGGGCTTTCGCACGACATAAACCTACATATGTGTGTGTGTGTGCGCGCGCGCGCGCATGTGATCTGTAATATAATAAGGAACGAGACCCACTAATTATTTAATATATATATATATTTCTACTATTCATTTTAATGATCCTTAATATATATATAATAGCCATGAAAAAAAATTCAAATAAGTACCCATCCTTAATACTATTCATTTTAATGATCCTTAATATATATATATATATGATCCTTAATATATATATATATATATATATATATGATTGTGTGCAAATAAGTACCCATCTTTATTGAATTAACCCTAGCAAAATTCGCCCAAATCTTTGAATTTTTTTTTCATGGCCCTTATACATAAATAGCGGGGTTCTTTTTTTGTGTTTTTGCTAATTCATCACCGTTTAGGATCATATGTCAGTGTAATTGGCCCAAAAATAAATATAACTTACAGTGTAACGCAAACTTACACTTGGTTTAATTTCTAAACTCTTGTGAATTGGCAAAAAACAAAAAAGGAATCCCCTATTTATGTATAAAAAGGTCAAGAAAAAAAATTCAAAGATTTGAGCGAATTTTGCTAGGGTTAATGGTTACCTCAATTAAGATGGGTTAACAACCGATCCTTACCCTATATATATATAGGGAAATGTTCAATTATTAACCCTTCCTTATTGCGTTAACCGAATAACTGCATCTTATTAATTTGGGATCCGTATTAATGTAGGCCCAAATTAATAATATGTATTTATTCGTTTATAGAAATAATGAATGGTTAACAATTGAACCCTTACATACATACATACATACATACCAAAAATGGAATAACCCATTAAATATTATCAAATGGTTAATTTAAAAAGTAAGTATATAGGATGGTGTCACGTCTCATTTTTCATTTTTTTTTAATACGAAAGGTCATTTTGAACATTTTGTAACTAATAAAAAAAATATATTTAATATGATAGTGACTTGTCACCATTCAATATATTTTGATAAATCTAATTTTAGTTTACCCTATTTTTTTAAACATTAATACTTTTTTATACTATATTATTTTTTTAAAAAAATTGCGTCATTATACTCATCTCATTTTTCTTTTTAACTCCGTTATAGTCTCGACTAGTTTTTTTTTATTTTTTTAGATGCTTCGTATATACATCATGGTAACTATGGGTGTGTTTGGTTCGGTTTGGTTCAATTTTTGGCAAAAACCGAAATCGAAATTTACATAGTTGGTTTTAGTTTATTATGAACCATTTGGTTTTCAGGTTCTAATTTTTTTATTATTTTATTATTTTTTATTGTTTTTTTGTTTTCTCTCATACCAAATATTGAAAATAAAAACATGTTTAACAATGGATAAACATACAAATTAATTAATCGAACACCAACTATATATTAATTTTTAAACAAGATTAAAAGTCGATTCGGTTTCGGTTTTTTCGGTTCAGTTTTTTCGGTTTTGGTTTGGTTTTTTCGGCTATATTTGGTTCCGGTTCGTTTTTTCGGTTGATTCGGTTCTGATTCGGTTTTTTTGGCTTTTTGCTCTCCTCTAATTGTAACATCCTAAATATAACAAATTAATTTGAAAACATTTCTAAAAATGGTAAAACTATATCACTATATATTACGGCACTGTAATTATCATTGTTAGAAAAAAATCAAAATAAGGTGTTATTTTTATACTGGTTACGTCGGTGTAAATAAATGACATATGAGAAAAAATTAAAAAAACTAGTTAAGATTATAACGGAATTAAAAAGAAAATTGCATCACTGTAAACAATGTGTTACATCATCGTAAATTATATCATTGTATACAACTTTATTTTATATTATGTTACTTAAATATACCGATGTTAGAAAAAAATTAAAATAATATATTATGTTTATGTTTGTTATATCGATATAAAGCGGGGTATTTAGAAAAAAAAATAGAATGTAGTCCTGCTTTAACAAATTTTAAAAGAAAGACATCACTATAAATAATAAGTTATATCTATGTATAAATGTATTACATAATTGTAAATTACATCACTATAATTTACCATTGTTAGAAAAAATTTAAAATTAATTTGTTATATTTAAGCTCGTTACAATGATGTAAATACATGACATCTAAAAAAGTAAAAAAAAAACTAGTCGAGATTATAACGTAATTAAAGAGAAAAAATGAGACGAATATAATGGTGCAATTTTTTTAAAAATAATATAGTATAAAAAAGTTATGAATGTTAAAGAAAAGGGTAAACGTTATGTAAAAAATAAATTTATTAAAATATATTATATGGTGACATTTGTCATCACTATATTAAATATAGTTTTTTAAGAAGTTACAAAATGTCGTAAATGCCCTCCCATATTAAAAAATTGAATATGACACATGACACGATCATATGCACTCACATTTTAAATTAACTATTAGATAATGATTAATGGGTTAGTTCATTTTTAGTGGCTTATATATACTTACATCCCTAGTATGTATGTGTGTGTGTAATGTTAGAATCATATATTAAAAATTATTGTCTAAAACTATTTTTGTATAGAAAAAGTATTTAAATCCCCTATATTTATAAAATTATATTGTATGTCGACAAAAGCAAAATATAAAAACTAGAAAAAGGTTAACAAAAAATTTTCAAAACAAACAAACTTATCCAGTGCATTCTCACTTTTTAGTAGGGTTTAAAGGGAGGATGGAGACAAACCTTAGTCCTATCCCAGTTGAGATAGATAGCTTGCTCCGAAGGAGACCCGGCTCAAAGTTATCGTTTGAAATCAATCTCAACGTTTTTAACGTTATTTTCACAAAATAAGTAAAATAACAATTCAATTAACGCAATTTTACTTTTGCCCCCCTTAAATTCTCCCATATATATATATTATATACGTGTACCACAAATAAGATGGATTACAAATTATTTTCAAATACACAAATAAATAAAGTATTTTATCACACCAATATACATAAAATGAAGGATGTTATCATACAAATCGGCCGTACGTTGAGGGCGTCTGAAAAGCTAGGTGATGTTTTGTAAAAGACATTTGGGAAATTTTTCACTAGCAAATATGTAAATGTCACTGTTTTTAGAACAAGACCGGACGTCTTACTGATTACTAATCGGACCGAATTCAAAAACTGGATGACATAATAAATATATAAAAAATCTAAAGAATTATAAAATTGTACACATATTTAAACATAGTTAATGTTTAAACAAACATAATCATGTTAAAAAAAAAAGGTTTGACTTTATTGTTTAATTCTAAAAAAAAAAAAGACCTTGCAATCCGGTCCGACCAGTGAACCGGTTCCCGGTCCGACCGGTGAACCGGCTCAACCGACCAGTTCCCTTGAGGGCGATTCACATGTGGTTTTTGGGCCGATCAACCCCCTGGTTCTTGGTCCGGCCGTCCAGTCCGGTTCTGACAACACTGGTCAATATTCTCAATGAAGGACCTTCATCGTTAGATTATTAAAGGCAGTCATTAGGGTTTATAAATTATAACCTAGCCGCTTTTACCCTTACCCATGTTACGAGTCTTGATTGCATCCCAAATCCCCAATTAGGGTTTATAACATGGCTTCTTTTACCCGCCCTGCACCCGTATGTTACAATTCTTGATTGAATCCCAAATCTCCAAAACTTCCGCTTAATTGCAATAGAGGTGGGTAAGAAAATCGGTTCCAAAACCGGAACCAGCAACCGGAACCGGTGAGGACATGAAGTTCCGGGTTGTCAGAGAAATCATAACCGGAACTAGAAAAACCAGAACTGTTTCACCTTTACCTAGCCAAAACCCAAATTGGAACCGGTCGTAACAATCAACCGGAACTGAAACTGGAACCAGTTCTTGACTTTGTTGGCCAGAACCACAACCGGTTCCAAAAAAAAAAAAAAACATTTTGCCCCCTCTAAATTGCAAGATGAAACTTTTAGGGGGGGGGGGGGGGTGATGTTATGATCGCCATCACCAGGGTCAGGTCTTTGGTGTGGCACTTTGTTTAGTTTTAGAAGTATGGGGCACTGAAAGTCTGAAACCCTTCAAATTTGGGCTGCTCTCCTCCAAAATCTTCGATTGCTCCTTCCTCATTTACGTTTACCTCACTGAAAGTATGGCCACAATCTGCCAGTCTCTGCTCAAAAAACTCTCATCTGTCAGCCATTACTCGACCAACCGTTCCCTTCTTCAAACACAAGTTTTGGTATGGATCTAATACCAATTCAAGTGTTGCATTAATAAACAAAACATA
Organism: Mikania micrantha; assembly: GCA_009363875.1. Taxonomy (NCBI): domain Eukaryota; kingdom Viridiplantae; phylum Streptophyta; class Magnoliopsida; order Asterales; family Asteraceae; genus Mikania; species Mikania micrantha. The sequence continues at coordinate 1,480,540 of CM018694.1, read as the reverse complement.
CACACAATTTCAATGTACCTCGTATTATTATATCTAAGAAAATTACTCAAAACTTAAATACAATATTCCCCCATACCATAAACCCCATACGCAATTTGGTATATATAAAAGTAACCCGACTTGGTCAACAAGAAAACAATAAAAAACCCGAAAACCCATCAACCGACTTGCTAAAGAGTTACACGGACTGTCACCATACTAGCCAACTTCAGGTGGGCTTTTTCTTCAAGAATGGGAATTACCAGCGGTCACGCAAATGGCTGTCATCTAATTTAAAGGCATAATATTATTAAACCTCATTCTCACAAACATTGTTTTTCTCCCTAATTAACAGCATTGGTCACAATCACCTCTTCAAAACTGCTGTAATCTCGTTCACAATCAAAGCTATACAAGCACTCCTGAACCTGCAACAGTTGCAAACTAAAAAACACATGTTCACAGTGAAATAAAGGCTTAATGATAATAAAAAACTGTATTATTCAAAATAAAATCAAACTAAACAGATTTTTATAACTAATAAACTTGTTTCAAATGCTATTTATTTTTATTTAATCATTCATATAACCTTGATTTAAAAAGCACAAGACGCTCCAAGGCATTTAGGTCCCAAAAGCCAAAGCGCCAGGCATGCTGATCGCATACGCAAGTTGTTGCTTTATGTACAACCAAATAAGCCTTTTTTTTTAGCCAGAAGTTGTATCTCTCCCATTTATATCATAAAACTATCACGCAAACCTTTCATAATTTCATTATCGCTTTGATTGTTCTAGCATATCATCCTCGTAAAATTAGACCAATTTTAACCCAGATTTACGTTAAGCGCTATCCTAATCTCCTAGTCTGCCTCACACATTAGGTGCATCTTTTTAACCAAGCATGACTGGTTAGGGTAACTCAATTATTAAGTCAATGGGTGGAAACAACCACCGTAACATTTTAACAGCCAACTAAGATCAGGCACAAGAATGACTTACTCATAAATCAAAACAGATAAGGATGTTAAATAAAGTAACATCAAGAAGTTGGCCTCTGTTGCAACACCAAATCATCAGCTGAGTAGTAATCTGAAATCAGCCGGTACATGTATGATGGATTATGCCCTCCACTGCAAACAAATAGGTTTAATGGAACACTGATTATCAAGAATATATATTGGAACAAAGATATTTGAGTTCTTGTTTTTCAGAAGACAAAGTATCTAACATGTTTTTTTAAGTTGATGACTGGGATGTCATGAGGGTGTCTCTATGCAAAGAAAAATGATGAATATATACAATTTTAGTGACAGAAACGTGGCTGTTTTTAATAAAAAAAAATAGCAAAAGAAGAAATAGATGGGAAGTCACCCAAATTTTTTTATTGTAAAAGTCCTCCTAAATAGTTTTATTTCAAATTTCCTTTATTGTTTAAGTAATATTATTTCTTGGTAATCAAATTTGATATGCTAAGGGGCTATTTGATAGTTTCTTAATGGTCATCAACAGGCTACCTCTTACTGGTTAATAGATAACCTTAAGTCTGAATGGCTAAGATGTAACATTAAGAGATAGCCTTGTAACCATTCAAACTTAAGGTTATCTTGTAACCATTAAAAGGCCTCTTAATGACCATTAAGAGACTACCAAACAGCCTTTAACTATTAATATAAACATTTTGAAATACCTTTATATTTATATATTGAAAAGTAAGCTTACGTATCAGTAATAAATAAGCTGACAAGCTTGGGCGGCACATAATCAAAAGCAGGGTTGACAACATGAAGAAGAGGAGAGCCAGTGCCAGTGCCAAAATCCATGCAATCTGACAACTCCCCAAAGTCCAGCAACTCAGATGGGGACTTGAGCTCATTCAGTAGCACCTCTGGGTTATGAGGATACAAGGGACACAACTGTAATGTGCACCAAAAATAACAGTTACTACACAACTCAAACAAAACTCCCTTTCTTCTATTTCTTCATTTTTTTTTTAATTTCCATCGGTTTCTAATCAACTCTCATGAGAAGATAGAAATCAGACATACCATAAAAGGTGAGCAATCATAACTAGGGTTGCTATAGTTGGTTTGCCGGCTAGGGTTCAGTAGAAAAAGTTAAAACATATGTTGAAAATTGGTTTAGGGTTTCAAATGATAGTAGGTAGTGGTGTTTCTAGTTTTCATGCTTATTGTTATTAGCTTCAGCATTCTAGATTCTTGGTGGATGACAGCTAAGGTTTGGGTTTATATTAAAAGCCATGTAATTTCAATACCATGTTGCCAAAATGTTAAAAGTTTCTAACAAATGTACAACATTAATTACCAATAAATCATAGGTCAAGAGCCTATTTCATAAGGAACATGCCAAAAACTGTATAAATCAAATGACTTTAGCATATTTTAAGCCTAGAAATGCCTTTTATTAGAAGGGAAAGAGCAAAGAGAAATAAAAACATGAGAACCAACATATATAATAAAGAATAATTGAATAAGTAACAGAGAAGTCTTTGGATCCGTATTCATATTCACATTGGGGATGACAACAGGAAAGATAAGCGGGCAAAGAGAATTGTGGTGGTGGAACGACGAGGTGCGGCACCAGGTCCACACAAAGCAAGAGAGGTTTACGAAGGTGGCCAAGTGTACGGAGGAAGCAGAAAGAGAAAGATTGAAGAATAGCTACAAAGAAACGAGAGGCAAAGAAGACGGTGGCAGAGGCTGAAGACAAGGCGTACAAAGAGATTTATAAAAGCCTTGAAACTAAAGGAGAGCACGACATGTTCAAGACTGCCAAGGCCAGGGAGAGGAAGAGACAAGATATAGGAGTAGTCAAATTCATAAAGGACGAAGATAGACGAGTCCTAGTAAAGGAGAAGGACATTAAAGAGAGGTGGCAAACATATTTTGATGAGTTATTCAACAAAAGGTATGACGTGGAAAGTAGTGAGCATCTCACTAACAGAGAAGCACAAAGGCAGCTGCTGCTATAGACATGTTACCAAGAAAGAAGTGCAACGAGCGCTTAGGAAGATGGGAAAGGCGTAAGCGATGGGCCCGGAAAATATTCCTATTGAAGTCTGGATTTGTTTAGAGGATTAAGGATTTAGTTGGCTAATGATGTTGTTCAACACCTAATCAAGACAGGCAAAATGCCGGATCAGTGGAGAAGTAGTGTCTAAGTTCCCCCCATATAAGAACAAGGGAGGCGCACAATGTTGTGCAAACTATAGGGGAATTAAACTGCTAAGTCATACTATGAAACTTTGGGAAAAAGTGATCGAGACAAGATTGAGGAGAGATACCCAAGTAACTGAGAACCAATTTGGATTTATGATAGGAGAGGTCGACCACAGAGGCGATGCACATTCTGAGAAGGCTAATGAAGAGATATAGGGAGAGGAAGAGAGATTTACACATGGTGTTCATTGATCTTGAGAAGGCATATGATAGTGTGCCACACTAGGTGATTTGGGATAGCCTTGAGAGAAGGCATATCCCTTGGAGATATATAGAGTTGATAAGAGATACGTACATAAGAGCAAAGACTAGTGTTAGAGCACCAATGGGAGAAACAATTCCTTCCCGATGAAGGTGGGACTACACCAAGATTCGGCATTTAGTCTGTACTTTTTTGCAGTTATTCTAGATGCGTCGTCGAAGTCTATTCCAAGAAGACATTCCATGGTGCATGCTTTTTGCGGATGACATCGTGCTAGTGGTAGAGAACAAAGAGGACCAAAATGCGAGGCTAGACGAGTGGTGATTGGCCTTCAAGAGTAAAGGCCTGCGCATCAGTAGGTCACAGACCGAGTATCTTTACTGTAACTTAAGCGGGAACATCGTGGAGGAAAACCATGTGATCATTGGAGACCAGGAAATGCCAACAACAACAAAGTTTATATATCTAAGATTGTGACGTAGCTCACCATGTCCAAGCAGGTTGGAATAGGTGGAGAGCAGCTACAAGCATCCTATGTCACATGAGGTTTCCAAAAAAAACTAAAAGGCAAATTCTCTTAGGTCACGGTGAGACCGGCCATGATGTTAGAAGCGAGTGTTGGCCAATAAAGAATATTCAGGCAAGAAAGTTGGAAACGACAGAGATGAGAATGTCAAGATGAATGTATGGGCATACAAGGATCGACCGAATAAGGAACAAGTCATCAGGGAGTGATTAGGGGTAACATGCATCTCAGACAAGGCCAGAGAAGAAAAATTGAGATGGTTCGGACATGTGAGGAGAAGAGACGTGATGGAGCCTGTACGAAGAGTAGAGAACCTCACTGTGGTGGGGAAGAGGTGCAGGGGCCGGCCTAGGTTGACTTGGGATGAACAAATTCGCCAGGATGTATTAGAATTGCATCTATCTGAGGACATGATCAATGATAGGAGAGTTCATGAAGATGTAGGATAAAAGTGAGAGAACCCTAGTTTTGGTTAAGAGATGGGTCAGTGGTCCTAATTTTAGGTAGGTGATTAGTCTTAGAGGATATATGTGTTACATGCATGCTTAATTACGTGGAGTGACTTGTAGGGTAGTTTGGATTTGGATTGCATTGGTTGCTTTCGTTTCAATAGCACTTCGCTATTTTGCCTTTTTGTGGGTCCTCTCCAGGCTAATGAGCATTTAGTCTGCTGTGTAGTATTATGTACTCTTCTATATTTGTTTATGCTTATGCTTGTCATATGCCATGATTATGCATCATTCTTGTGGTTTCTACATAGGTTTGTGTGTCCATCTTATGTTGCTTTTTGCTTCTGTGTTTGATATTCCTAAAAAGATTACTAATAATACTAATAATAAATAAATACATAAAAAATTGAAACTTCTGAGCCAGGGGTTTCTCACGACGCAACCTCTCTACCACATTAGGGTAGAGGTAAGGTTTGTATTCATCTCTCTCCCCCTAGACCCCACAATTTGGGATTACACTGGGTATGTGTTGTATTAATCCCAAACATAAAAAAATGGCTCTAGATCTATAAGGTATTTTTAGATTTTTTTCTTGAGGAGTGCCTTCGCAAAGTATATCCATTAATAGAATTTTCTTTTTACTAAAAGTGTCTACTAATAGTATCACAGCAGCATCGTTCGCAACTTCAAACAGTAAGCCCAGAGCGTTCCAAATGAGAAATCAGCAGCCAAAATAAGTTAGTTTTAACTCATAAAAAATAACTATTTGGAACACTTGGTGAAAGTTGAGTGACTTTAAAGAGACAAAAAAAATTTTGACGACTTAATTGGAACACTTGAGAAACTTGACTACTATTAGGTGACATATTCCCCTAAAATGACAAACTACTTGTTAGAGCAGAAACATTACACTGGACTTCCCCCAATCCCACTTTTGAATTTGTTCACTTAATATTCACAAAAGAACTGGAGGCATGGTTACCTTGTGAATGCCTGCAAGAATAACAAAAGGAACAGCATGCCTTTGAGCTGCTAGTGCAACCATATTTAACCCGACGGGAGCTATAACCCCTCCATTTGCCATAACAGCATGAGCCCCAACAATCACCTACAACAAGAAATTCAAAATGAAACTAAAAACAAAAATAACAATGAAGTTGATGAGAAATGCCCGAACCATGTTCACACGTGAAATCATAGCAAATACAGCAGAATCAGTGATTACTGTAGTCTGTAGCCCCCTAGCAACCAGTTCCTTTGCAAGAGTATGCCCCTGATATCTATAGAAGATAGGAACCATTACTTGTTTATTTAGCTGCTTCTAAGGCTAAGTAAAAATGAAAGGAAAATAAAAATTCTGGAGCAAACCTTGGAGCACCCTCTGCTACGAAAACCCTAAATGATCTTTTCTTCTCCTTAGCAGCACAAAGGAACTCGATTACGGTTCCTGAACTGCCTAATGTCAATATAACCTCACTGCATATGATTCAACCATTGATTTGGCAGAGCACATTATCAGTACATAGCATTTAAATTTAGCACATGAATAACAAATATGTTTTTAGAAAGGAAATAGGAAGGATTTTCATGGCCGTTTTAATTACACGCCTCGCACATCAGGTCAATCAAACTAAAAACAAACGAACTGAAACTTCTCTCAATTGATTGACTTACCCAAAGCAGACAAAAAATCATTCATTGACTACAACATAAATGCTGAGCAGAGTTTGGTATTTAATCAACGAATGAAAATCCTTTGCTTCTTATAGAACAATAGTGGCAAACAAATAGTTAATATTTGAAAGTAATGATACATACTACTCACTAGTTAGAGAACATGTTTACATGTATTTGCAATAACAACAAAGGGTTGGAAAGAATACTTATGGTGAATATGCTCCACAGCTTGCTCAGCTATCTGCTCATGACAGGTGGCAATATCTTGAATAAGCTCATTAACTGTTTCAATCACATTATGCTTTAGCTTTCGACTCCTTGAATTCTTATCAGTAGCTGCATGCAGAATATTTTATAAATTATAATTAGCAATAAATCAACAGAGCAAGATGAGAGTTTGTAGAGAAATTATTTCCCAAGAAAAGAGAGGATGTAAACTTAGCTAACATTTAGTCTTATCTTCAGAATCACCAGCAGATGACGAAGAGTGGTGAACAGCTGATGCTGCTGCAGAATGGGGTGGCATGTCTTCAAGAAGAGTCTGCAAGGAAGGAGGCCTGAGAGTAGTTCTAGCAGCAGCGGCGGCAGCAGCTGCTGATACAAGTGGGTTATCTTCTTCATCGTCACTCAAGTCTTGTAAGCTCAACCCACCAATTGAAGCTGTTGTTAGTGAAACATCTTCTTCTCTAATGATATGTAGCACACGCCTCACAATATTTCCAACAGCAACTTCTGCAATGTAATATAGTTCAATAGACGTTTCTTAAGATTAATCACTCCAATTACCTATTTACATATTACGCACAAGTTAATTAATTATTCATTGCATTAATTTGTCAAAGTACAAAAAACTAGTTACAATAACATTTTGAAATTGGTGTTTCATAAACAAATACTTTTACTTGTATGTTCCTCTCCATCAAAATCAAATGTAATGCTTTTGTTTATTATCTCTTACAAAGTAAGGGGCAAACATATAATACCATGATGGTTGCCCTTGCTTTTCAAAATTATCATTATTCTACTTAACTAATATACATTGAAATTTATACACTCCTCAAGTTGGAGCATAATTATCTCGCTCGAAAAAAACTCAAAAAAAATTCAACTCGAAAAAAGCTTGGCTAAAAAAAGCTCGTTTAAAACAAGAAGTGCCCGAGCCAGGGTTGGCTTGACTAGAGCTCGGGTCGATTTTTATTATATATAAATATATACATATATATTCACGTTATATATTGTGTATACTATATATATGTGTGTGTATAAAATATTACGTATAATGTATATTAAATATATATATATTAAACATAATTATCAATAAAAATTAATTATAAAACAATATTTTAATATAAAATGAATAAATTAGGTATTATTAAGTATATTAAATAATGAAAATATTAATTGAAAACTTTAATAATTAAATAATTGATACTCGACTTTCTTAAATTGTAGCAGCTGAAAATTTAAACTAATTAACGTTAAAAGATATCAGTTGCAAAATTAAAAAGGTAAGGTACTCATTTTTTAATTATTAAAGCTAAGTGACCTAATTCGAAAATATCATTAAACAAAATGTCCAAAAATTTAATTTTCGCTATCTTTTATATAACTTTTAGTTTTTAAAGTAGTTGTTTTTTAAGCATTTCGTGTTAAAAAAATCTATTTGTTTATAAATATCATGTTGTTTAAAATCTCTATTTATAATTAACTTCTTGTCCTTAAAAATCTTTGATTTTTACTTTTTTAGAAAACATTAATATTTTAGAAACTTTTTTAAAATGTTTTTTAAAATTAATTTTTAATTTAATTAAAAACCATTTATAAGAAAGTAAATAATATCATTAATATATTAGTTATTTAATAAGAGAGTTGTTAAAATTATTTAATATGAAAGAGAGTTGAGTTAAATGATAAAAGGAAGACATGTGGCAATATTGGTTTAAAAACATGACAAGTGTCAAAAATGATTTTTGTTTATTATAATAGTAAGATGTGTAAGATAAAAATGAGTCGGCTCGTGGATTGAGATTTTCTACAAGCTCGAGTTCGAAGTTTTGGCTCAAAAATTTTTGGCTCGGTTTGATAATTCACGAGCTCGAGCTTGAGCCAGGCCTGGCTCGATTACAGCCCTAGTTCCACAGAAGAGATTTTATCAATCAGACTATCGTCTTCAAACCCAGCGTTGACTATACTTGAAACACACCTCCCACTATCACCAAACCCCTAACCTAGTTCAGACCTTTGATTCCGCTCAACTTGAATCACCTTGGCACCAGGCTTCACTCTTGCAAATTGAACCCTCTTTTGCACCTTTGATCAGCGAATCTGACTTTGTTTTGAGGGGCGGTAACACTTCCCTCAATAGGTACTTCCATCATGTAGAACGTTTCACTCTTGTTTCCATGAGCAATAATTATATTTTCTAGGATTATCTTCCATTCATTTCCACTAAACCTTACTTCAAGTCCCTCTTTATCCAGTTGACTGACAAAGATAAGTCTCTTCTTCAAAATTGGAACAACTGTGACATTAAGTTCCATATGGTTCCCAATGGAGTTACCAAATTATTACCACCAATGCCCGTAACATCAAGATTTATAGTGGTTTGATCGAAACAATTGTGATTGAACCTCCTTCATGCATCCTAGTCATGTATAACTCCCTCATCAAGAACACCTTAATGGCAGCAAATGACTTTTCATACATGTTTGACAAAGTCTTCATCAGACCACGTGTTGTGTTGTTGAAGCATTATATTGAATGCAGCTTTCCTCATCAGTGACAATGTAATAATCCCTCTAGCCTTTTTGTCTTCTGAATTCCAAACCGCTTCGTCTTCCTTACTCATCTTATCAGACTTCACTCCTAAGACCACATCCATATCTTTCTGACCAAGCAATGCATCTACTTGCATCTTCCACCACGCGAAATTAGTTCCCTTAAACTTTTAATCTATAGCCTCTCATCTTCGGCCATTGCAAGCGAGAAAACAAATCAAATCAAGAAACATGTTACTTGATTTGTGACAAACAATCAAAGACTAAGTTGATCAAGAAGCCAAGAAATCAGAATTAGACGAAACCAAGCACCCTTCAATAAACCTGAAACCCTACAAAAATACTTGAACAGATAATTTTTGCTTGCAGCCCGAATGTAACAAACAACTTCAAGAATTCAAATCTGAAACCCTAATTTCAGAAAACACCCAAAACAGCCCAATTCAACAGCGGTCAGATTCGAACAGCAGCAATCAGCACCGAAACAGCCTCTCTGTGATTTAATTAGAACCGAACAGCAGCAATCAGTTCAAATCAGCAGAATCAGTTGAATCAGCAGCAGTCCGTCCAAACAAAAGCCAGAACCAGTCTAAAATTACAGAAACAGAAGTAAAATAGCAGTTCAGAACTCGACAACCTCCTCTTTTCCTCCTGTGATTGAACCATAGTCACATGAAACGCGGTACGCGGTACGAAAACGGGTACGCGGTTCGTGCATTTTTAAAGTTCGGTACCAGGGGTAGGTTCATTCGGTACGCCAATTCAGTACGCAGTACGGTGTACCACATATTTTTGTACAATGTATCGCATATTCATATACATGTTTTCCTAAATTATAACGTATCTTCATAAGTCACAAAAAAGTCATTTTGTGGTGTGGATTCTGCTCCTTTTCTTTGGATCCCTGTGATTTCCACATCATCAAATTCATTGTCGCTCAGATATATAGCATCTTCTCCAGAATTATCAGCATCAAATTCTTGCCTTGAGCTTGGCCCTCCCTTACCAAAAGCCATTGCTAAAAAGCTCTCACAGTCTCACTATTCGATTTTGGTGATAGGTGATAGAAGAATAGAACTTAGAAGTTAGAAGAAACAGAATCAGAATTATCGATAGAAACAGAATCAATTTATTATAGGAAAAGAATTGGCGCCAATTGAACCATCGAAAGAAGTGGGTAACCGCCTGTTGGTATTCTAACGTGACCTGGTACATAATTTTTATTGAATTCGTTCTAATTGAATTGTCAATTGGCTTTGATTTTACTGAAACTTGGTCTTGTAGTTGCTGATACACGAATTTGTGCTCAAAGTTAGTATTTTTTTTCAATTCGGTACGCGAATCGGAGAATCACAGATCGAAATTGAAGAAACTTGGGATCGCCATGATCCACCGTGCCAGATCGCGTACCAATAGTCGTTCGGGACTACTCTGTACCTCGTTCTGAGTCGGGCGATCCGAGTCGCGGTACGCGGCAACCCTAGCGTTTCCTGTAACTATGGATTAAACCAATGCGTTTACCTTGAGTTTTTCGTAATCATAGCTCTGATACCACATGTTAGGTATCGGATCAGAGTTAGTCCTACGATAGCAATCAAACATACACACACAATCAAAACAGAGAAAAGAAAACAGATAAGAGATTTATAGTGGTTTGGTCAAGGTGACCTACATCCACTATGCGACTAGGGTTAATCTTTATTATGTGCTACAAAAATAAAATTACATCTCATACCAAGATTAGGGTTAATAAATTAGGAAACTTTACGAAAAAGTCTGTGTTACTTGTTTATGCATGGTTGCTTGGTATATGTTTTTATTTAATAAGCTTGAGAAAACAAAAATAAATAAATAAATAATAAAAGAATAATAAAAAAATTAAAAAAAAATTAAAATTAAAGAAATAAATAAATAAGAAAAAAAATCGGAGCTTTGAGTCGAGGGACTCCTATGAAGCAGCCTCTCTATTCTATGTGTAGATAGGGGTAAGGTGTGTCTTTATCTTTCACTCCCCAGACCCCACTCGAAGTGGGATTTTAACTGGGTATGCTTGTTGTTGTAAATTAGGAAACTAAATAACCAGCTAGAAATAAAAAACAAAACAACCCTAGGACCAAATGCTACTGATCTTACAGCCCTTAGGGTCGGAATTCAGATGCTTCTCATCTTTGTTGATCTTTCGGCTTTAGACAGCAAACAAAAGCCCAAAGCCTATATAACCCAACAAGGCGAAAGACAATGCAAAGTGCCTTAGAGGTGATTATTGTTAGATTTTACCCTAGGCCTTTGGGAGGCTTAGGGTAGCTGACCCTAAACCTGGCCTGTTAGGTGTTTAACCTAATTATTTTCTATTTAAAATGTGTCATGTAAGTGTAATCTTTAATGCCTAATCAATAAAGAATCTCTAGTTGCAACCCATGGACGTAGATCACATCAACCGAATCACGTTATATCGCTTGTGTTCTATTTTCTTTGCTTTTGTGTACGTGTATTGTGTTAACAGGTTTTTGCTGCGACACTTGATACGTAACAAGTGGTATCAGAGCCACGTATCGTTGAAGATTAAAATACGATCATACTGAGACAATTGCTGAAAAAGAGAAAAAAAAGGAGGCCAAAGTCTTGTTTTTTTTACGAATTAGGGTTTCCCAATCCTTGAGTTCGTTAGCCTGCCAGGCTGCCATCACGATTAGGGTTTCCACTCTTGGATCGCCGCCGCCGCCGCCATTGCCTGTATCGTCGCCGATTGCCATGATAGTCGCCGGTGATGACCATTTCTTGCTGCTACCGCTGTTTTTCAGTCTTTTGTGTGCTTTTGATTCGCGATTAGGGTTTTAAACCCTTGGCATCGTCAATTGAGTCTAATTTGACCCAATATTTGGTCCAAATTTCTTGATTAGCTGCTGATTAGGGTTCGTTTCACCCTGGAATCGCTGCTGCTGAGTTCAGTGTCTATCTGGTTTCTCCCGCCGGCTGCTCTTTATCGATTAGGGTTCCGAATTGAACCCTAGGAGTCGGGTTTGTTGTTGTTCATCCTCTACATGTCAGCTGTTTCTTTGGGAATCACCAAATTCAATTCGATTATGTTAATTGATTCGGGTTTTGGGTGGTTAAAGGATCTTATTTTGTTGCTGTGATTGGATTTGGGATTGATTGGGATTATTGGTGGGAGTACTCACTGGATTTATTGATTAGCAGGTGTTGGGAATTTTCTTTTGGTTTGTTTTGTTACCGAGGTTCAAATGGCTGACATGGGGAAGATTCATATTGAAAAGTCCAATTGAATTGATTTCGTCTAGTGGAAAATGCAAATGGAAGCATTGCTTAGTCAGAGGGATTTGGACATGGTGATGGGTGATAAACCAGAGAAGATGGATGCAGCTACTAAATCTGTATGGAACTCAAAGGACAAGAAAGCCAGAGGAGCTATTATATTGGTTTTGACGAGGAGTGTTGCCTTCAACATCATGCACGATACTACTGCTCGACAGATGATGCCAGCTATGTCGAATATGTATGATAAGTCTTCTGCTGCTAATAAAGTGTTCTTGATGAGGGAATTGCTCATGCCAAGAATGAACAAAGAAAGCTCAGTTACAGTTCACATCAACTTAAATTCAATTACGTCCAAATTATCTTCTATGGGAATCAAGTTTGGTGACGAGACAAAAGCTGTATTGTTGTCTTCACTACCTGATAGTTAGTCTGGGACAATGACTGCTGTTACAAGTTCAGTGGGGGCCATTGATATGACATTTGAGGGGGTCCGAGATATTGTACTAGGTGAAGACGTTCGCCGAAAGAGTATTGGTGCAGGATCATCTTCTGAGATGCTACATGTTGGTTGGGGAAGAGGAAATAACAGAAACAGTGGGAGTCGGGGAAGAAGTCAATCTAGGAATAGGAAGACTGTGAAGTGCTGGAGCTGCAATGAAGTAGGGCATGTTAAGAGTCAATGCCCAGGTACTTCAAAGCAAATTAACGCTATTGAGGGAGTTTATTATGATGATGCTTTGGTATGCAGCATTGAAAGCTATGTAGACTTTTGGGTCATGTATTCTGGGGCTTCGTTTCATGCCATGGACAGCGGGGAAACGATGTTGAATATTAAACAACGAGATTTTGGGAAGGTTCGACTTGCTAATGACATGTTGCTTGAAGTCGCGGGCACGGGGGATGTTGATCTGATTACTTCATTGAAAACTACATGGAACCTGAAGAATGTTAGTGTTATTCCAGGGCTGAATAGGAAACTGATATCTATAGGTCACCTGAATAAACAGGGAATGGAATTAAGGTTCGGTAGTGACAAATGGAAGGTGGTCAAAAGAAATCTTGTGATTGCTCGTGGTATAAAGCATGGGTCGTTATATTTGGTTAATGAACCTGCTGAGGGATGTATGGTCGCCCCGGTTAAGCAAAACAAAATCTGGTTCACTAAATCTCGTGCTAAGAGAGTTCATTTTGCAAACGTGAATTTTGGAGCCAAGGAGATGTTAGCTGAACATGTTCATAAGTCTAAACCATTCAAAGGATTCGGTGACAGTGACAGTGGGAGCAAGGGTTGTGTTCTAGGGTTGTGACAGTGACGGTGACAGTACAGTTACAAAGAGCCGTTGGGTTTTGAAGACTAGATCTGAAGAATTCTCCCGTGTTGGTAGTTTGCTATATGTGGAGAATGCTGGTGGTCCTTGGTGTATCTCTGGATCTGGTGAAGTGTCCATACTAGTTAAGATTGAGGATGAGTCATTGAGGGAGCTTCAACTGACCCTTCTTGTACTTGATGATTGAGGGGCAGTTGCACTAAGGGGATATGTCTGGATATGATGAAGTCTTAGCTTATTCTTGGGAATTGAGGCTTGGAAGACCTGTTATTGAAGATTACTGGATTACTTGATGACTAGATTGCTTATGTTGGATGACGGGCTTGATTCTATCGCAAGGCCTCCGAGTGGGAGATTGTTAGGTTTTATGTAGGCCTTTGGGAGGCTTAGGCATTGTTGTCAAAAGCCCTCGAGCGCTCGCCTAGGCGCAAAAAAAAAAAAGAAAAACAAACCCAGGCGCCTGACGGCAGCCTAGGCCCACTCCAGTGACTTTCCGACAAAATTTTGGTAAATCCCGCAAAGTTCAAAAAAATCCAACCATAAACCAGTCTAAAACAACTATAAAAAGGTTTTTATAGTTTCAAAACTCATATAATTAGATTATTGATTGTTTTATATTTAGACTTTTATCTTTTTTAAAAAATTTTAAGCCTAAAACACGTCAAACCTCTAATAATGGCACTTAATACTATACACCTAGTTTAAAAAAACCCTCGCTTTTTTTGCGTCTTGCGCCTAGGCTCTGAGAACGGCTTATGCACCTTGAGTGCACCTTGTGCCTTTGACAACTATGGGCTTAGGGTAGCCAACCCTAAACCTGGCCCGTTAGGTGTTTAACCTAATTATTTTCTATTTAAAGTTTTGTCATGTAATTGTAATCTTTAACACCTAATCAATAAAGAATCCCTAGTTGAAGCCCATGGGCGTAGATCACATCGACCGAACCACATTAAATCGCTTGTGTTCCATTTTCTTTGCTTTCGTGTGCATGTATTGTGTTAATCGGTTTCCGCTGCACAACTTGATACCTAACAATTAAGCACAATGATCTCCTAAAGCGCCATTCTTGGTTTTAGAATGTGTGCATCAAGCATGCATAATGCATGATGTGCATGATGCTGTGTTGAGAGTGCATCGCTGCACCTATTGTGATGCAATTCCATGATGCATGCTTGATGCAACGATTCTCGCATGATGCAGTCTCTCGCAAGATGCGTCATGCTTTAAAGCGATGCAATATGAGCACTAGGTTGGATCTTGTAGATGTCTGTAAATCTTGCAGTTGTTGTTGCCACCTATTAGGCTTTCAACAATACAGCAGCCCACCGCCACCCTGCAGGTTAGGGTTTTCAACCGCTGCCTGCAGCCCTAGCCTGATATTTACCAGACTTTTGTCCAACTAGTCTGATATTTGCCCGAGTTAGACCAACTACCAATTAATCCCCGCCTAGAAACGATTTTTGCACAATGTCTAACAATATGGCGAGGTTCTGATTTGGAATCTTTTAACAACACGCAAGTATAGACAGCTAAAAATCATGGGTCTAACCATAAGCAAGCGAAAGGAACTAACCAACAGGATTAGCAGCAGTAAGTTGTTCTCCAATAGCCTTAATTGCATGAATAAGAGCTCCAGCTTGGTTGGTATTAGGAAGCCTCTGTTGTGATATCACCGTACGAAGAAGCTCCGCCGTGAGCTTGGCAGTGGTCTTTGACCCCTCAATTTTACTGCCGAATCATACAAACATGATCAAAATTGATACGAAAGAAACAATTGCAGTTACCAACAGACTAGCACTCACCGTTTTCTAAGCTTGTTTAAGAAATCGTTGACTAGGGCATGTGTGTCCGGCATGATTACAAGGCGCCTGCAGATGGTGTTATCGCAAAATATGTTGCTGTCGAGATAGAATTAGGGTAGCAGATCAGTGATGAATATATGCAGCGTACGTGCTGCTGATGAAAATTAGGGCAACAGAGAACGGAGAAGGCGATTTGATGTTACAAAGCGTGAAAACCGGTTGCTAAAATTTCGCTCCCTCGATTTTACAATTTAGTAACGATTTTAGTTTTAGTTAAGGTTTAATGGCATAACAAGGTTTAATGGCATAATGAGTCTTTTTTAAGTTTTAATTCTGCATATAGGTGTGTTAGGTCATATAGGTAAATTTTCTTGATGTATTATAAATGATACGTCTAATATATGAGTTTTCCTGCCAATAAATCGACTGGTGTTCATGAAAATGTAACATTTTTAGTTGGGTAAGAAGCACCAAAGTAATGTCTAAACCAAATGATTTAAAATTAAGATAAAGGATCTCAGAACAAGAAAGCATCACTTGAATTGTCTCAGGTATCCAAATAAAAAATCCAAAGATATTTTAGTATTCTTTTTCTTAGGGCATTTGTGGCATGCAGGTGGGGCTTGTGCAGATGCAACAGGATTTGAGAAAGGAATTAATCATGATTTTGAGACAGCTCTTTCCATTACCCCTTTTAATGACTTAATTGATCAGGAGATCTATGGATATTATTAAGGGAGCCCTGGTGTCACACCCCGAGCCGGCGAGCCGGATCGAGTATCCTGTCAAGCGGAATGGTCTCGGGGTGCGATATCGAGGTAATAATCGTAGTGATCAGATTGTTTCCATTGCACATGATAATAATTGAGAAAACACTAAATGAAATATAATTACAAAGTTAAATTGCATCAGTATCGTTCATAATTTAACAATGTAAATCTACTATTCAACATCATAATTCAGCTATCTTGTATCTGCACAAGATTTACAAAAAGAATTCGTGTATTGATGTCCAAAATATGCACTTCCAAAAATACTAGGTCATCTATCTGGGCATCCTAGTCCAAGTGCACGAACTTCTTAATTAGTATGTTCGTCACATGAAAAGTCATACAAAAAGATCAAGTCAACACATGTTTGGTGAGTTCATATTGTTTTGTTTTAAAAAAAATGAATTTGTACAAACCTGACCGAATGACAACCTTAACCTCACCAACAACTACCTATGCTATCTGTAACATCTGTGCCGGAACCGTCACCGGAACAGTAATTTGCACAGTAAAGTGCACAGTAACTCAGGTACACGTTACGTGAAACTATGTTGATACTATTTACACATGTGGCTTAACATGAAACTATGATGCGATTGTCTGAAATCTGATTTAAAACCTGATGGTTTAACAGTCAGAAACATATCAGACAACACAAACCTAACACACAGATACTTGATTTGATGCTAGTATGTATAAACGTATGCGAGGATAAACAGAACAAAGCTATGACATTTGTTGTTACAGAATGCTAAACAGACGAATTATTCGTACAGGTGACGATCTGTACGAATAGATCTGAAAGTTTAACGATCTGAAATGATGACTGGAAAGTAGAAAACAAAATCAGAAAGTGAAACGTACGATCGTGTTCGTACAGTTAGCGCTCTGTACGAAAACGCGCGTAAGTGACGTTTTCTGACGAAACGAAAACGAAAACGGCAAGAACGATAATAAAATTAAGGAAATATAATATTTCCTGTTTTACAATTTTGAAACTCATCAGAAATAAATTAAACGGAAACTATTTTAATGAAAACGCGTAAAATAAATTCATTTTAAATTATATTACGTAAAAATACGCGAAATAATGACGCGAGTTAACGAAACGCTCAAAATAATTAATTACGATAAATAATTTAAGACAAATAAATTTTAAAGATTTATTTGGAATCACAGCCTTCGGAACGTAAACTAAAACTAATTTGAATTTAAAGTCGTAAAAATACGAGCGTTACGTTCCAGAAACACGAAGGAAACGCGAACCGAGCAAACAAAACGAACCCGAACTCACTCGGGGTATAAATACCCTAAATGAGTTCAACCTACACATTTCTCTCTTCACTTTCTCTCTCTAAAAACCCTAATCCGGCCACCCTGTCTCTCTACCTTCTCTCTACCATAACTCACTCAAAACTCAACCAAATCACCTCATTCTTTCGCCAAATCGAAGATCTCGACCTCCCCTACACGAAAGTACAACCGATCTGGGTTGGAATCCATCTAAACGAGGTAATCAGTGAAGAAAGGTAGCGATTTTTAGGGTTTTCTACAAACCCGACAAAAACCGAACTTTAGCCGGTTTAAAACACCCCTTTTTCGACCCATACACCTTCTAAATGAGTTTACTCATCTAAACCCACTCAAAACGACTATATATACGACTATACCCCCGAAATCGTTTTCTCCCAATGCTGAAAACCCGTTCCGGCGAATGGCCCATGAGTATGAGCCATTCGGCCGAATGAGTCGGGAGTATGAGAAGGGAGTATGAGTCGGGAGTATGAGAAGGGAGTATGAGTCGGGAGTATGAGAAGGGAGTATGAGTCGGGAGTATGAGACGGGAGTATGAGTCGCGATTATGAGTCGCGAGTATGAGTCGGGAGAATGAGTCGGGAGTATGAGTCGGGAGTATGAGCCGAGAGAATGAGCCATTCGGGTGACTCATTCGGGACTCATTCGGGACTCATTCGGGAGACTCATTCGGAGGACTCATTCGGGAGACTCATTCGGCGACTGGCTCATTCGGGACTCATTCGGGAGAATGACTCATTCGGGTGAAAACTCATTAGCATGAGCCATTCTTATGAAAATCACAAGAATGAGTCATTTTCACTACACCAACTCAGTTAACAACTCAGATTTCAAAAAGAACAATCAAATAAGGGATCATAACTCAAATAATGTTTAATCAAACATAGGACTGTGAATACAACATCAGTACGACAACAGTGAGCGCGTGCATTTTTGAGTCTTAGTCAACCACTACAACAACAAGGTGAGTTCATTTGTCCCTTTTCTAAATATTTTGATTTTACTTCGGGACTGAGAAGCATGTTATACATTTTAAACAAATGATTTAGAAAATGCTTTTACACTTATTCTTGATGCTTATGCTGTAAACTTTATGCTTAAACCATATGCATAATGCTAATGCCATAAACTATATGCTTAAACTACATACTCGATGCTAAAGCTTGAACACTTATACTAAATGCTAATGCGAAATGCTTACACTAAATGCTAATACTAAACTTTAATGCTACAAGCTAATATAATGCTACATGCTAATGCTAAACACTAATGCTACATGCTAATGCTTAACACAAATGCTACAATGTTACATGCTAATACTGCATACAAATGCTAAACACTAATGCTACATGCTAATGCTTAACACAAATGCTACAATGCTACATGCTAATGCTTAACACTAATGCTACATGCTAATGCTAAACACTAATGCTACATGCTAATGCTACACACTAATGCTAAACACTCATGCTACAATGCTACAATGCTACATGCTAATGCTTAACACTAATGCTACATGCTAATGCTAAACACTAATGCTACATGCTAATGCTACACACTAATGCTAAACACTCATGCTACAATGCTACAAGCTAATGCTAAACACAAATGCTACATGCTAATGCTACACAATAATGCTAAACACCAAAGCTACATGCTAATGTTAAGTGCTGATACTATATGCTTACTATGCTTGAATGCTCGAAATGCTATAAGTGCTCAGAATGCTGTAAACTATTTGAATGCTAAAACTATTGGCTATGGAAGAACAATAGTTGGTCTCTCAGTGATTGCCTTCATGTGTTCTTCCTAGTCGGGACTTGAAGAACAATAGTTGGTCTCTCAGTGCTTGCCTTCAGGTGTTCTTCACGTTCGGGACTAGAAGGCACCTATTATGGTCTCTCAGTGCTTGCCATAGGGTGACCTTCATAGTCGGGACTTGAGGAGTAGACTGAAGGTCTCTCAGTGCTTGCCATACAGTGATTCCTCAATGTTCACTCATGCTATAAACTTTGTATACTCATATGCTTGCCATGCTAAAACAACGGTTTGGTCTCTCAGTGCTTGCCTTACCGGTTGTGAAACTATTTGGATGCTAAAACTATTGGCTATGGAAGAACAATAGTTGGTCTCTCAGTGCTTGCCTTCAGGTGTTCTTCCTAGTCAGGACTTGAAGAACAATAGTTGGTCTCTCAGTGCTTGCCTTCAGGTGTTCTTCACGTTTGGGACTAGAAGGCACCTATTATGGTCTCTCAGTGCTTGCCATAGGGTGACCTTCATAGTCGGGACTTGAGGAGTAGATTTATGGTCTCTTAGTGCTTGCCATACAGTGATTCCTCAATGTTCACTCATGCTATAAACTAAAACATCATGCTAAAGCTATACACGAAATAGAGGGTAGGTAAGACACTTAATTATCATTAACAACAATGTCCTATGCGACTTAGTATGTGGTGGGACGGCGTCTGGGCGGGTCGTAGGCTCGACTCAGGGGTATGCCCTATATATAAGCATACCGAGTTGGATGATACAGGTGGTGTTATTGAGATTAAGGTTGTTACAGAGGGGATGCATGAATGCTTTTGGGTCAATATCATAAACTTTTAAACACGATGCTTGTTAAACTTATTGAAGCTATTACATACGAATGCTATAGACTGGTAAACTTTGAAGCAGTAAACTAAAGCTATGATGAAGGATGAATTGGATTGTAGGTAAAATGCTTAATTATCATTAACAACAATGTCCTATGCGGCTTAGTATGTGGTGGGACGGCGTCTGGGCGGGTCGTAGGCTCGACTCAGGGGTATGCCCTATATATAAGCATACCGAGTTGGATGATACATGTGTTTTTAATGAGGTCAAGGTTTTACCTAGGAGGTTTGCAAAAGCTATTTTACAAATACTAAAACTACATGAACTCACCAACCATTGTGTTGACTTTGTTTTCTTACATGCTTTCTCAGGTGATGCGCAGGAATAGGATCAGACTTCAGGAATGCATACTAGGATACTCTGATAGAGGACCTAGTAGACTTTTGGAAAGCATAGATTTTGTTACAAAAGCAAATCACTTTTGATATCTTGTACAGATACAAGATAGATACATATGATTCTTCTGATAGGTTTATTTAGTTAAATTACTAAACATGGTCAACTGTAATTTAACTTTGTAATCCTAGTTTGATGCTATTGTGCTTTAGTTATTCTTAACATTGATGCTATGTAAACAATCTGATCATCACGATTATCACTCACGATATCGCGCCCCGAGAACCTTCCGCCCGACGGGGACTTCGATCCAACCCCGCCGGCTCGGGGTGTGACACTATCCAGTCAAGTATGCTTATATATAGGGCATACATAGGGGACAAGCCTCAGCCGACATCCCACCACATACCTAACCACATAATATATTGTTGTTAATGATAATTAAGCGTTTCATTCCTCATCAACCACACACCAGTTCTTAGTACTTAGTTCTTGTAGTTTCCCAAAATATGGAAATTCTCTTGATTCCTTAAGCTCATCATACGAACATGATCAACCATAGCATTTGTAGAAACTTTACTTTAAATGCTTAAATAAGTAAATAAATAAACATTTAATAAAATTCTAAGACCTAATGATTGGGTCCTGGTCATACTCGAGTAGACTAGTCTAGCAATCAAGGTTCTTAGTAGTTGAGGAAATATGTAAATATCATCAAACATGCGACCTATAATCAATCAGTCTAGCTAGGACATCTTTTGATGTATATGATTTTATAGATCGTCCATAGTTCGTTCTTGTTCGTATAGATCGTTAGTTCTTTGGCACATGTTATCTTTGAATATATCCCATACATTCATCTGAAAATAGATCGTCAAAAACAATTCTCTGTACTAGTTCTTTAGTTCTTTGAAAATAGATCGTTGTATACAGTTCTTTGAAATAGATCTTTAGTTCTTTGAAAGCACACCACTGAACACCCCACTGAAAACAGTTCTTTGAATTAGATCATTAGTTCTTTGAAAATCGACCGTTGGAAATAGTTCTTTGATTTAAAATAGTTATCTATTCTTGATGAGTAAACAACCCATTTTGAAAACATGCAAATAGTTTACCTAGACAAAATCTAGGCTAATAATTATTCATGTAAAACATATATGAAGTAAAAGCATTTAAGTAAATATAATCCAAGAAAAATAATTTATGCATGCTTCTCAGCCCCGCGTTTGTAAAATAAAAATGTATAGAAAAGGGGCAATGAACTCACCTGTGTTGCTATGCAATGAATCACAAAAGATATGGGCGCTCGTTGACTGTAGGTTATATATATTCAGCACCTGTGTTGATTTATTATATTTCGAATACAATAAGTGTTTGAAGATGGCGTATATAGGGTTTCGGTCTCGGTGTGCAACTAAGTGTCCTACATACTTGCTATTTGTGTTTCTAGGTTTTCCCTAACTATTCTGTACCATTTACCCTCGATGAACCATTATCCCGTAGATAGTCACAACTAAACTTTAGTTATATAAGGTCTATATTGGTCACATTCATGATCTTTTAAGTAAGACGTCATTTATAAAAATCCATTTTAAGTTGCAAAACATTTTTGGTCTAATTAATTATGTAAGTTATTTTTAAATCATTTTAATAGAGAAGTTTATAAATCATTTCACTTTAATTAAAACATAGGTTATTTTTAAGAAAATATAAGTTAACGTGTTAGAACTTAGGTTAATCTTACTTGATTAACCCCAATTTCTTCACTAGATCTTTGTTATACTTAGTTCTTTGTTCATTCTTATGTATAACTCAAAGTAGATTTGTTCAATTGAACTATCGAAGTTAGTTATACGTTTGCATAAAATCACTAAGTATGTAGTGTTGTCACATACAATTAACACGTCCATACTTAGTTTGTCTCTTGTTCTTTCATAGAATTCAACTTGTTTTCCTTAGTTCTTTGTGATTCCTCCTCGATCCACTTAGATACATAATCCCTTAATCCACTCTAAATTTGTTGTGATTACTCCATTGTTCTTAATTTGTTAACTTGACTAAAACCCTTTACACTTTAATAGTTCCATGTTCCAAATCCGTATTTCAAGTTTTCACCCTTGATCTTTAATCGTTTATATTAGTAAAACCCAAAAGTGGTGATCTCATTTATTTATTAAAACATGGGTTTGGATATTGAAAACCCTAGCATGGGCAGTTAGTAAAGCCGATTAGCACCCTAGAACCCTAATTGTTTCGTGGTTCGCACGAAGGAAACAAAGCCCCACGTACGAAACCCACGATGGTCTACTCACTTGTTTCTTCCATCTGCTATGGTGTTCATGCAAACAAAGGGGGATGGGACGAAGGAAAACTCGCGAGCGTGGCTCACGAATGAAGGTCTCGTTCGTATGCTATTTTGATTCGGTCTCCATGCTTACCCGAAGGTGGCTGTCATACGAATAAACCTCATTCGTTTGATACAGACATGAATCCCGAATGAAATGACATGCGAAGGTGGATCTATTCATGCAACAGGTTATTTCGTCCTCTGTTTCCTTCGTACTTACTGCCCATGCGAATGAGGGGGTGATACAAATGAGGGCTCACGAACGTGGCTCGCCAATGGAAGTTCCATTCGTCTGGACTGTTGCTTCGGTCCCCTGGTTCGTCCGAATGTGGATGCCACACGAAGAGAAGCTCCATTCGCTCGTTATGTTGTTCGGTCGTCAACCCCACATGCAGGAGGGGTCTCAAACCAATGGAGCTCCATTCGTCTGAGCCATGACTAGTTCTCCCCTTCACATGAAACTCATTCGTTCATCACCATTGCGTGCGAATTAGACATTCCTTCATCGATGGAGCCATTTTGTGCTAATTAGACATTCGTTTTGTCTACTTCTAGCAGCCTGTAACCTTTGTTGAGTCTGGGTGATCTTATCAGTAGTTTCCTGAATAAGCTCAGGCCCATTTATTCGATGATCTCCTACTTCGGTCCAACAAATCGGCGATCTTATCATTAGTTTCCCAAGACCACCAAGTGTTTCTAAGATGGTTTGGTGTTGGTTCTTTCGTTTAGATGGCTCAAAAATCGTTTTTATATTCAAGAAGACAATGAACAATAGAACCCAAAACTTCCGAACCTTCAAGCTTAAATCTGGATCGATCTTGATGTTTTGAGCTCGGATCCTTTGTACTTCCTCAATGTACACCTCAAGAGCTTTTGTAGACACCAAAACTCGCAAATCCGTTGAGAAACGAGAGAGATCGGTTGAGGGTTTTCTAGAGAGAGAGGGTGAGAGCTGGTAGGTTTGAGTAATAAACAAGGCTTTTAAGCCTTAAATACCCCGGGTGGTTTCCCGCGCGTTCGGGTTCGTTTGGTTTCGCGTTTACGCGTTACGTTACGAATATTATGCATATGTTATGTTTTTAATAAAAATGGTTTTATTTTATCTTTTTTAGGTGGTGATTCCTAATAAATATTTCAATAAATTAATTTTATTAATTTATTTTCGAAATCGTTTATTTAAATTGTTACGTCAGAACGTAAAACCTTCGCGCGTATTCGTGCGAATCGTCACTTGTACAAACATGACGATTGTTTTACATTCCTTTTTGGTTTTCTAATTACAAGATATCACTTAAAAATATTAAACCCACAAATATATTTGCGCGAATCGTCATTCCCACAATACACTGTTAATTTAATATTTCCTAATGTTATCCCGTATTGTTTTGAACTTGTTTCCTCACAACGTTTACGTTTTATAATTGGGTTAATTTGGATTATGTTTCGTAAAACGTTGTCAGGCATCAGATTTTATCGTTACTGAGAGAAATCTCATGTCTTAACTATAGTGTGTGTAAAGTGATGAGCTTGTTTAAACATGAATAAGCATAATGTATTTACAAACGATCTTATAATTACATACATGTACTTACAAGCATCGTCCGTACACATGGTTACTTTGTAGATGTTACGCAATAGGACTCAAGTTTTAATTCTTTTAACCTCTAAACATCTGGTTTCCCTTTGTTAACCTAACCGGACCCAACTAGTTTGAATTAGAAACGGATTCGTTCACAATCGAACCGGTAACCATAGGGCTTTGGTTCTAGGGACCCAACCGAGTTCAACCATGGTTTCTATTTGATAAATAATCAACCCAAAGCAATATAATTTGATGTACACAGTTTCAAACGTGAGTTCCAAAACCCGCAATTCGGTTTGATCCAATTCGTTACTGTACAGTTATAAACTCATGGGGTTTTCATTAAACAGGTTACTAAGAACCCATCTGTGCCATTTAATTTGATTATCGAGTTCAATTGAATCGAAATCCCCAATTCGTTTTTAATTTAAAACCTTATAAATGGTTTGGATCCAATTCGATGTTTATTGAAATTATCATACAATTTTCATTAAATGAATGATTACGAAACTAATGATATAGTTTAATTTGATTATTAAACTTGTTTGAATCAAAAACCCCAAACCCGTTTATACAATGAACCCTAGAACCCAAAATCACACAAGTCGTCGTCGTTGTTGTATAAAATTAACATAGGGTTTTTGTTAAACATGCTATTGCGGAACTGGTGATATGATTTAATTTGATTTTTGAATTCGGTTAAGTTGAAAGCCCCAATTCGTATTGGTCGATGAACCCTAGTGTTCGAATTTGTGCAATTCGATACTAGGACTTGAACTTGACATAGGGCTATGCTACAAAAGAGTATAATGGAACTGTAGGTTAGTTAAATTACCAATTTAGAGGTTGAATGGTATGAGTTCGCCTTATGAGTTGCTTTTCAGCCGGCTCTCGATCGATTTGCTTCCCGATGCTCTTTTCTTCTTGAATTGAGTTGTGCAACAGGTCCCCCAGATTCCGAATGATGAATTTGAATGTTCAATTCGAAGCATTAAGGTCGAATTGTGTGGGTATGAAAGTTAATGGCTACAGTTTCGACTTTTGAGATCGTTTTTGGTTTAATTCGATGAGTGATGGGTCTAATAACGTATGATAACCGTTAATCATCATCAATGTGAGTTTCATGAACGTTTAATTCAATTAAAATCAATGTATTAATGTGAATTTCGAATTCCCCTTTGATTACAACTCGAATTTTGGCTCTAAAAGTTAAAATTGTGTATTTCAACTAATTACAAGTTTAATCATTGTGGTTTAGGTGTTTATAAACTTATTTTGTTCAAATTTAGTCCATCCAATTTGTCAATGTGCGATTTCGGGTAATTTCGTTAGTTTTTGGTTAGCAAAGTTAACTCGAAATGTCGGGATGTCACTTG
Source organism: Mikania micrantha (assembly GCA_009363875.1). Lineage (NCBI taxonomy): Eukaryota > Viridiplantae > Streptophyta > Magnoliopsida > Asterales > Asteraceae > Mikania > Mikania micrantha. Next base: position 1,454,909 of record CM018694.1, on the reverse strand, counting down.
GTATCTGTCTATAGCATCTCACATTTGGCCCGTAACAAGTGTGTAGGTCCAGATCTCGGTCAAGACTTAAGCTTTATGGCTCCAATTGACACCGAATGACTCTAAGTGTGCGGAATCCAAATTAAAATCAACAGAAGAGATGTAAAAATGCAATCTTTATATATCTCGTGAACTTCGCAAGAGCAATGCCTTAGTACGTCTAGAGAGCTATTGCCTCGGGAATCCAACCATAGAACAGTACAAAATACGCCTATTTATACTACTCTAGGAGTACTCGAACCTCTATACATGAAAATGGTTCGAGTCCTCGAAATTAGAAATACATGAAAACTATAGTACTCAAAAATGAACAAAATCAGGTCTTCATCTAGTCACGGGTTGACTTTGTAAGTCTTCGTCTTTGAAATGGGCTCTACAAACTCCCCCTAGGCTGATGAAGTCAACCAATAGGAAGTGCGACCGGGTGAGGACCCGCACCAGCATACAACTTCATCTCCATGGAAAAGGCAACAACCCTGGTGAAAGGCTTTACTTCCTCGTCCCAATCTCCGTAGACCTTGATCGGAGTATCATGGAGTTTCTGCATGTCTTCATTTCTGCACTTCAGGAGGTCATGGGATCCAAAACCATGTCTGTGTCATTGATGTCGCCCTTTGTTCTCAGAATAATCGCTACGTGAGTCTTCTCATTAAAGTACCAAAAATCAAAGTTCACGAGTGAGTTGTCGGGGACTCTGGTGGATACTGGGACTGCCTTCTCAGTAGCTGGTGGAGCGTACTTGTAGTACATCCACGGTTCTTTCTTTACCGGATCTAGTATGCAAGTAGAGACAAATCTTCTCCCTTTAGCAGTCTTCATTGTAGGGAAGTCTCTATCGCACTTATCCTTGATAAATTTGGCGAACAGTTCGGCCTGAGTATCATTGGATGGGTTGAAAAACATGGTGTTGTTGATGCTTCTGATATCAAACTTCGGCATCGAACAAAAATCTTGAGGCCTTTTGAAGTACTCCAGCTTTCCATTCATCCTCTTCATAAGATATAACTGCTTATCTTTGTCATACATCCAGCAGGTAACATTTGATTTTTCATTACGCACGGAAAATAAGCTATGGGCATCGGATGTCCTAGTAACATCGTTTTGTTCAGCTGGTACTTCACCCATCCAACTCTGTTGTACTTCAGGAGGAGCAGGAGTCCAATCACTTTGTCTTTCGAACCAACTGTCAATCATTTTGCCCATTGATGCAACTTCCTGTTCTTGTGTGTTGACATACTTGTGAGCATACAAGTAGTTGACATAGGGATCTATGGAGACATTGCCAAGTATAATGTTTTCTGGTTCTTCTTCTGCGGATGCTCCCTTAGAAGACTCGGCAGTCTCTTTTCTTTCCTGTGCATAGACATCATCAAATATAGAGTCCATAGTGACATAAGTAAAAAGGTCTCCAAGACCTGCTTCATTCAGCTCTTCTCCGAATCCATCAAACATGAAAGTCTCAGGAAGATCCTCGAAGAAATCATCATAGTTATCCAGAGGCTTTTATGAGGAGGATGGATTTCATGTGTCATCACCGCCTTGATCGTCCTTGGCAGGCTCATCCTCCTTTTGGCTTGAGGAACTTGTGCCTTGGCCCATATCCCCGCCAGTATCATCATCATTATCATCGTCTTTCTTGTCATCTTTCTTTTCTTCTTTACCATTATCATCAGCTTTCTTTTCTTTTTCTTCCTCATCATCATCGTCATCATTGTCTTTCTCAGCTTTCTCTTCTTCTTAAGTAGCAGACTTGGATCCTGTCAATTCTTCTATTTCTTTCAACAAATGACTTTTTTCCATCTTCAGGAGGCCAATGTCTTTGTTCTGCTTTCTGAGCTTCTCACATACTTTGATCATGCCTACCTGCAAATTGAGGATGTGTCCTTCCTTGGCGGCTGAGTCTTGTTCTAGGAGTAACACTCTCTCTTGCAGCCACTCGAAGTCCACATGCACCTTTTCAGGCATGTAAGGTGATGGTGTTTGCAGTGGTGCCTTGCCTTTGTCTTTCTTGGGTTTGGGTGGTGATGGTGGTGGCTGAGAGAAATGGATGGGAATTGGGGAATTTGGAGGTGAGATGTGTGTAGGTGGAGGAGATGGTGGTTTGGTTTGGGTGGCTTCAGTGGTGGTAGATGTATGTGGTAGAATGGTGGATGCGGCTGGTTTTATGGGTGGTTTAGGTTTAGGGGCTGGCTTTGGTGGTGGTTGAGGTTTTGGTAGTGTGGGTTGAGGCTTGGGTTGTGGTGTGGTGGTTGTGTTTGGGGTGTCTGTGAGGGTGAGGAGGTGCCAGCCCTCTTCATCCTGAGCCTTGGGTCATTTGCCCGCTTGGACATCATCTTTAAGCGTTTTTTCTTGGGATATGACTCAGGAGTGGGAACATACTTGGTATCCTGTATCTCTTCCCGTTCTGCCATGGAGAGTGGTGGAGTGGCAGGCTTAGTCTCTTTGATGATTTCCTATTCACCTGATGATGATGACGACTCAGATGATGAGTCCTCTGTAGCTTTACTTGCTTCAGCACTTGTTCCTGCAGGAGGAAGATCGTGCTCATCTACAACACAAGTAGTTGTTCCTGCAGGAGGAAGATCGCGTTCGATAACGACGAAAGCTGTAGGAGTGCCCTGTTCTTCAGCCTCCTTATCTAAACCTGCAGACAATCTACCAAACTTCTCGAGAGGGCGAGCACCAATATACTGCTTCTTACCCTTTTTGTTCATGGTCATATAGGAGAAAATGTCTTCTTTCATCCTCTTGATTCCCAAAGTCCCAACTGTCGGGATGAGATTCTGATGTCATTTATTGATAATGATCTGGATGAATATGGGGAAAGCCAACAATCTCTCCTTCCTTTTCCCCTTGATGTTGGCGTGCATGTCACGAAAAATCATCCTTAAGTAGTTAAACTCAAGTCCTAATGCAATAGCCACCAGACATGAACTTAGAATCTGTTTCAGAACATCATATCCTCCCTTTCGTCCCGAGAGGCACTTGGTGACAACGTGAGCTAAGTATCTCCAGTATGGGTGAAGAAGCTTCTTCTCAGTGTGAGGGTAAAGACCCTCGTGTCCCATTCGGAATACGGTTCTCTGTAACAATTCATGATCGATCTCGACGGGATTTGTAGCTTTGTCACCGAACTGAAGGCACTCCCTGATGATCTGCTCTGTAATGATCACGGGCCGTCCTTGAACATTACCAATCAGGCTTACGTTCCCATTGGCGTCAATTTTATCCGTAATAGAGTTCTAGAAGTCATAGATGAAAGAAGAGATGATATCCGGATGGTCCATGATAGCATAGTTGACTGGAGAGAGAATCAATCCGTCCACCATACTCTTGAACATAGCATGTGTCACACCCCGAGCCGGCGGGGTAGGATCGGATTTCCCCGTCGGGCGGAAGGTTCCCGGGGCGCGATATCGTGAATGATAATCAAGGTGATCAGATTGTTTACAATGCACATGATATAAATGAGAAATGCTAAATAGATTAGAATTACAAAGTTAAATTACATCCGTATCGTTCATAATTTAACAATGTAAATCAAATCATAAACATCATAAAATATCTATCTTGTAACTGCACAAGATATACAAAATAATTGTATGATGATGTTCCAAAAATATGCAGGTCCAAAAATATTAAGTCTTCTATCTGAAGTCCTAGTCCAAAAGCATAAGCTTCCTAGTTGACCTGTTCGTCACCTGAGAAGTCATGCAAAAATAAAATCAACACATGGTTGGTGAGTTCATATAGTTTAAGTATTTAAAATGATTTGAAAACCTCCTTTGGTAAAGACCCTAACCTCATTAACACCACATGTAATATCCACATCGGTATGCTTATATATAGGGCATATGTAAGGGACAAGCCCTAGCCAACATCCCACCACATACTAATATGCATATGACACTGCTGTTAATGACAATTAAGCATTTTTACCCTTAACACAATCCCATAAGTTCTTCTGTTTATTTTCCCTGTAATTACAATCATTTGAAATCCAAGTTGATTTCATAAGTTCATCACAAAATATGATTCACAGTAATTATATAAACAACTATAAAATGTTTAATTAAATAAATAAATAAACATTTAATAAAATCTAAGTCCTAATGATTGGGGCCTTTGGTCATACTCGAGTAGACTAGTCTGTCAATCAAGGTACTTAGTAGTTAGGGAAACTGTAAATATCCTCAAACATACGACCTACAAATCAAACGGTCTAGCTAGGACTTCTTGAAATGTAGGGTTTTTGTTTCGTCTGTTTTGGCATATGTTATCTCTGATATTTCCCAGGTTTTCCCTTGAAAATGATTTATTGATTCGTCTGATTCTGTTACAAGATGTACTTAACTTGTTGATCATAGAATACTAGATTCATGGATCAATTGTACACTTGATTCATTGTTCAACAAACACTCAGTTTGTATAACATTGAATATCGTCTTTGCAAAGATTGGTTCGTTTGATTCGTTGAAATCCCACACTTGTTTCGTCAAAATGTTTCGTATGATTCGTTGAACTCACCCACTTGATTTGTCAAAATGTTTCACTTGATTCATTGAAATCACCCATTTGATTCGTCAAAATGTTTCGTTTGATTCATTGAACTCACACACTTGATTTGTTAAAAATGTTTCCTTTGACTCGTTTGAAATGTTTTGTTTTGTTTGAAAGGTTTAGTTAAATTGATTATTCACTTAATTTATAAGGAATAACTTAGTAAAACCTGTATAAAATATTCCTAGATATGATCCAGGATAACATTCATATATGTAAAACATATAAATTTAAAAGCATTTAAGTAAACAATTTAAATAACAGTTTACGCATGCTTCTCAGCCCCGCGTTTTAAAACAAAAAGTTAGAAAATGGGCAATGAACTCACCTGTGTTGATGTCTAATGTACTATCACAGAATGCGCACTCTTGTTTGTGAGCTAAGTATCTTCGATTCCTGAGTTATTTTATAAGAATTCGAATATAATAAGTACGCGTAATAATCGTTGTGCCTAAGTTTGTGTCTTGTTGTGTGTGAGACTATGTGTCTTAGTACTATGTGTATCTAGAATGTAACCTAGCTTAACTACCCTTTTAGATCCCAAATCCCATAGTTAATCACAACTTACTTTTAAATTTTACGAAAATCGGGCAGAGTTTCCTTTGTTTTTAGTCCAAATCCAGACAATTTATATTGTCTATTTTACAACCAAATCCCAATCAATTATAATAAAACTAACTTTTATAACTATATAACTTTAAACAAAACCAATTACTTGAACTTGCTATGGGTTGCGTGTTGACAACATAAGGGCAAACAACCCATTCTTAGTTTGTCTCTTTGTTTTGATCATTAAAATCCCTAGTATTTCAATCCTATTGACTTCATAAAACCCATTTTTATATGTTTGAAAAGTGTAACATATCTTTTGTTTTGAAAATCCTTAGTATCGATATGTTTGAAATCGGTTAACACCCCAAATGGTCACTTTGAACCATTATCGGTGTTAACGTATTAATCCCATTGTTTTACTTAACAAATTCAAGGGTTTTAATCCCAATTGGTTGTTAAAACATATGTTATGGGTTAAGAGAGTTTGGGACGGTGTTTGTTTTGACAAAAAGTTAGTGTAGATGGCATTGAAAAACGATTAACACTACAAAACCCAAGTAGCTTCCTTAGCCGACACCACTATGTTCAAATCAGCCCCATGACTTTATTTCTAAGTGTTTTGAGATGATTCCAAGCTTTAAATACTTGTAAGACATTAAACTAAATAATATCGAAAGCCCAAGACAAAATCGATGGTGGCTGGTGGTTAACATCGATGAAACAGCCCCATATTTCCTTCAATATGGCAGCATCGATGATTTGCATTTGGAAGCCCCTTTTGACCCATTTAAAGTCCGAACCAATGAAACTTGTCTTGATGAAAGTTGTTCCTAACATATTGAACTGGTATTCTGGAAAGTTTCGTGAGTTAAATTGAACGTTTGCTACGTTAAAAGTACAAAGAAACAGGCTGGGCAGAATCTGCCGATACCATCAGCATCATCCAGCCCCTAGCGCAGCCCCTTTGAACTCCATTTCTTTGCCAATATCAACCCCAAATCGATTCCAACAGACCCAAAAATCAATCCTATGTGTTCATTAACTTCCTGAACCGTTTTAGTGTAATTTCCTAAGGTCTTACAGCTCCAAAAGTCGAGTGAAAGGTGCTGATGCGCGAGAAAACTAACCTCAACAGTAACAACAGGAAAACAGCTCTATCTTGCTCGTTTTTGGTCCGATTTTGATGATTCAAAGCTCCATATCTTTGTCTAATCACGATCTACAAGTTTCTACAGTTGTTATAGTGTTATCCTAACTGATTTGAAGTGATAGAAACGAGTTTTGAAGCGTACCTCACGTGAATAGTAGAAAACCCTCTTCTGCAGTGTTTTCTTTCAAAAACTGCGACGAGCTCGGTCCGTTTCAGCTCCGATACCTTGTACTTTCAGCTTCCCCTCGTCGATACGGTCGTTTCGATATATTATTTGCGCGATTTGGTTAAGAAACGAAGAAGTTATGGTGATTTGAAGTGGTGGTAGTATGGTGGTGACGGGATTTCGAATTTGAAGAAGGAGGTGTGGGAGCTGCAATTTTGGGAAGGGAAGAAATGAGTTTTTTGGGTTTAAATAGCCCGGGTATGTTCGGGCGTGTTCGGTCCCGCTCAGTTTCGGTTTCGCACGTCGTTTTTGTTCGTTTTCGCAACGAAATAATACGATTTTAAAATAGAGTTTTCCATTTTAAAATAAGTTGTAATTCCTAATACATTAACTAATTATCTTTTATTTATTTTAAAATTTCAGAAATATTAAATTAACTGTTTAAATCGAATCGTACGGTCGTCGCGCGTATCCGTTCGAATCGTCACCCGTACGAATACGACGATAACTATACTTTTCAATATTGTTTTCTAATTATCGGATATCATTTAGAACGTTAAACCACCAGATTTATTCGCACAGATCGTCATCTATACGAATAACACGTCAGTTTAGCATTCACATCACGAAATCCGTGTGTTTTGTTCTGTAAAGCCTCACATACGTTTATACATAATATAATCCTAACAATTAATCACATGATGGTTCTGTCTTGTCAAATAATTATCTGACTCAAGAACCATTGTTCTGAACTTATTTCTGTTTACTGTTTCTGAAATTGTCTATGAACACCCAGAATGATAATGATAAATGATGTGAATAATAAAACGTACTGAAATGTATATGATTCGTACCTGTTTACTGTTCATGCTACTGTTTAAGATCACTGTTCCGGTGACGGTTCCGGCACTGATGTTACAGTCTCCCCTTGTTAGAGAAATTTCGTCCCGAAATTTAAGAGTTGTTATCGGGTGCAGCTTCCTCTTCAAACAGTTGGGGATACTTTGACTTCATGTGATCCTCGCGTTCCCAAGTAAACTCGGGTCCACGTCTTGAATTCCATCGAACCTTTACAATAGGAATACGGCTTCGCCTCAGTTGTTTAACTTTACGATCCATAATCTCTAAAGGTTCTTCAATGAAGTGTAACTGTTCATCCACTTGAATTTCTTCAATTGGAATGACGAGAGACTCGTCAACAAGGCATTTCTTTAGGTTTGAGACGTGAAACACGTCATGCACACCACTGATTTCATTAGGTAATCTCAGTCGATAAGCTACAGGACCAATACGCTCAATGATTTCGAACGGTCCCACGTATCGTGGTGCTAATTTGCCTTTCTTTCCAAAACGTACAACGCCTTTCCATGGGGATACCTTCAACATTACACGGTCTCCCACTTGGAATTCCAACGGCTTGCGCCGTTTGTCAGCGTAGCTCTTTTGTCTACTCCTTGTTGCTTGTAGTCTTCTTTGAATCTGAGCTATCTTGTCAGTGGTTTCTTGAATAAGTTCTGGCCCAGTTATTCGGTTGTCTCCAATTTCAGTCCAGCAGATCGGTGATCGACATTTCCGACCATAAAGAGCCTCGAATGGTGCACATCCGATGCTGCTGTGGTAACTATTATTGTAGGAGAACTCGATAAGTGGCAAATGGGAGTCCCAGTTCCCACCAAAGTCTAATACACATGTTCTCAACATGTCCTCTAGGGTTTGAATAGTACGTTCACTTTGACCATCCGCTTGTGGGTGGTAAGCTGTACTCAGATTTAACTGTGTCCCTAGAGATTTCTGTAAAGATTGCCAGAATCTTGATGCGAATCTGCTGTCTCGATCAGAAATAATAGACAATGGCACACCGTGGCGTACCACTATCTCGTTGATGTATAATCTTGCCAGTTTATCCATGGTGAAGTTCTCACGCATGGGCAAGAAATGAGCAGATTTGGTTAAACGATCAATGATCACCCAAATTGTATCATGACCACTGGAAGTGCGGGGTAGCTTGGTAATGAAATCCATAGCTATTTGTTCCCACTTCCAAAGCGGAATCTCAGGCTGTTCCAGTAAACCAGACGGTCTCTGGTGTTCCGCCTTTACCTTTGCACACGTTAGACATTGACCGACATATTCGGCTATGTCTTTCTTCATTCCAGGCCACCAATAAAATCCACGCAAGTCTTGGTACATTTTATCAGCGCCTGGATGAACAGAATATTTAGTCTTGTGTGCTTCATCGAAGATAAGTTTTCTCAATTCATCTACCGCAGGAATCCATACTCGATCCTTATAGTAGATGATTCCATCAGGCTTCGTGTCAAACTGTTTCTCCGCTCCGCAATCAAGTTCCTTCTTCAAATTGCCTCGGTCAAGTGCTTCTTGTTGTGCTTGGATAATCTTGTCACTTAAACTGGTCTGCACGGTTATCCCCATTGCTCTAACACGTAGGGGTTTGACCCGTTCTTTCCGGCTCAAGGCATCAGCTACAACGTTCGCCTTTCCCGGATGATACTTAATTACACAATCATAATCATTCAGAAGTTCAACCCAACGGCGTTGTCGCATGTTGAGCTCCTTCTGATCAAAGATGTGTTGCAGACTCTTGTGATCAGTGAATATGGTACACTTGGTGCCATATAAATAATGTCTCCAAATCTTCAGTGCGAAGATTACAGCTCCCAGTTCAAGATCATGAGTAGTGTAGTTCTTCTCATGAACCTTTAACTGTCTTGATGCATAGGCTATAACTTTGTCCCGTTGCATTAACACGCAACCGAGTCCCTGATGGGAAGCATCACAGTACACAACAAAGTCATCACAGCCCTCTGGGAGAGATAGGATTGGAGCATCACATAGTTTCTGTTTCAATGTCTGAAAAGCATCTTCCTGTTTCTGCTCCCAGACAAACTGTTCACTTTTCTGGGTTAACTTAGTGAGTGGTAGAGCTATCTTAGAAAAATTCGAGATGAACCTTCTATAATAACCTGCCAATCCCAGAAAAGACCGTATCTCCGTCGGTGTCTTCGGAGTGTCCCAATTCTTTATCGCCTCGATCTTGGCAGGATCTACATGAATTCCCTCGCTGTTGACTACATGACCCAGAAATTGAACTTCTCTTAGCCAGAATTCACACTTAGAGAATTTAGCATAGAGTTGCTCTTTCTTCAACAGCTCCAAGATCTTTTTAAGGTGTTGCTCATGTTCTGTTTTGGTCTTGGAATAAATCAGTATGTCATCAATAAAGACAATGACAAACTGATCCAAGTACGGCTTGCACACTCGGTTCATGAGGTCCATGAAAACCGCAGGTGCATTTGTCAATCCGAAGGGCATCACCAAAAATTCATAGTGCCCGTATCTGGTTCGGAAGGCCGTTTTTGGTATGTCTTCATCTTGAACTCTCAGCTGATGATATCCAGATCGCAAGTCAATCTTTGAGAAATATTGAGCTCCTTGCAGTTGGTCAAACAAATCATCAATCCTGGGCAATGGATACCGATTCTTGATAGTTAGTTTGTTCAGCTCTCTGTAATCTATGCACATTCTGAACGATCCGTCTTTCTTCTTCACGAACAAGACCGGAGCTCCCCAAGGTGAGTAGCTCGGCCTGATAAATCCCTTGTCAAGTAACTCCTGTAATTGATTAGACAATTCCTGCATCTCTGAAGGTGCTAACCTGTAGGGAGATTTAGCAACTGGAGTTGCTCCAGGAATTAAGTCAATACGAAACTCTACCGGTCGCACAGGTGGCAAACCTGGCAGATCTTCAGGGAATACTTCAGGATATTCTTTCACTACCGGTACATCTTGAATCTTCTTCTTGTCTTTCTCTTTTTCCACCACATGAGCCAGAAAAGCTATGCACTGCTTCTGTAGACACTTACGCGCCTTTATGCAAGAGATGATTTTGACACTTCGTTTTGCTTTATCCCCTTTCACTTCCAATACACGATCACTCGGCAATGGAATTCGAAGCAGCTTTTCAGAGCAGATGACCTCCACTCGATGAGACGAAAGCCAATCCATTCCAACAATGATATCGAAACTACCCAGCTCCATCGGTATCAAATCGATGGTAAATGTATAATCATTTAGTGTCAATGGGCAGTTCCTATAAACTGTACTAACTGTGAGCTGTTTCCCGTTAGCTACTTCTATAATGTAAGGGGAGTCTAACTGTTCCTCTATGGAATCTAGTTGGCATGCAAAGTCGGTAGAGATAAAACTCTGATCCGCACCAGTATCAAATAGAACAGATGCATAAAAGTCATGTAAGAGAAACGTACCAGTGACCACATTTGGGTCCTGGCGTGCAGCTGGTGCTCCAATGGCAAAGGCTCGTCCACGGGGTGCTTGAACTGTTGGTTGTGCCTTCTTTGGGCAGTTCTTCGCAAAGTGGCCTTGTTCGCCACAGTTATAGCATCCACCATTGTTCCGATTAGCTGGTGGAGGGAGAGCTAGAGCAGCATTGTTGACTGCTTGATTAGGAGTCATCCTACAGTACTGGACCCAATGACCCTTCCGTCCACATCCCGTGCAATGTTTGCAGGGAGTGTCAGCAGTGTGGTGATACTGACACTTGGCACACAGAGGATATGTGCCAGTGTAGGGTTTGCGGTTGGGGTTTTGTGGTGTTACTGCTATTTGTTGAAGAGGTGTGGCCACCGTGTAGTTCTTGATAGTCTTTTGTTTCTTCTTCTGATGTTGCTGATGATGAGGTTTCTTTGAGGACTCTTCCTTGCGTTTGCCAGTGTCAGTCTCTTTCTTTAAAACTCTAGAGGCAACCATCAAATCAGTGAGTTTGCCAGACAATCTCACTGCTGATTCAACAGTAGTAGGGTTAGCTGAGACAACCATACCCTGAATGCAGGCGGGGAGTCCACCCACATATCGGTCTATCCTTTTCTCCAAAGTTGGTACCATGTCTGGCACCAAAGCAACTAACTCGTGGTAACGAGTAGTGTAACCCATGTGATCAGCACCTTTCATCACATGGTTGGATAGTTCAACCTCCAACTTCTGCAGCTCATTCTTGGGGCAGAATTCTGTTCGTAGCAGTGCCTTAAAATCTTCCCATGGCATTGCCATTGCTTCTTCTCTTCCTCGGGCATTGATCTGACCGTTCCACCATGTCAGAGCCCGTTTATTGAATGTTCCAGCTGAGTAACGGACCTTGTGGTGTTCGGGGCAGCTGCAGAGATCCAGGGTTGTCTCGATCTTCTCAATCCATTGGATTAATCCAACGGCTCCTTCAGACCCACTAAAGCTGGGTGGTTTACATCCTACAAATGACTTGTAGGAGTAATGGGATGTACCTCCAGAATTTCCACTGGCTTCTCCTGATGAGTTGCCAGTGTTGTTGATTTCATTGCGGAGACGAAGGAACATCTCCGGGATTGCTTCTTTCATCTGAGAGGTCATCTGGCTACTCAGTAACGTCACCAGAGCAATAGTAGCAGGATCCAGGGTTGGTGTTGTGCTCGGACCTGCCAGCGTAGTGTGAGGAGGTGGAGGAGGCAATGGAGGAGGTGGCGGTGGAGGAGAGTCAGCTGGTGAAGGTGTAGAGGAATGTGGTGCCAAGTCTTGTGGTGGTGAGGTAACGAAGGAGTCTGTCTTCTCGGCGGCATTCTGATCATAACAAATAAAGTTATCGGTTAGTGCAATGATCGAATACAGAAGACAATATGCAATAAGCCTTAAATCCTATGTTCTCTACATGCAGGGTCCCTAGGTTATAGTCTAGGCCAAACCGTTTAAATAAGTGACCTATATTTCTCTATAACCATGGCTCTGATACCAATCTGTCACACCCCGAGCCGGCGGGGTAGGATCGGATTTCCCCGTCGGGCGGAAGGTTCCCGGGGCGCGATATCGTGAATGATAATCAAGGTGATCAGATTGTTTACAATGCACATGATATAAATGAGAAATGCTAAATAGATTAGAATTACAAAGTTAAATTACATCCGTATCGTTCATAATTTAACAATGTAAATCAAATCATAAACATCATAAAATATCTATCTTGTAACTGCACAAGATATACAAAATAATTGTATGATGATGTTCCAAAAATATGCAGGTCCAAAAATATTAAGTCTTCTATCTGAAGTCCTAGTCCAAAAGCATAAGCTTCCTAGTTGACCTGTTCGTCACCTGAGAAGTCATGCAAAAATAAAATCAACACATGGTTGGTGAGTTCATATAGTTTAAGTATTTAAAATGATTTGAAAACCTCCTTTGGTAAAGACCCTAACCTCATTAACACCACATGTAATATCCACATCGGTATGCTTATATATAGGGCATATGTAAGGGACAAGCCCTAGCCAACATCCCACCACATACTAATATGCATATGACACTGCTGTTAATGACAATTAAGCATTTTTACCCTTAACACAATCCCATAAGTTCTTCTGTTTATTTTCCCTGTAATTACAATCATTTGAAATCCAAGTTGATTTCATAAGTTCATCACAAAATATGATTCACAGTAATTATATAAACAGCTATAAAATGTTTAATTAAATAAATAAATAAACATTTAATAAAATCTAAGTCCTAATGATTGGGGCCTTTGGTCATACTCGAGTAGACTAGTCTGTCAATCAAGGTACTTAGTAGTTAGGGAAACTGTAAATATCCTCAAACATACGACCTACAAATCAAACGGTCTAGCTAGGACTTCTTGAAATGTAGGGTTTTTGTTTCGTCTGTTTTGGCATATGTTATCTCTGATATTTCCCAGGTTTTCCCTTGAAAATGATTTATTGATTCGTCTGATTCTGTTACAAGATGTACTTAACTTGTTGATCATAGAATACTAGATTCATGGATCAATTGTACACTTGATTCATTGTTCAACAAACACTAGTTTGTATAACATTGAATATAGTCTTTGCAAAGATTGGTTCGTTTGATTCGTTGAAATCCCACACTTGTTTCGTCAAAATGTTTCGTATGATTCGTTGAACTCACCCACTTGATTTGTCAAAATGTTTCACTTGATTCATTGAAATCACCCATTTGATTCGTCAAAATGTTTCGTTTGATTCATTGAACTCACACACTTGATTTGTTAAAAATGTTTCCTTTGACTCGTTTGAAATGTTTTGTTTTGTTTGAAAGGTTTAGTTAAATTGATTATTCACTTAATTTATAAGGAATAACTTAGTAAAACCTGTATAAAATATTCCTAGATATGATCCAGGATAACATTCATATATGTAAAACATATAAATTTAAAAGCATTTAAGTAAACAATTTAAATAACAGTTTACGCATGCTTCTCAGCCCCGCGTTTTAAAACAAAAAGTTAGAAAAGGGGCAATGAACTCACCTGTGTTGATGTCTAATGTACTATCACAGAATGCGCACTCTTGTTTGTGAGCTAAGTATCTTCGATTCCTGAGTTATTTTATAAGAATTCGAATATAATAAGTACGCGTAATAATCGTTGTGCCTAAGTTTGTGTCTTGTTGTGTGTGAGACTATGTGTCTTAGTACTATGTGTATCTAGAATGTAACCTAGCTTAACTACCCTTTTAGATCCCAAATCCCATAGTTAATCACAACTTACTTTTAAATTTTACGAAAATCGGGCAGAGTTTCCTTTGTTTTTAGTCCAAATCCAGACAATTTATATTGTCTATTTTACAACCAAATCCCAATCAATTATAATAAAACTAACTTTTATAACTATATAACTTTAAACAAAACCAATTACTTGAACTTGCTATGGGTTGCGTGTTGACAACATAAGGGCAAACAACCCATTCTTAGTTTGTCTCTTTGTTTTGATCATTAAAATCCCTAGTATTTCAATCCTATTGACTTCATAAAACCCATTTTTATATGTTTGAAAAGTGTAAGATATCTTTTGTTTTGAAAATCCTTAGTATCGATATGTTTGAAATCGGTTAACACCCCAAATGGTCACTTTGAACCATTATCGGTGTTAACGTATTAATCCCATTGTTTTACTTAACAAATTCAAGGGTTTTAATCCCAATTGGTTGTTAAAACATATGTTATGGGTTAAGAGAGTTTGGGACGGTGTTTGTTTTGACAAAAAGTTAGTGTAGATGGCATTGAAAAACGATTAACACTACAAAACCCAAGTAGCTTCCTTAGCCGACACCACTATGTTCAAATCAGCCCCATGACTTTATTTCTAAGTGTTTTGAGATGATTCCAAGCTTTAAATACTTGTAAGACATTAAACTAAATAATATCGAAAGCCCAAGACAAAATCGATGGTGGCTGGTGGTTAACATCGATGAAACAGCCCCATATTTCCTTCAATATGGCAGCATCGATGATTTGCATTTGGAAGCCCCTTTTGACCCATTTAAAGTCCGAACCAATGAAACTTGTCTTGATGAAAGTTGTTCCTAACATATTGAACTAGTATTCTGGAAAGTTTCGTGAGTTAAATTGAACGTTTGCTACGTTAAAAGTACAAAGAAACAGGCTGGGCAGAATCTGCCGATACCATCAGCATCATCCAGCCCCTAGTGCAGCCCCTTTGAACTCCATTTCTTTGCCAATATCAGCCCCAAATCGATTCCAACAGACCCAAAAATCAATCCTATGTGTTCATTAACTTCCTGAACCGTTTTAGTGTAATTTCCTAAGGTCTTACAGCTCCAAAAGTCGAGTGAAAGGTGCTGATGCGCGAGAAAACTAACCTCAACAGTAACAACAGGAAAACAGCTCTATCTTGCTCGTTTTTGGTCCGATTTTGATGATTCAAAGCTCCATATCTTTGTCTAATCACGATCTACAAGTTTCTACAGTTGTTATAGTGTTATCCTAACTGATTTGAAGTGATAGAAACGAGTTTTGAAGCGTACCTCACGTGAATAGTAGAAAACCCTCTTCTGCAGTGTTTTCTTTCAAAAACTGCGACGAGCTCGGTCCGTTTCAGCTCCGATACCTTGTACTTTCAGCTTCCCCTCGTCGATACGGTCGTTTCGATATATTATTTGCGCGATTTGGTTAAGAAACGAAGAAGTTATGGTGATTTGAAGTGGTGGTGGTATGGTGGTGACGGGATTTCGAATTTGAAGAAGAAGGAGGTGTGGGAGCTGCAATTTTGGGAAGGGAAGAAATGAGTTTTTTGGGTTTAAATAGCCCGGGTATGTTCGGGCGTGTTCGGTCCCGCTCAGTTTCGGTTTCGCACGTCGTTTTTGTTCGTTTTCGCAACGAAATAATACGATTTTAAAATAGAGTTTTCCATTTTAAAATAAGTTGTAATTCCTAATACATTAACTAATTATCTTTTATTTATTTTAAAATTTCAGAAATATTAAATTAACTGTTTAAATCGAATCGTACGGTCGTCGCGCGTATCCGTTCGAATCGTCACCCGTACGAATACGACGATAACTATACTTTTCAATATTGTTTTCTAATTATCGGATATCATTTAGAACGTTAAACCATCAGATTTATTCGCACAGATCGTCATCTATACGAATAACACGTCAGTTTAGCATTCACATCACGAAATCCGTGTGTTTTGTTCTGTAAAGCCTCACATACGTTTATACATAATATAATCCTAACAATTAATCACATGATGGTTCTGTCTTGTCAAATAATTATCTGACTCAAGAACCATTGTTCTGAACTTATTTCTGTTTACTGTTTCTGAAATTGTCTATGAACACCCAGAATGATAATGATAAATGATGTGAATAATAAAACGTACTGAAATGTATATGATTCGTACCTGTTTACTGTTCATGCTACTGTTTAAGATCACTGTTCCGGTGACGGTTCCGGCACTGATGTTACAGTCTCCCCTTGTTAGAGAAATTTCGTCCCGAAATTTAAGAGTTGTTATCGGGTGCAGCTTCCTCTTCAAACAGTTGGGGATACTTTGACTTCATGTGATCCTCGCGTTCCCAAGTAAACTCGGGTCCACGTCTTGAATTCCATCGAACCTTTACAATAGGAATACGGCTTCGCCTCAGTTGTTTAACTTTACGATCCATAATCTCTAAAGGTTCTTCAATGAAGTGTAACTGTTCATCCACTTGAATTTCTTCAATTGGAATGACGAGAGACTCGTCAACAAGGCATTTCTTTAGGTTTGAGACGTGAAACACGTCATGCACACCACTGATTTCATTAGGTAATCTTAGTCGATAAGCTACAGGACCAATACGCTCAATGATTTCGAACGGTCCCACGTATCGTGGTGCTAATTTGCCTTTCTTTCCAAAACGTACAACGCCTTTCCATGGGGATACCTTCAACATTACACGGTCTCCCACTTGGAATTCCAACGGCTTGCGCCGTTTGTCAGCGTAGCTCTTTTGTCTACTCCTTGTTGCTTGTAGTCTTCTTTGAATCTGAGCTATCTTGTCAGTGGTTTCTTGAATAAGTTTTGGCCCAGTTATTCGGTTGTCTCCAATTTCAGTCCAGCAGATCGGTGATCGACATTTCCGACCATAAAGAGCCTCGAATGGTGCACATCCGATGCTGCTGTGGTAACTATTATTGTAGGAGAACTCGATAAGTGGCAAATGGGAGTCCCAGTTCCCACCAAAGTCTAATACACATGTTCTCAACATGTCCTCTAGGGTTTGAATAGTACGTTCGCTTTGACCATCCGCTTGTGGGTGGTAAGCTGTACTCAGATTTAACTGTGTCCCTAGAGATTTCTGTAAAGATTGCCAGAATCTTGATGCGAATCTGCTGTCTCGATCAGAAATAATAGACAATGGCACACCGTGGCGTACCACTATCTCGTTGATGTATAATCTTGCCAGTTTATCCATGGTGAAGTTCTCACGCATGGGCAAGAAATGAGCAGATTTGGTTAAACGATCAATGATCACCCAAATTGTATCATGACCACTGGAAGTGCGGGGTAGCTTGGTAATGAAATCCATAGCTATTTGTTCCCACTTCCAAAGCGGAATCTCAGGCTGTTCCAGTAAACCAGACGGTCTCTGGTGTTCCGCCTTTACCTTTGCACACGTTAGACATTGACCGACATATTCGGCTATGTCTTTCTTCATTCCAGGCCACCAATAAAATCCACGCAAGTCTTGGTACATTTTATCAGCGCCTGGATGAACAGAATATTTAGTCTTGTGTGCTTCATCGAAGATAAGTTTTCTCAATTCATCTACCGCAGGAATCCATACTCGATCCTTATAGTAGATGATTCCATCAGGCTTCGTGTCAAACTGTTTCTCCGCTCCGCAATCAAGTTCCTACTTCAAATTGCCTCGGTCAAGTGCTTCTTGTTGTGCTTGGATAATCTTGTCACTTAAACTGGTCTGCACGGTTATCCCCATTGCTCTAACACGTAGGGGTTTGACCCGTTCTTTCCGGCTCAAGGCATCAGCTACAACGTTCACCTTTCCCGGATGATACTTAATTACACAATCATAATCATTCAGAAGTTCAACCCAACGGCGTTGTCGCATGTTGAGCTCCTTCTGATCAAAGATGTGTTGCAGACTCTTGTGATCAGTGAATATGGTACACTTGGTGCCATATAAATAATGTCTCCAAATCTTCAGTGCGAAGATTACAGCTCCCAGTTCAAGATCATGAGTAGTGTAGTTCTTCTCATGAACCTTTAACTGTCTTGATGCATAGGCTATAACTTTGTCCCATTGCATTAACACGCAACCGAGTCCCTGATTGGAAGCATCACAGTACACAACAAAGTCATCACAGCCCTCTGGGAGAGATAGGATTGGAGCATCACATAGTTTCTGTTTCAATGTCTGAAAAGCATCTTCCTGTTTCTGCTCCCAGACAAACTGTTCACTTTTCTGGGTTAACTTAGTGAGTGGTAGAGCTATCTTAGAAAAATTCGAGATGAACCTTCTATAATAACCTGCCAATCCCAGAAAAGACCGTATCTCCGTCGGTGTCTTCGGAGTGTCCCAATTCTTTATTGCCTCGATCTTGGCAGGATCTACATGAATTCCCTCGCTGTTGACTACATGACCCAGAAATTGAACTTCTCTTAGCCAGAATTCACACTTAGAGAATTTAGCATAGAGTTGCTCTTTCTTCAACAGCTCCAAGATCTTTTTAAGGTGTTGCTCATGTTCTGTTTTGGTCTTGGAATAAATCAGTATGTCATCAATAAAGACAATGACAAACTGATCCAAGTACGGCTTGCACACTCGGTTCATGAGGTCCATGAAAACCGCAGGTGCATTTGTCAATCCGAAGCGCATCACCAAAAATTCATATTGAACTGGTATTCTGGAAAGTTTCGTGAGTTAAATTGAACGTTTGCTACGTTAAAAGTACAAAGAAACAGGCTGGGCAGAATCTGCCGATACCATCAGCATCATCCAGCCCCTAGTGCAGCCCCTTTGAACTCCATTTCTTTGCCAATATCAGCCCCAAATCGATTCCAACAGACCCAAAAATCAATCCTATGTGTTCATTAACTTCCTGAACCGTTTTAGTGTAATTTCCTAAGGTCTTACAGCTCCAAAAGTCGAGTGAAAGGTGCTGATGCGCGAGAAAACTAACCTCAACAGTAACAACAGGAAAACAGCTCTATCTTGCTCGTTTTTGGTCCGATTTTGATGATTCAAAGCTCCATATCTTTGTCTAATCACGATCTACAAGTTTCTACAGTTGTTATAGTGTTATCCTAACTGATTTGAAGTGATAGAAACGAGTTTTGAAGCGTACCTCACGTGAATAGTAGAAAACCCTCTTCTGCAGTGTTTTCTTTCAAAAACTGCGACGAGCTCGGTCCGTTTCAGCTCCGATACCTTGTACTTTCGGCTTCCCCTCGTCGATACGGTCGTTTCGATATATTATTTGCGCGATTTGGTTAAGAAACGAAGAAGTTATGGTGATTTGAAGTGGTGGTGGTATGGTGGTTACGGGATTTCGAATTTGAAGAAGAAGGAGGTGTGGGAGCTGCAATTTTGGGAAGGGAAGAAATGAGTTTTTTGGGTTTTAAATAGCCCGGGTATGTTCGGGCGTGTTCGGGTCCCGCTCAGTTTCGGTTTCGCACGTCGTTTTTGTTCGTTTTCGCAACGAAATAATACGATTTTAAAATAGAGTTTTCCATTTTAAAATAAGTTGTAATTCCTAATACATTAACTAATTATCTTTTATTTATTTTAAAATTTCAGAAATATTAAATTAACTGTTTAAATCGAATCGTACGGTCGTCGCGCGTATCCGTTCGAATCGTCACCCGTACGAATACGACGATAACTATACTTTTCAATATTGTTTTCTAATTATCGGATATCATTTAGAACGTTAAACCATCAGATTTATTCGCACAGATCGTCATCTATACGAATAACACGTCAGTTTAGCATTCACATCACGAAATCCGTGTGTTTTGTTCTGTAAAGCCTCACATACGTTTATACATAATATAATCCTAACAATTAATCACATGATGGTTCTGTCTTGTCAAATAATTATCTGACTCAAGAACCATTGTTCTGAACTTATTTCTGTTTACTGTTTCTGAAATTGTCTATGAACACCCAGAATGATAATGATAAATGATGTGAATAATAAAACGTACTGAAATGTATATGATTCGTACCTGTTTACTGTTCATGCTACTGTTTAAGATCACTGTTCCGGTGACGGTTCCGGCACTGATGTTACAGCATGCTTCTCCAGAGGATCACCCAGATAAGCTGACATGTTGTGATCAGGTATGAATCGTAACTCGGCCATCTGAAACAAAAACGAGCCAAGTTAGTTAAAAATAAAATAATTTAAAAGTCAAAGCTAAAAATAAAAATAAAAATTCAAAGTTACAGTTAAAAGTCAAAGGTCAAGCAAAAATCAAAAGTCCAAATCCAAGTCAAAGGTCAAGTCATATCAGAAGGTCAACTGGAGTTCACGAAAACAAGGAGTTCACGAAAACCCAAGAAGTTCACGAAAATGAGGGAGTACACGAAGGGAGTTCTCTATTCGAAATATTGTTCTCGAAATCGTGTACACGGGTTTGGTTTTCGAAATAGTGTACTCGAAATGTTGTTCTCGAAAAGGTGTATTCAAAATTTAAATTTCGAGTATAGAAAAACCCTCATATCTCCAATTTTGCTCCTTAGAACTCCAAATTGTAATCGAAATGCTCGGAAATAGGAGACGACCAACATATCAGAAGATCAGTTTCCAATTTTGAGTATTTCAATATGATTTGACCGAGATTCCTTCTGTTAACAAGAACAAGTACTCGAAAATTGTTTTTGTTCGATACCTTTTTATTCTACGGTCAAAACCCTACCAAAATCTATACCTATGTTCGTCTAAGTGAGATCTACAAGGTGGTCGGGGTGGAATTTTGAGATCGAGTCCAGAAGTTCAGATCACCAGGAGAGAGAAACGGGAACTGAATAATCGATTATGGTACTCGAAGTCTGTTTCTCGAAGTATTTATAGAGCGGTTTCGAGTACACGATTTCGTGTACTCCTAATCGTGTACAAGTATTTCGAGTAACATATTTCGAATACGTAATTTCGAATACTCATTATTTTAAGTTTTCTAACTTAACTTAATAAAATAAAATAAAATAAAATAAAATAAACTCAGAAACTTTGGACGAGTTCAAAGTTGAGTTGGGTCAATTTTGTGGGATCAAATATGTATCAGAAATTTGACCACCTTGACATAATTTCTTTATAGAAACTCAACCTTAAAATACTTATACCCCACAAATAATTTCTACTCATTTATCCACAATTCAAAAACAAGACTTATGATCAAAAATTTTCTAATGGTTCTTCTGAAAATCCTTTTGGGAAGTTTATGGGCAATCAGACAGTTAAACCAGATCAACATGCAACCTATCAATTTTGTGAAATCTTTTGTTTCAAAATTTGATTGTGTTTCAACGAACTTAAAATGCTTTGACAGAGTTTAAGGTGAGAAGAGAAAAGAACAAATCTATTAGATTAGAGTCAAGAACAAGAAGGGGTTCTATCATCTTTGTGCTCATTGATATCTTTTATTTTACTGATCTGAAGACACATTGGCCTTAACGTCACACATCCAGGTCTTCGCTTGCGCAAAACAGAGGTTGATTCAGTAAGTATTTCCCGCTCTTTGTTTGCACAAAACATAGAAAATACCCAAGTTTTCTCAAAACGATTTCAAGTTTATCGAAACACAATCTTGTTTTGACTTAAAGGCTTATACAAAAAGTCAAATAGTTGTTGCATCTTTCCAGTTATCTGATTTTCCGTACTTCTCACTTATTTATATATTTAATATTTTGAATGATCATGTCCAATCTTTTTATTAGGAAAACATGTTTTAACTTCTTAGTGATTTATATTTATCTAAAGTTGTTATTCTTTAGAATTATGTTTAGGTCGCGAATTTCTGAGTGTCAGAAATCATTTCACTCCCAAGTGAACCACTTCGCCTGACCGTCCAAATAAAATCTTTTTGTATTTTTTTTTAAATTTTGAAAAGGCAAACACAAAATCTTTTTGTTGTTTTGTTGAATTCCACTCCCCCTAAACTTGTAGATCATCTTAAACTGACTCAAAAACCAAAAATCTTTTTGTTGTTTTTGTAAATAAACTTAAGAACCGAAAATTTTTTTGTTGTTTTTGTAAATATTCTCCCCCCTAAATTTGTGATCTAAAATTAAAATAAAAAAACACAAATTTTATAGTATTTACAAAAATGTTTTAATCAGAACTTATTATTTGGAGAAAGGCAAGCAAATGGTGGAATCGAGCTGTGTCGAACGGTTTTGTGAAAAGATCCGCCAGATTATCATCTGTGTGGACCTTTTCAAGATGGATCAGCTTCCATATAAAACAATCGCGGATAAAGTGAATCCGGATGTTAATATGTTTAGTTTTGGAGTGTTGTATTGGATTCTTGATGATCTGTAGAGCAGCTTCATTATTACAATATATAGGAGAGTCAAGAAAGTTCAAACCGTAATCGAGAAGCCGTTATTGCATCCAGATAACCTGAGAACAACTGGAGGCAGAGACATACTTAGCTTCCGCAGTGGAGGTTGGCACGGTTATCTGCTTCTTGCATTGCCACGAGACGAGGCGATCTCCTAAGTAATGACATCCACCTGTGGTTGACTTCCTGTCTAAGTTGCAACCACCAAAATCACTGTCAGAGTAAGCAAATAAACTAAACTCAGAGTTCTTAGGATACCACAAACCGAGACGAGGTTTCCCGACGAGGTAGCGAAAGATCCTCTTGACAGCAATCAGGTGAGAGGCCTTCGGATTTGCTTAATATCTGGCACACTGACATACAGAAAACATGATGTCTGGTCGGCTAGCGGTCAGGTACATCAGTGAACCAATCATCAAATGGTAAAGGTGCTGATCAACATCTTCACCATCAGAATCCGAAGTCAAGACGGGACGTGCAACCATAGGAGTGGATGCGGGCTTTGATTCCAACATGTTGAACTTGGTGAGAATGTTGTTAACGTACTTGCCCTGATGAATCAGCACACCCTTAGAATCCTGCTTTACCTGAAGACCCAAGAAAAAGGTCATCTCCCCCATTGCACTCATCTCAAACTTCTTCTTCATCACATCCTCAAATTCTTTGCACAGCATCGTGGAACCGAAAATAATGTCATCCACATAGATTTGGACAAGAATCAAATCATCCTTATCTCTGCGAACGAACAGTGTCTGATCGATGGCTCCACGGGGATATCCATTTGCAAGCAGATGATCTGTAAGTGTTGCATACCATGCTCGCGGTGCTTGATGAAGATCGTATAGGGCTTTGTCTAGCTTGTAGACATGGTCGGGATACTGCGAATCCTCGAACCCCGGGGGCTGACATACGTAGATCTCTTTCTTGACTTTTCCATACAAGAAGGCTGTCTTCACATCCATATGATAAACAGTGAAGTTCATGTAGGAAGCATAGGCCAAGAAGATGCAGATAGCTTCAAGTCTTGCAACCGGTGCGAAGACTTCTTCATAGTCAATCCCCTCCTGTTGGTAGAAGCCCTAGACTATCAACCTTGCTTTATTCCTGATGATCACACCTGAATCATCTCTCTTGTTTCTGAAGACCCATCTGGTTCCGATTGGCAGTTTCCCCTTGGGCAACAGAACCAGATTCCACACCTGGAGCTTTTGAAACTGAATAAACTCTTTTTGCATCGCTTCAACCCAGCTTGACTCCTTAAGAGCCATCTTGACATTCTTGGGTTCTACCTGTGAAATATAGCAAGAATACAAACAAGAGTTAATTGGACCTGATTGACTGCGTGTGATAGTTCCTTCAGGCATGGCGTTCTGAGCTGGAATAGATCTGCTCCTGGTTAGAACTCCTTTTGAAAGAGGTCCAATGATGTTCTCCACTGGGTGATTCTTGTTGATGCTTAAAGTGGGCATTTCCTCCACAGCTAAATTGTCGAGCGGGTTGCTGATATGAGTTAGATGATCTTCACTAGAGTAAGAGGTGTTGTCAACGGGAGCGGTTTCACTTGCCTCAGCTCCAATATCCACACAATGTTCCTCAGGGATGTGGTCTAAGAACAGTGGAATGTCAAATGTTTGGTGAGAAGAAGATGAGGATTAATCATTCTCCGGAGTAGGTTGAGCCGACTAAGAAGCCTCCGGATCAGATGGGATGACTTCATTGATCGGAGTCGGCTGAACAGGCGGAGCTCGATCATACATGCCTAGCGGGTCAACTGTCAGAAGCTTGGGATCACATGGAACGTAGTCAACCCTGTAGTCCACGTCGTCACTTTTGTAGAAACTGTCTTTAGGCTCAGATGGTCCTGCACTCTCAGATGAATTTTTGAAAGGCTCAAATGTAGAATCATACTGAAATAACTAGTTTGGACCAGAACCGGCATCGGTGTTGTTCATCTCTTGCCAATGAATGTAGTATGACTCCACAATCATCCGTCTCTTCTTATTGTATACCCCGTATGCAGCTTTCTTAGACGAATAGCCCACAAAGTAACACTCATCAGCTTTGTCATCAAACTTGTGATCTGCTGGCTCAGTATGAAAGAGAGTGCAAGGACATCCAAATGACTTGAAGTGACCAACCTTTAGCTTCTTGTTGAAATTAGGAGAGGCTATATAACCAGGAACAATGACTTTAGACACACGGTCAAAGCATTGGTATTAGCTCCCTCTAAAGTTTAACACATAGTTATTGTTGGTTGTTTAGTTTTTGCTAGAAAGAGAGAGAACATAATGGCAACACAAGGAATTTTCAAGGAATGTAATTCAAGTATTTCAGGGAATGTTGGGGTTTAAATACCCAACATTCAATGTTACAAGACAAAGAATAATAAGACAAGCAACTGAAACAAAACAAAATTGTACAACAACTGAATACAAAAGTCAACAATGACGGAAACCTAAATCTTTAGTGGTTCTCTGCGGTTGCGATCAATTGTTGTGTCTTCAGTAGTTGAACCACAAAAGGCATTCCGCGGTTTATTGATTCCGTTGTTGTCTTGGTCTTGTTCCGTGGTTTTCATGATCCGCGATTTCGTAGATCAGTGGTTATTAGATCTGTTGTTTTAAGATCCGCTATTTCAAACCGTTGTTGTGATATAGTGGTGGAAAGAAGCTATCCGCGGTTGGTCAATCCGCTGTTCTTATTCAGTAGTTTGGCTTTAGTGGTTTTGCTCATCAGTCCTTATTTTCCAACAATCTCCCTCTAGACTGATGAAGCCAAAACCATTTATTTTTGCCTTAGAGCCAAACCAATTTTATTTCTGAGAGTCCGCACATACTTCAAGACTTCGTATTTAGTGTCATCATTTTCAAAGGTCATATGCTTCAATTCTTTCAGATCATGCTTGGGGAGCTTAAGGATAGCATCCCAATCTGAGAAGAAAGTTCTTGAACCATTGAATCTTCCAATGATCATACTTTTGGAGACATGGTCATAGAACCATCTCTTTATTCTAGCTTTGGAATTTGTGATCTGAAGGGGTTGAGATTTAGGAGAGGGACCCAAAGGAAGAGGAGCTCCATCAGGCAAGTGAATTATTTCTCTTCTTTTTACTTGATCCTTGGAGTCAAGCACTTTCTTGACTACAGCATGCTGATGAGGCTCATAGTTCCTCAAAAGATCAGGGAGAATCTCATTTTTAATTTCAAACCAAGGTCTAAAGTTGACAACAGATGGAGATCCCACAGATCCAACACCTAGAATTCCCATTGGTGCATTAAGCAAATGGTCAAGCATTGTGCTTGGATTTGCATCCTTGAGCTTAGACACTATAGTGGAAGAAGATGATGTGGCTTCATTCCAAAGCTCAGGATGATCACTGTTTTCTCTTTTGAATTTAGACCATTCATCAAACAGCATGTCATCTCTCCATCTCATTATTGAGTTCTTTGGTCCCTACTGATTTTGAATGAGGATGTGTTTTATTCTTCTTCTTTGCTCAATGGTCTTTTTCTTCTTGATGTCTGCCTTTATTCTTTTAGAAAGAGCCTTAGCTTCATTTCTAAGGCCTGTGATATCCTAGTTGCTGAAGGTTTCAACTTTATACTTACCTTCATTCAGCAAAAACTTGATCAGTTGCTCCGTCTCAGTCTGATAAGCTTCATTTTGTTGCTGATCTATCAAGGCTATTTGTTCCTGATACGCTTTGACCAGTTCATCTCCTGAAAGACCAGTAGCTTCTAGATCTGCTAAGATCTTGTTTTCCTTTTCAGCTTCTTTATTCTTTGTCTCTTGAAGGTATTCAGCTGTAGGGAATTGCCTTACAGGAGAATAGGATTCTTTTAAAGGGGAGGTTTGTGGTTTTTCAGTTTCAACATCAGCCGACTTTATTGGTGAGGGAGCTTTGGTGGTTTTGGACGGGTTGGAATCAGACTCATCATCATCAGCCAATCTAAGCCTTCTCTTTCTTTGATGTAGAGAGGCAATGGGTGAAGAAGCAGATTTGGGAGAAAGACCGAGTGATTATGAGAACTGGTTTTTTTGCTTATTTTGGATGCATTTAGAATGGTGGGAAGTGAGATATGTGAAGATAGTTCTAGAAGGGTTTGAGAAGCAGATTTGGGAGAAAGGGTAGGTTATGTTTCTTTGTTTGTTTGTACGGGTGAAGAAGGGATGGATATAGTGGGAGAAGTTTGTTTGGGAGAAATTGGGTTATGTTCAGATTGGACAGACTCAGTTTGAATTGGTATATCCTGAGTGGCAGAGGCAAAGGAAGAAGGGGTAGTGGTTGTGAGTTTTGTTATCTCAGTGGGAGATGATTTGGTGGGTTTGGGTTTTCTGGTCACCCCATATGCTCCAGTTTCCACTTGAGCTTCAGCTTCCCTTTGTTTCTATTCAAAGCTGGCCTTAGCAGCCTGAGTCTGAAACTGCTGATCTAATACAACTTTGAGAATTGCCTCCTGATTCTTAAGTCTTATTTCCTTTATTCTTCTTTGCTCAGTTTTATCTTCAGCCCTTTTGGCAGCTTGGGCTGTAGACAGGAGCCTTTCATTCTCTCTCTTTTTGGCTTCATCAGCCTGTTCCTTGAACCAAGGAGGAGGAGGAGCTATTCCTGTGAGAGATTACAGAAAGAGAGTGTGATTATCTACCTCATGTTGTAATGAGGAAATTTTGGAATCTACTGAAATTTTCAGTAGGTCCAGCTGTAACTTTTGGGTGGTAAGGAAATCTTTGGTAAAGTTGGTGTAGAAGGTGGTGAGATGGGTGTTAAGAAGTGGGTTTAACACTTCTTGAAAAGCTTGGCTTGAGAAGGTGGGTGCAGTGGAAGTAGGTGGAATATTTGTGGAACCTTCAAGTGAAGGTTCCTGCATTGGGATGAATTGGGGTTGCAGGACTTGGTTATTCAAGGCTTTTGTGACTAACTCAGTAAGTTTGGCCACATCAGCCTGAATATGAGCTACACAAGCCGTCAAATCCTTTAATTTGTGATCAGATTCGTCCAACCTTTTACGGATATTATCTGAATCCCTGACTAGTGAGTAAGTTTTAGCATGACCTGAGTCCATCTCAGGAATGTCAAGTACCCCTTTTTCTTGGTTCTGGGGATTTCCAGCCTCAGTTTCAAGAACTTCATTGGTTGTTGCAATATCAGGAGTCTTATTTCCTGATCCATCCAGATGAAGTCCCATTGGGCTTTCAAGTGAGATGGATGCTCCAGATATATGATCATGATGTCTAGATGGACTTGACACCCTGATCTCATCCTCTTCTCCATGGGTGGGAGATTGACGAGTTTGAGCAGAGGTTTGAAGGGGCTTCTCCTCAATTGGTGAGGGGGGAGGAGAACCAATGTGTTCAAAGTTAGAATAAATCTCATGGAGAACTTGGGCAATAGAGTCAAGGTGTTGGATCGGGTTATGTAACTTACACAACACTTTCACAAGTTATCTTCTACGAAGTTGATAGATGCGGAAATTCTATCAACTTGTTTTGTAAAAGCAGATTGAAACAAATACAGAAAGCAATTATAAATTCAAGGTCAAAGTATATTGTATTCAACTGTTAAGTTTACAACACTTAGCTCAAGCACTCACTCGTGATTTGCTAACCAACAAGTGAAGGATTATATACTAAGACCTACAGCTGTATCCTCGTAGGCATACACGGCTGGACAAAACACTAGAAACAAACGTTTGCTAAATCTAGTATCTGTTATGGTCTTGACAGGCCAAGCCATATTAATTACAATTAATACAAAAGATTCCATTGACTTTTGCAATAAATACCTAAACAACAAAACGCATTAACTGTTTAGTATCTTTGTAGTTCTGACAAATCTTCTTTGTTGCTGACTAACATCGGAATGTCTTATCTGTTGATCTGAGTGTGAGAAAGCAGTTCTGATTATTTCCATAAGTATCGAGAATCTTTGTCAGAGAGAAAGTCTTCAGAAGTCTTTGTCTTGGGAACCACTGATGATTGGAAGCACTGATAATCGATCGGAAGCACTGATCGATTTGAATCTCTAAGTACTGAAGAGGGATCCGGAAGCTTTCAGTGGAAGAGAATTATCCTTCGGAAGCAATGGTTCTTTCGAAGGTTAATTCTTAACTTTCAGTGGTTGTATATCTTCCAAAAGTTCAAGACTTGATCCAGAGATGTTTTGGTGCGCATTAGCCTTAAAGGTCCTTATAGTTTCCCCCTAGGCTTATGCTACCAAAACTTATGTCCTTCGTTTATTAAATTTTCAGCTCTTCTCTGGACAAGTATTGTAGCAAGTCCTCCTTCAAAGTCGTTGTCTGGATTGAGTAGAAGAAGGTTTGCTAGATCAAAGATATTTGGAGCAGGGAGACCACATAGCTGATAATCCTGGAGTTTCACTATGTTTCCATCACAGAATCTCAAAACGAACATCTTCTCCATGGATAAGTAGCTCCATTCAACAATGGGAAAGTACACATTTATGGGTGTTTCATCATGTCGTCTTCTTGCTACAGTCTTTCTCCTTCTGAAAGGACCACGCCTTCTAAACGGAACTATTTGACATGAGAGTGTACTTCCTTGTTGCTATTCCTCCTGCTCTCTTTCATTATCCTTATCATCAGTGGCTTCTGGAGTTGCTTCTGCTCCAGTGGAATTGGCTGCTTCAGTTGAAGCCAATGGATCCTCATTGGGAGTTCTTCCAACGTTAGTTGAAGCCATTGTTGCTTCAGTGGAAGACTTTTCTTCCGTGGAACCCACTGCAGCTTCAGTGGAGGCCAATGCTTCCTTTTCTCCTACCATCCTTGATTGTTCCTCAGAATCAGTGGTTTGTTTCTTTGTGTTGGTTTGGTTGAAACCGATCAGGATCGAATACAAAGTTCTACGAACTATCAACTACGTGCGGAATCCATAGTCAATATGTAGAAATACAAAGAACACAAGCAATTCAATAATCAACTCTTGTATTATCAACAAATGATTACAAGAAGACAATTCTCACACAGAGAAAATACAGAGAATTTCTAGCAACCTGGACAAAGTTCTGAAAGTTCTCAAAGTTCTGTCCAGATCTACAAACAAACCTGCTATTTATAGATACTGGACCAGCGAACCTTTTACTGCTAGCCGAACCTAAGGTTTGCCAGCCGAACCCTAAGGTTCGTTGAACGAACCCTTAAGTTTGCTAGACGAACCTACCAAAAGGTTCGCCGAACCTTTGCCAGACCATAGGTTCGCTAAACCTATCAACTCAATAGGTTCGCTGACATGAGAAGGTTCGTGGGCCAAACGAACCTTATGCATATATTAGCCGAACCTTTTACAAAAACAAAATAAATACAACTTTTGAATAGCAAACAATTACAAACATGCACTAACAAACTCCCCCTAAATGTTTGCTATCAAAATCTTTAATCTTTGCCTTCAGCTCTATCTTCAACTTTATCTTCAAATGTTTCTTCAACTCTATCTTTTACTCCACTCGATTCCCCAGCTTCTTCAACCACATTATCCACCGCTCGTATAACAACCGAACGTGGTATCTTTGCCAATCTTTCTGCTTCAATCTTAGCAGCCCTTTCATCTCTCTCCTTCTGAACTTGCATCAATTCTGTATAAAGATAATTCACATCTTTCCAATCGCAACCAGAATGTATACCCAATGTGTAACACATTCGTGCAATGGTCTGATACTGAGTTGCCATATCTTTGTAGCTCACTCCAACATCATGATAACCATTTTCAGCATAAATCTCTGCAGTGTTAAGTAAATCAATATCATCTTTAGAACAATTGACAATCCAAATAGGATCAAGCATTCGGATCACTCTCCAATCATCATCTTGCTTCAACACAATTACCCCTTCAGAAGTTCTCTCATCATAAAACCAAAATTTAAAAAATGGATTCCAATCTTGTTCCATCTTTCGAAGTCTGGGTGTCTTGAAAACATTTGGCTTCACATAATCTTTGAATCTTTCTCTGAATTGCGGTGACAACAAACTCCATCCAAATCGAGCTTCTTTCTTTAACAAATTCTCAAAAATCTCATTGTGTCGAGTCTGTATAGGCCTTATCATCCTTAATCTTGAAAGATCTTTGCATTCAAATGCAGGTAGACTCATCAAATCAGTAGCCTTGCCAAAATATTAACATCCATCTATTCTTTTCACCACATAACATCCCTTATCCATTAAACTACCTGAAATGTTATGAAAATAACCATAACTAATAATCCTTCCAATCATCTTGGATTTAGATCCAATCTTGAACTTCTTGGATTGTCTAGTTAGGTTTTCTGGATCTTTATCTTCAAACACTTCTGCCATAATCTTGAAAGAATGCAAGTGATCAATAATGTATTTTGTTTCATCTTGAAATTCCTTCCAATAATCCAAATTGGTTTTAGCTTTAACTGGATCTAATGTTGTTCTTGACATACTTCCAACTTCAAATATTTTCTTCATCATGTTTAAATTCAGCAACTCTTCATCAATAACATCCTTATCAAAATCAGATAGATCAGTATCTTCATATTCTTCAAAATCAAACATCAAGTCATCATCATCATCCTTATCATCATCAAGTACAGATTGATAATCTTGAACTGAGTAATCACAAATGATCTCTCCTTCTTCTATTTCTTGATCTAATTGAATCTCCAAAATCTTTCTCTGCAAATCTATATCAGAATGCATTTTAAACAAATCAAGAAAAGTAGGCAGAGAGTAATCAAGAATAGCCATGGGATGTTCTATTGCATCTAAATCTTCAAATTCAACTTCAGTACAATCCCTAGCTCTATCAGAAGACACAGAAGTCAATGGAACAGCATCTGTAGCAAGCTTGGAAGGAGAATAAACAACAATAGCTCCGGTCACAGCATCTAGACCACCATTTCCTCCAGCAACTCCACCAGCACCACCATCTGCTCCATCATCATCACCAAAATCAGAATCATTAGGATGTTCATCCACATCAGTATCACCATAATCAAGTGCCTCTTCTTCTTCTTCTTCTTCAATTTCTTCTTTCTCTTATTCTATATTCTCTTCATTATCTTTATTAACATCCACCACCACCTTCTCTTCATCATCTTTATCAACATCCACTACCACCTTCTCAACTTTAGAACTTGAAGCAGAAGCATCAGTCTTTGAAATCTTCTCTTCTAACTCTTTCATTTTGAATCTAAGATCAGTATTTTCATTTTTTAACTCAACAATATCTTCAGATTGAAGTTTAATAAAAAACTTTAAATCTGAGATCTCTTGATTCATCTTTTTCTTCTCAGCAATTTGTTCTTCTTTCCACTTCATCATCAGATCCATTTGAGCTTTTAACTCATTCATCCCAGAAGTAGATGAAGATGGTTTCTCAGCAACATCCCTTTCTTTTTCTTGCTTATATTCTTCAAACTCTTTAGACAAAGCAGATAATCTTTTTTTAATCTCTGAATCATCATAATCAGTGAAATTGATTTCTCCTAAATCATCAAGTTCTGAAAATAAATCATCTCTAGGAATGGAATCCTGAAGAATAGAAGTCTCTGGCACTGAAGTAGATACAGTAGTAGCCTCCACAAAAGATGGTGTAAAAGAAGCTACTTGTACAAACTCAGGAGTTTGTACAGTAGATGCATGAGTAATAGATACAGAAACTGAAGTAATGACTGGTAAATCAGAAACAGAAACTGATGTAGTCATAATAGATGAAGACACAGTAGTCTTATCAGTCTTTGCCTTCTTCCTCTCATATGGCCCTCCCTTGGCCATTCTCTTCATCTTCTTTGGCTTAGAAGACTCAGGCTCCTCAGGTATGAAGCTAGGATCAGCTCTTTCTGCCCTTTCTTATTCAGCCTTTTCTGCAAACTTTCTTTTCAGCCTCCTCACCATCTGGTTCCCCTCCTGAACCATTTCATACTCTGACTCTGTGTCAGAAGATTCAACTTCATCATCGCCAGCAACAACAGCCTCTGTCTGCATCTCAGACCTATCAACCTCCAAAGGTTCTTGAGAGCTCTGTTCTTGGGATGATTTGGCTTAAGGAGTTGATCTAGATGATTGACCAGGAGTCTTCCTTGGTTGTTGTCTTGGTGGAGGTGGAGGTGGTGCTTGATCTTCATCAGCTGCAAATTCTTCGTTGTCGGATCCTGAATCAGCATGTCTCCAGGCATCCTCCTCAGGTGCAACATAATTTGCCCTGGCACAGTGACCTATCAGATCCTTTTCCAGCACAGCATCCCCAGTCCTCTGGTAAACTCTGACCTGACCCAAGCTGGAATCAGTCATATGTTTGAGTTTCAGAAGATCCCCTGCTTCCCTGGGTAGCATGTCTTCAGGCAATCTCTCATCAATAAGCATCTGTACGAACCTAGGATACATGTAGAATCTATCCTTAGCCTTCGTCACATTGTCACACATATAGCGGAAGATCATGCCGGAGAAATTGAACGGTTTGTTCAATATAAGTGCAACCATGGCTGATCGCATGAAATCCCTAAGCTCATCGAATGTACCTTTCCTCATGCTAAGGCAATGAAGGAGAACATGAGCTAAAAACTTGTATTGGAGGGGCAGCTTTCCCTTCTTCACAGAAATGGAACTATAAGCTCCAAAATAACGTATACGAAGAAAAATCAAACAAATAATCAAAAATTATTGATTTAACATCAGATGAAAAAATAAAATCTTTTTGGAATTTTTTAAATTTTTAGAAAAATTAAACTACAACATTAACAAAAGAACTACCCTACAAAAAATAAAATCTTTTTGTTTGAGAAATATTCTGACATGAGATCATATTATTTTACAATTTTCAACATATCTGTTTGTATCATCTCAAATATTATCTGAAAATTACAAGTTTAAGATGATTGTCAGTATATTTATCATTTTAAATTTATTACTTAGTCAAGAAATCAATTTAAAACAAGATTATGAAAACACTTTATAATAATCCATTTACTTGAACACATCCCCGATTTGTGAATAACTAAACAAACATAAATGTTCTCAAACTTATAATTTCAATTTTAACTAATTTGATCATGCAAAAATA
This sequence comes from Mikania micrantha, assembly GCA_009363875.1. NCBI lineage: Eukaryota > Viridiplantae > Streptophyta > Magnoliopsida > Asterales > Asteraceae > Mikania > Mikania micrantha. Next base: position 1,421,498 of record CM018694.1, on the reverse strand, counting down.
AATCAGAATTTCTTTTTGAAAATAACAAAATAGAAAACAATTTGAAATTGTTCAAAATCTTGGAATCAAGGTTGATACTTACGTATTCTCAAATGATCTAGAAAATGAACGAAACAATAATTAAAGATTAAGCTTTTAACAATCAGTTCGATATATTCATATACGCAGAGATTGTCCAAATCTTAATCAGAACCAAGAAAATAAATTTGAATTGTTTAAAGCTATAACAATCAGGTCGATACGTAAGTATACACAAAGAATGTTCAGCTTTAAACTAAAATAAAAGAAAAACAAAAACATAATTTCTTTTAAAAATTAAACACATGATCAAACTAGTACTTTGACTTTTTGTTCAAGAACATTTTGTCAGAAAAATTACCACTCTTTCAGGACAAAACTAAGTACTGCATTCTAAGCACTTGTTTCTTATAAAATATAATCAAAACTTTGTTTAAACTTATCCTGACTAAGTTATAAACCTACTTTCATATCATACTTAATACTTGTAATAATTCATTAACTTTTAATAACACATACAGATATGTTTCCAAATGCAAATAATGTACTATCATTTCTCATTAGAAGGTCAAATCAATTTCTCAGATTTTTAATTAATTTTTTTTATATTTTTGTATTTTCAAAATTTTCTCCCCCTAAAAACGAAAACACAAAAGAGAAAATAAAAATCTGATGTTAATTCAATAAAGAATGATTATGAAGGAATTTGATTCTTGATTACCTCACCCATGACCCTGATCCCATTTAATTTGAGTAAATACTCAAAACGTTGTTTGTCAAAGGCCTTGGTGAGAAGGTCTGCCCTTTGCTCGTTTGTGTGTATCTTCACCACATCAATCAGTTTCTTTTCATAACAGTCACGTATGAAATGAAACCGAATATCAATGTGCTTGGAACGTGAATGATACACTGGATTCTTGGTAATTGCAATGGCAGCCTCATTATCTACATGAATCGGGGTAGATAAAAAATTCAGTCCATAGTCTCTCATCTGTTGTTGTATCCACAAGACTTGGGAACAACAACTGGCAGCAGCTACATATTCAGCTTCACATGTAGATGTAGCAACAGATGTTTGCTTCTTACACTGCCATGAGACTAATCTCTCCCTTAGAAACTGAGCACCTCCAGTAGTTGATTTGGAATCAGTCTTGCATCCTCCATAGTCTGAATCACTATACGCATGGAAGGTATAGTTATCATCCTTAGGATACCACAGACCGGTGTCTGGTGTACCCTTCAGATAACGTAAAATCCTCTTGACTGCAATCAGATGAGAAACTTTAGGCTTTGATTGATAGCGAGCACAGATACTTGTAGCGAATACAATATATGGTCTTGAGGCTGTCAAACATCAAACTCCCGATCATTCCACGATATAATGTAGCATCAATTAGCCCCCCTTAAGATCAGGCTCAATCCCGTGATTGGGCTGAATGGGCGTGGAAATGGGTTTACAATCAAGCATGCTAAACCGTTTTAGCACATCTTGAATGTATTTAGTCTGATGAATAAAAATGCCATCATCAGTCTGATCAATTTGTAAACCCAAAAAGAACTTGATGTCAGACATAGCACTCATCTCAAACTTCTCAATCATCACCTCTTTAAACTCCAAACACAATTGTTCATCAGTAGATCCGAAGATGATATCATCAACATAGATCTGAACAAGGGATCATTCCCTATGATAAAAATTATCCTCTAGAACAAATCTTAGGTGATTTGAAGAAAGGTTCTCAAACCAGAAGCCAAATTGTAAACTTTTGTGTTCATGTTGTCTTCTTGTCTCAAATAGAGCCATCTACATATCAAGAGGCCCTAAAAGATAGCAATTGGGTTGAAGCTATGCAAGAAGAATTGCTTCAATTTAAAAGACAAAATGTTTAGACACTATGTCCCTTGCCTAAAGAAAAATACCCTATAGGAACCAGATGGGTATTTAGAAACAAAACCGATGACAGAGGCATTATGGTCAAAAATAAAGCCAGATTGCTAGTTCCAGGTTACTTCCAAGAGGAAGGGATAGAATATGATGAAACCTTTGCTCCTGTAGCTAGATTAGAAGCTATCAGACTCTTCCTTGCCTTTGCAATCTCTCATAACATAAAGGTATTTCAAATGGATATCAAAAGTGCCTTTCTATATGGTAAAATAAAAGAAGAAGTCTATGGCTGCCAGCTACTAGGATTTGATGACGTTCATCATCCTGACTGGGTGTACAAACAGGACAATGCTCTATATGGACTAAAACAAGCTCCAATAGCCTGTTATGAAACTCTATCTCAATTTATTCTCTTTAATAAATTTACCAGTAGAACCATAGACAAAACACTATTCACCAAAAGGAATGGAAAAGATCTTCTCTTGGTTCAAATATATGTTGATGACATTATATTTGGATCAACAAATCCATCCTTATGTAAACAATTTTCAAATCTCATGTCTTCAAAATTTGAAATGAGTGCCTGAAGTGAACTAAAAAAAATTGAGGACTTTAAATTCAACAAACACCCAATGGTATTTTTATCATTAGTCAAAATACATAAAAGATCTTTTGAATAAATATGAAATGACTGATTATAAAACAATTCCTACCCCTATGGCAACTGCTCCTGGAATTGCACTAGATGAAAGTGGTGAACTTCTAGATCAAACTCTCTACAGATGTATGATTGGATCATTGACATACTTAACTGCATCAAGACCTGACATTATGTATGCTACATGTTTTTGTGTAAGATACCAATCTTCTCCAAAAAAATCTCATTTATCTTTTGTAAAAAGGATATTCAGATACCTAAAAGGTACTTCTACACTAGGTATCTGGTATCCTGCTAATCAACCTTGTAGGCTTGTAGCTTTTTCAAATAGTGATTATTTTGGATGCTCTCTTACCAGAAAGTCAACTTTAGAAGGATATCAATTCTTTGCAAATTTTTTGGTATCCTAGCAAAGCAAGAAACAAACTTTCGTTTTAAATTCAACTACCAAAGCATAGTACATTGTTGTAGTACAGGACAAGTCCTATGGCTTCAATATTAGTTATTGGAATTTGGGATAACTGGAAATAAAAACCCCATTTTTTATAGACAGTGAAGCAGCCAAAAACATAATAAAAAAATCATGTCTATCAGTCTCAAACCAAACACATAGAAATAAGACACCACTTCATAAGAGACTGTTATGAAAATGAACTAATTGTTCCTGAAAATGTCTCAACAACTGATCAAGTTTCTGATATTTTCACGAAACCTTTAGACTCAGCCACCTTTGCCAAATTTGTTACAAAATTAGGCATAATAAGCCTGAGTTAAAACTGCAACCTCTGAATCATAAACAACTTGTACTAAAATTTTAAATTATTTTTTTTACTTTTATTGAAATTCTCATCACTATCTTAAAGGTTAATACGTTGGATAACCTAACAACGGATCAAAAGGATATAACCACGGATTGAATTGCTTCCGCTCAAACTTCCAAGGTTATATCTAACTACTAATAGACCAATGTAAAATATATCAGTTGTTGTATTTTACTATGCTTATCTATCATTGGTTGACATCTATCCATTGTGACATTCCCTTCCACCTTCTGAGGTTATACTAATAACCCTCAGTGGTCATTAGCTTCGATGTTTAGATATTTTTACCACTTGCCACTTTCTGTCTCTCAGTATTTTCTCCTATATATATCCGTCGTTCCCAATTCCGTCTTTTTTTCATCCGCACTGATCCTAATTTTTGCTGCAAAACTCATTAGTTTTTCTCTTGATCACATTGCTTAACTTAATCCTTGATCAAGAATGGTGAGTTCAAGCTTCCAGATAGATGTTTGTGAGGAATGTCCTCTGGCTCGGTGCAATCACTCTAATCAAGTCGTCTGAGCTTCATGCTTAAGGTGATTTAGAGTGACGGCATCAGACCAGGCTTCATTCCTATCAAACCACTGTCCAGGTGTTTACAAAATGTTTGACTGATTATGTTATTATGTCGTTTTGTAGCCTCTCTCCTTTTTCTTTTTTTGCCTTTTACAGGTTTGACTAAAACGTAAAATTCATTGTTTTGTTATAAGTACTACCACTTTTTCTCTGTAGATCCGCACTTGATTTTATAACGGTCATTGCCTTGAATCAATTTTGGACAAACTCTTCTATAGTGACCAAAGATGATATTGTTGAAGCATCACCTCTGTGGTTGCCGAACAACGGGTTACCATAACCCCTTCACTTATTTCTTCTGCTTTGAATCTTCTTGATTCCGACTCTCCATCCACTTTTACTATAGGTCTTCTTCACACTGAGTTTGTTGAGTGTGATTACCAGGGAGACCTAAAAAATGGAGCTTTGTACAAGGCTTTCTTTCGACCCAAGTACAAGTTTCTATACCACACAATTCTTCAATGCTTGTCACAAAAGACAACAAGTTAGGGAGAAATGCCTTATGACAGGCAAAGAAATTGGATGATACTAAGGACATTACCGTCCAAGGTAAACCCACATCCACCTCTTCTTCCACACCTGCAAAGGTACCGACCAAACAGAAACCAACATCCAAAGCCCCCTCCAAACTTACTTCCAAAACGCCCAAAAAGACTGTTCCGGAAGATAAGATCCGTGAACAAGTCATTGTCCCCACTGGACAACATGATCCACCTAAAACAACCTCTCAGGTGAGTCAAGAATCTCAAATCGAGCCTGCTCCTCATCCTTCCTCTCAAAAGGATGATGATGTACTCCAAAGGTGTCACACCCCGAGCTGGCGGGTTGGATCGATTTTCCCGTCGGGCGGAAAGATCTTGGGGCGCGATATCGGGAAATGATAATCGTGATGATCAGATTTTTTACATTGCACATGATATATAATGAGAAAATACTAAATGAAAATAGAATTACAAAGTTAAATTACATCATTTTTGCTCATAATTTAACAATGTAAATCCACTATCAACATCATAATTCTTCTATCTTGTATCTGCACAAGATATACAAAATAATCTGTAAAATGATGTTTCAAAAGTATGCAGGTCCAAAAATACTAGGTACTCTATCTAGCATCCTAGTCCAAAGGCAATAACTTCTTAATTGACATGTTCGTCACCTGAGAAGTCATGCAAAAAGATCAAGTCAACACATGGTTGGTGAGTTCATGTAGTTTTATAAAAATGAATTTGAATAACCTTTTGAATGACAACCTTAACCTCACCATTAACCACCTATACCATCCAGTTCAATATGCTTATATATAGGGCATATGTAGGGGACAAGCCCCAGCCACCGTCCCACCACATGATATATTGTTCCTGGTGATAATTAAGCATTTCATCCCACACTATTGATCCATAACGTTTCATTACCCTGAAAACTGTTTACCTTGATCCCCCGAAATGACAACCTTAACCTCATCAACGACCACCTATGCTATCCAATCGAGTATGCTTATATATAGGGAATATGTAGGGGACAAGCCCCAGCCACCGTCCCACCACATACCGGACTGCTTAGCATAGTGTTATTAATGATAATTAAGCGTTTCATTCCATCCATCTTCATATTAGATTCTGATTTCTACAAATTGAAATACTACTAATTTCTTGAGTTCACCATGTGTTCATGATTACCCATAGCACTTGTAGAAACATAATATTAAATGTTTAATTAAATAAATAATTAATCATTTAATTACAACTAAGACATGATGATTGGGCCTTATTTGACTCAATCCATTAGACTTAGTTGTTGGTGGTGTCCAAGTTGTACCGTCTCACACATGGCCCATATCAGGCATGACCCAAATGAGTCTACCTGTATGCGTCGGGACTTTCATGATGTGCCCATATCAGCTTGACCCTCGGGCCTACTGTACATGTCGGGACTTTAGGATATCCTTTGGTTTTGATCGCCTTTGTTCTCTTGATTTCGTTTGATCTTTTGATTTCTGCCCATATAGCTTGACTACAAGAGTCTACTATTTATGACGGGACTTTCCGTGTGTTACACGTGGTCTTGATTTACATACAACTGACATCCACCTTAACTTGAGCATTAATGATTTCATTAGATCTTAATGATTTCATTAGTTCTTTGATTCACACACAGATATGATTTCCTTGATTCTCTTGATTCTGATCATTAGAATTCCATGACTACCACAATGATCATAGATTCTTAAATTTGATCCTAAGTTTATTTGAACACACACTGAATTTGGATTTCCTTGAATTTGATCTTTAGTTTTAGTTCTTTTGATTTCCATACAGAGTTTGGATTCTTTGAATTAGAGCTTTGTTAGATTTATTGTTTGATTTAGAATTATTATATTACTCGTAAGAGTAACTAATTGATTCATTAGTTAAACCTGCATAACATTTACCTAGACAGGAGTCTAGGAGTATAAACATGTATATATAAAACATACAATAAGTAAAAGCATTTATGTAAAACATATTTAAATAAAAAGGTTTACGCATGCTTCTCAGCCCCGCGTTTGAAAACAAAATGTTTAGGAAAGGGGCAATGAACTCACCTGTGTTGCTCTGTATTGATTTACCACAAAATGCGCGCTCGTTACTTGTAGTTTATGTTTCTTCAGCACCTGAGTTGTTTTAAGAGGATTCGAATACGATAAGTATTTATAATAGTCGTAACTAGGGTTTTGGTCTCGGTGTGCAACTAAGTGTCCTATGTTACTAATGTGTTCCTAGGATTCCATCTAACTAGTCTAACATATTACCCATAAATAAACCCTTATCCCCTGAATAATCACAATTACACCTTAGTGATGTATGGTTTTCGCTGTTCACATTCAAAGTCCTTTAATTAACATATTTTAAATACTTCATTTTTAAGTTAAACTTTGGGTTAGAAATCATTTATTTTAATTTAAAGAATATTTATAAGTCACTTCCTTTTATTAAACATTAATTAATTTAAGAGAAAGATAACTAAACATGATGGGCTTAGGTTAATCTCATTGGATTACCCTTGGGCCCATTACTAATTCTTGATTGTTCCATGATTCTTTGATCGACTATGTATGCAACCCATCCTATGTAGTTCAAAGGAACGACCTAATGTAGTTGTATGTTTCCTTAAAATTTCTAAGTGTTAAGTATTAATTGTGAGATCAACACTTTAACCTTAAACTATGATCTTTGATTGTCATAAATTCCCAAGTGGTTTGAGTTCAAATGATGTTAACACCCATGTTTAGGTTACAATGTGATTTATGAAATGCTCTTGTTATTCAAAACCCTAATCCATGAAACTCTTGCATTTTAGACCAAACCCCACATCCGAGATGTATCCCATATTATGCCCCAAACCAGTGTTCTAAATCACCATTTCGTTTAAAAAAAAAGGTTTTTGTTTATAGCCATGATATATGTGATGTAAAAACTCAAGGCATGATGCAAACCCTAATGGCTTCCCTTCCCATGCACACACGTAATCAATCCCATGCATTTCATGCACTCACAATCCCATAAGATTGGCCAACTAATGGTTCAGCTCATCCGAATGTAGCCTAGCCGAATGGTTGTGCTTATGCCCTTGGCCGAATGAAGGGTTGATGCTAATGAGTGTCAACCGAATGATGTTCTGCCAATCGAAAGAACCATTTGGCCGAGCGAATGGAGTTGGAGCCGAAAGAACAGGAGCTGCGCCGACAGAATGGAGCTCCTTCGGTCGGGGGCCATTCGGCCAAATAGTGCTTCGATCGGGCCGCATGTGGCTGGGTCCTTCGGTTGGCCGGCCATTCGGCCTATCTGTGCAAACTCATTCGGCCGGTCGAACAAGAACAAGGGCAGCCATGATTTTTTGAGCTATACGACTAGATATTGAAGTGAAGTTTGTTCCTACATCATCTTAGAGTGTTAAGGTGTGATTTCCCTAAGGTTTTTGGAAGTTTTAACCGGCAAAAAGGGGTGGTCGAACATAGGGTTAGAAAACCCTAGAAATCGTGAGATCTAGCTCGTTTTTACCTCAAATCGAGTGATTCCAAGCTCTGATCGTTCGTACTTTCATGTTCTACAGATGATAGGGGTCATTCTGACACCAAGATAGCTTGATTTCGTGGTGAAATGAAGGATTTAGGGTGTGAATTCTAGTGAGAGAAAGTTTTACACAGAGAGGGGAACGAATTTGGAAAGAGGGCTGGTAGGTGGGGGAGAATAATGGCATTAAATGCCATAATAAATGGTTTCAGGATACCCGGTTATCTTCGGGTCCGTTCAGTTTCGCTCGGTTTCGTGTAAAAACGCCGGTTTCGTTCGTTTTCGTACGAAACATCACGGTTTTAAAAGTGAAGTTTATAAATTTATTTTAGGTGGTAATTCCTAGTAAATTAACTAAATATCTTCCATTTATTTTAAATTTTCAGAAATTTATAAATTACTGTTTAAATCGAATCGTACAGTCGTCGCACGTATTCATGCAAATCGTCACCCGGGCGAATACGACGATAACTACACTCTTCAATATGGTTTTCTAATTATTGGACATCATTCAGAACGTTAAACCTTCATATATATTCCTACAGATCGTCACCTATACGAATAATCCGTCGATTTAGAATTCACGTAACGACATCCGTTGTTGTTTTGTTCTGTAAAGCCTCACATACGTTTATACATGATAGAATCCTAACTAACAATCACATGATGGTTCTGTATTGCCAGATAATTATCTGACTGATGAACCATAGTTCTGAGTTACGTTTCTGCGATGATCGTGAAACAGTTCTATGATAACATGAAATGATAATGATATATGAATGACAACTAAAATGTGTACCTAATTTACTGTTTATGTTACTGTGCAAATCACTGTTCCGGTAACGGTTCCGGCACTGATGTTACAAAAGGGAACCCACATCAATTGCTAAAGTATCAATTGATACACATTCAGTAGTCCACTCTCCCATGGACACCTCCACTTATGAAACACAAACCATCCATGACACTATAACCCAAATTTTCCATGAGGTCAGGGTGGCTAGTCCATCTAGACACCCAAACCATATAGTTGGAGCATCCACCTCATGTATTAGTCCAAGTGTCTTTCACATAGATGGATCAATTAATAAGACTCAACCTATGGCAGTAGCCAATGAAATGCATAACATTAAGGCTAGAAATCCCTAATACTAAGAAAAAGGGGTACATGACACTGCTGAGATGGACTAAGGTCATGTTGAAACAGACACTACTGTCAGGATGATGTCCTTAAACTGATTGACGAATCAAACAATAAAATAGAGGAATTCACAGCTTCTGTTCAAAGACTTCAAACCAATGTGTCTATACTCACTGAGTTACTCAAAAAGGTATTGAATGGAAAAGTCCTGCACACCCAATCCAACCCAATGCAGACATCTTTATCTAAGGAGCCCCCAAACACTATAGTCACCTCAAATACTCCCACCCTTGTAGCTATCATTTTAAAAGCACTGTTAAACCCACTGCTTACCACCCATCTGACTTCTTTATTTCTAACCTTCACCCAAAGTCTTCTTCACTCTCAAAAGGTGGAAATGGATCTACTGAAAGTTTCAGTAGATTCAAAGATTAAGTCACTCATACATGAAGTGACTAATCACACTCTCTACCTTAATTCCTTAACAAGAATAGCTCCTCCTCCCCCTTGGTTCAAAAAACAGGCTGATGAAGCCAAAAAGAGGGAGAATGAGAATCTACTATATGCTGCTCAGCAGGCCAAGAAGAGTTAAATTCTGACTCTGAACCTCCAGCCTCAAATAAATAGTCAAATTCTGACTTTGATGATAACAGACCCATCTCATCACTAAAATCCAAAAAAAGGAAACTAGTGATTGATGATGATGAGGAGATTTAAACTTCTCCTCCCACCAAAATCCCTTCTCCACTAAATCCAGTTGCCACTGCAACTGGGAAGCTTCAGCCTTCTACTGAAAGACAATTCTTCTCACCTAAGAGGAAGTTTCCCGCAGATAAAGAACTTGAACAAGTGAAAACTGTGGAGAAAGAAAAAGAACAGAAGATCTTAGCTGATCTTCAAGTCACATGGATAACCAGAGAAGCTCTTGTTAAAGCTTATTAAGATAAGATCACTGAGATGGATCTTCAATAAAGAAGAACTATGAAGCTAAGGGGGATCAAATAATCAAATTCCCGTCAGATGAAGGAAAGTATAAAGTTGAGACCTTCATAAACTGGGACATCACTAGTTTAAGGAATAGATCCGATCAACTCACAGCCAGACTAAAGGGAGATGCTAGTAGATTAAGAAAAGCATAAGAGAGAACAAGAATAAAGCATATCATAATCCAAAATGATTGGGATACAAAGAATGCTATCACAAGGTGGAAGGATGCTCACTTGTATAATGAATGGTCCAAGTTCAAAAATGAGAACAAGGACCATCCTGAGCTTTGGCGGGATTCATCTTCCGATGTCACCCTTCACAAATCCTCAACTCTAACAAAATCCTAGGGAGCCACCACAAAAACCTCTGTGGATCAAACAATGAGTGGAGCTGTTTCAGAACAACTACAGCCTGAAACTGTTCCTCCCATTCTACCTGCTTCCAAACAGTCTAGCCCTCAAAAGGAGCCAAATTCACCATCCAATAAATACATGCACATATCCTCAGAATACGCAGGGATCAGAAGATGGTTCTTTGATGATGCTACCAATTCTGTTGTGATAGAAAGGTACAGAGGCTCCACAACGTCCTTCACAAATTGGTATTCTATCTTAGATCTATATGATACTGACCTAAGGAGGATACAACAGCTTAATCTTGAAAATGACTTGGGATATTTTTAAGTGAAAGATTTCGTGCGTGATCTAAAAGGTCAGTTATGCTTGAAATTTTCAGAATAAATGGTTTTGGCTTCATCAGTCAAGAGGGAGATTGTTAAAAAATAAGGACTGATGAGCCGAAACCATCCTTCTCTTATTATTTCCCTCCTTCCGAATAACATCAGAAGACAATCTTCCAAAAGACAACGGAATACTTCCCTCATTATAATATCAGAAGACCTTCCCACTAGCTTTCTTGTAAACACAAGGTTCGTGTTCGTTCTTGATAAAACCAAACTCTTTGATTTTCTGATCGAAATGAATGTTCCAACTCCGAGATGCTTTTTTTAGTCCATAAATCGATCTATTCAACTTGCAAACCTTATTAGAATTCTTTGGATCCACAAAACCTTCAGGTTGCACCATATAGACATCTTCGATAAGATGTCCATTTAGAAATACGGTTTTAACATCCACATGCCATATTTCATAGTTATAATATACAGCTATGGCTAATAAGATCCTAATAGACTTAAGCCTGGCTACAGGTGAAAAGGTTTCTTCAAAATCAATACCTTGAGTTTGTGTGAAGCCTTTTGCTACTAGCCTAGCATTGTAGGTTTGTACATTACCATCCATGTCAATCTTCTTTTTGAAGATCCATTTACATCCTACAGTCCGACACTCAGGAGGAAGTTCAACCAAGTCTCATACATGGTTGTCATAAATAGATTGCATCTCTGCATTCATAGCATCCAGCCATTTCGTAGATTCTAAATCCATAATGGCATCTTTTTAAGAAGTAGGTTTAGCTTGACCAATAACCAAGCTATTGACATTTACATGAAGTCCAATATATCTATCAGGCTCATGTCGATCCCTAGTGCTTCTAGGGATGCTTGGAGTCCTATCCATCTCTTGAGTCCTTTCAGATTCAAGTTCAACATCATTATGTTGTCCTGATGTTCCAGCTAGTATCTCGGGTATTTGAGATTCACGGCTTTCCTCTAAATTCACATGATTTTCTCCAATCCCTCTAGCTAAAAGTTCCCTTTTCCAAAAAGGTAGCTCCCCTCTTAATGAAAACAAATTTTTTAGTGGGATTGTAGATATAATAACCGATTTTCTTAGGGTATCCGACGAAAACAACTTTTTCGCCTCGGGGTAACATACGCGTTACATCCCCATACCTTAAGATAAGACACTTTGGGTTTATTCCCATGTCATTTATCATATGGTGTCTTTTCAACTTTCATTGTTGGAGCTAATTTAACAATTCGGGCAGCGGTTTCAAGAGCATAACTCCAAAAGGAGTGTGGTAAGTTTGTACGACACATCATTGATCGAACCATTTCTAATAGAGTTGATTTCTCCTTTCAAATACACCATTTAATTGTGGTGATCCAGGTGGAGTTATTTGTGAAACAATTCCACAATTCGTTAGATGTTCATCAAATCCTTGACTAAGATATTCACCTCCTCGATCCAATCGAAGTATCTTAATCGTTCTACCCAACCGGTTCTGCACTTTATTTTGGTATCGCTTGAACATTTCAAACGTTTTATGTTTATGATTCATGAGATAAACAAAACCATATCTACTGAAATCATTAGTAAATGTAACAAAGCACGTTCCTCCATTTCTAGTAGTGGTTCTGAATGGACCACGTCCATCTGAATGTATGATTTCAAGCAGATCCTTGGTGTCACACCCTCATTTCCCACTGACAGAATCATACCGTTTAGGGCGTGACAAACCAGGATCTTAGTCATTGGACATAACGAAAGACCTCTATATGCTTTTCAAATATAATTCAGTCACAATTGTAATAAACAAAATGTAGCTTTGCAAAAGCGTTATAAAATCCATGACAAAACATAATAGTTGCAAAACATAAATTACAATGTTCAATGTACCATTTCAAATAAATAACTTAAAAGATGCATGATGTAACACCCCAACCGATGGCGGAAACGTCGGGATGCCACGAGGGATGTGTAGATTGTTCGTAAGCTCGTGGGCATCTAATTTAAATCATCACATATCATTTAATCAACCAAATTACTTACACAAAAATCATGTTCATCATGAATTAGTTACATCAAATACAAAAGAGATTTAGCTATCTAACTAAATTCTAATCTTCAGAATTTCAGTTATTTAGCTAAGTCCAAGATCCTACGTGACGATGTCCCAAAAGAAGGTAGAGCTATCCTGTCCTACTTACTTGTCTTCATTCCCTGAAACATGTGAAAATCAAGTGTCAACTACGAAGTAGTTGGTGAGAAATCATAAGTTTTTATGTATTAAAAATGTTTATAAAATGTTTATGAAAGTTTTAAAAATAGGTTTATGAAAGTTATAACTTCCCAAGAAATCCACATGTGCACCTGCAAGATAATCCAACACAGCCGAAATCCAACAAACACAACATACAAACAATCCAAGTAATCACATACACAATAATCACCAATAATTATCCACGTATATTCAACTAATCACATCAATTCAATAATCATCAATCATCATAATCATATCAGTATAAGTTACCGCGGAGGACCTCAGTCAACTCAATCAACGGCGGAATCATCGCGGAGGACCTCAGTCAACTCAACCAACGATATTCCTATAAGTGTCAATACGTGCACTACGGAGGACCGCAGTCAACTCAACCAATAGTGGAATCACAGCGGAGGACCTTAGTCAACTCAATCAACGGCAATTCAATCATTGCAGAGGACTGAGTTCAACTCAATCAACAATGACTCACGGATAAGTAATAATCCATCTCAATCAATAATCAATAATAATCCATTAATATGAATATCATATTGATAATCCAGGTGTCACCCATGTGTTATCAAAATAATATTTAGATTGGTATACATGTTTCACCTCCGAGTTTAAAACAAAATAGTTTAAAAGGAGGTTATGAGAACTCACCTGAATTCCTCAGATTCAGTGTTTTCGTAAAATGCGCGCTCACGTAAGAAATCAACAATGACTCAACAACCTGTATTCATCGTGTGTTCCGTAATCATAAGTATGTGTGTTTACTTTTATGCTCATAAGTATATTATTAACTTAGTTTATTTTGCCTAAGATCGAATGATGCTCTAAAGGTTTTATCAATAATCATTATTAATTTATGATGTTAACTTGTTAGTCCTCTTTATTACCACATAATGATAGTCAAGCCTTTAGCTTTCGTGTATACCAGTATAAATGTGTATATGTAAAAGTGATAATCTAAATTATACCCACACTTTTACATGCATGTTTATTAGATTATTTTAACCACCGTGAATTTAATTTATTTAAAGTAACCTTCATGTTTAATAAATTTTACTCCTAAGTGGTTTAGATAAGACATTCCCCATATTCATTCACTATAATTCTCATACTTGTATTTTAGTGAGAGAAAAGGTGGTGATTAATATAATCATCCATGCATACATGATTTCACATAATTCCTTAGTTCTTGACCCCACATTAACCCTAGTTTATCACTTAGCTGTTATTATTCAAAGAAAAGGGAGGGTGGGCAGCGAACCTTCTTACAAAAAGGAATAGGTTCGGCTCCCATGTTCTAAGGTTCGGCCCAATATAGATGAGAGGTTCGGCCATGTTGTTTGGCTGATCAATGACTTAGGGTTCCGCTACCTAGAAGGTTCGCCTGGTGGGGGTTTCCATGGACAAAGGTTCTGTCATTGAAGGTTCGGTTCCATAGGGTTCAGCCAGAATTAAAAGAGGAGGTTCGTGGCTCACTAATGATCAAGGGTTCGTGCCTAAGGAATCGTGGGTGCCATGGTCTTCGGTTCGCTGCCCTTCAGACTCACGAACCATTAGGTTCGCAGGCCATAAGGTTCGGCCACTTATATCTCGGCTAGGGTTCTCCTAGCACCAAGGTTCGCCGGTCTGTAAGGGTTCGGCCAACTAGGGTTTACATAGATAGGTTCGGGGGTGGTGGCTAGAAGGTTCGGCCAACATGAGGTTCGCCGACCTGCATGTGGGTTAGCCAGTCACGAACATGTTCTCCCATGGTTGCTCAACGTCCTATCCTTCAAAAATCAATTCGTTGCCAACTCGACCATGGTTCCCTCATCCGTATACACATGTGGTTTAGGGTTTTGAGGTGTAGAATTTGTTTATAGGATGTTACCTTAACCAATTTCTATACATGGTCAAAACCCAAATACAAAATAGATCATTTACCTTTAAATCGTGGTCGAAAGCTCTTTTTCTTCGTATGGTCTTGTTCCTCTTGATCACGCGGTCGTGTAGGCGCCAAGATCTCGTGAATCCGTCTAGAAATGAGCACGATAGTCTAGAGAGAAGTTGTAGAGAGAGAAATGGCATAAATGTTGCTAGAGAGAGTTGTAGGTGGAAAATGAGAAGGAAGAAGGGGAAACTCTTCCTTTTATCGCGTCTTAATCCCCCGTGCTCGGTCTCGTTTATATCGCCTTAAAATAATAAAATGCTCGGTTTCCATTCGTAAAACATATTTAAAACATAAAACATTTTAAATAAATAAGTTTCGTTTTAAATAAGATGATTTTAAATAAATTGTTTCGTTTCCATAAAATGATTTTAGAGAAAATCGTTTAAATACATTGTCTCCGTTTATTAATCATTTGATTAATTATTTAAATACAATAATTCTTTCGTTTTCGTTTTAGGTTGAAATCCTAATAAGTGTTTTTAATTTATTTTTCTTATTTTAATATCCTTAAATATTATTTCGTTATCTCGTCGAAACACCTTACTCACGTACGTATTCGTAAAGATCGTCACCTTTCCGAATCCAACGCTTGTATCGCATTTCAATTCGATTTACGATTTATGGAATATCGTTTCATAATATTATTCTCAATAATTATATTCGTTTGAATCGTCACCCACACGAATACATTATTAAGTTAATAATTCTGAAATAACATTCGCGTTTAATTTATGTTCGTAACCTCACCATCGCGTAAACATTTCCAATATCATTTTTATTATTTAATCATCTTGATCATTATCAATCCCAATCCAAACCCACTAAATCATATCACTGACACATCCATGATAGACCGAAATATGCATATGTATAGGGCATATGTAGGGGTCAGTCGCAACTGCCCCAGCCACCGTCCCACCGTTATTTCGATAAACCATGACCATGTGTCCTTGACTATGTTTAGCAACCAAACTACAACCAACTCAAACTCCTTTCCAATTCTAAACTAATAATCCCATATCCGTGAGTTCAACAGCGATAAACTCTCTGGTTCTGTTTAGTTGGGTTACAACTAAACTTCCCATGGTTTACGTATATAACAATAATATATTCTCATATGTATACCAATAACAGTGATAATCATCAAATAATGCATCCTCATTAATAATTATTATATCAGGTCGTAACAGTACAATCGTACAGATGTAAGGACAACCTGAAGTACAGTGATGTTACAGTCTCCCATAGTTAAGAGAATTTCGTCCCGAAATTCAACTTGGAGTGACCGTAGTGAATAAATGTGGGTACTTAAGCTTCATCTGATCTTCCCGTTCCCAGGTGAATTCTGGACCACGCTCGACTCCCATCATACTTTGACAATTGGAATTCTACTGCGTTTGAGCTTTTTAACATCGCGATCCATTATCTCAACCGGTTTTTCAACAAAGTGCAAGGTATCATCGACACGAATGTCATCGAGTGGTACCTGAAGATCCTGATCAGCTAAGCACTTTCTTAAATTGGACACGTGAAATGTCGGGTGCACGTTACTAAGTTCAGGAGGAAGTTCCAACTTGTAGGCAACCTTCCCGATCCGTTCAAGAATCTTAAAAGGGCCAACATAACGTGGAGCCAGCTTACCTTTCTTCCCGAATCGTACAACGCCCTTCCAAGGCGATACTTTAAGTAATACCGTATCTCCCACTTCAAACTCTAAAGGTTTTCTTCGTTTATCCGCATAGCTTTTCTGTCGACTAGCTAACAGATTGTCACGGATCTGGCGGATCTTGTCAGCCGTTTCTTGAATAATCTCAGGACCAGTGATCTGCGATTCGCCGACCTCGGTCCAACAGATAGGTGACCGACATTTTCTGCCATAAAGAGCTTCAAACGGCGCCATACCAGTGCTTGCGTGATAACTGTTGTTATACGAGAACTCAACCAGTGGTAGATGGCAATCCCAATTGCCACCGAAATCGATGACACAAGCTCTCAACATATCTTCGAGTGTCTGGATCGTTCGCTCCATTTGTCCATCCGTCTGAGGATGATACGCAGTGCTAAGATCCAATCTTGTTCCAAAAGCTTCATGAAGTGATTCCCAAAATCGTGCCGTGAAACGAGCATCACGATCCGATATTATGCTTAAGGAAATTCCATGTCAGCTAACTATCTCATCAATGTATCTACGAGCTAACTTCCGCACAGGGTACGTTTTGCTTATAGGTAAGAAATGAGCCGACTTGGTCAATCTATCAACTATCACCCTGATACTATCCTTACCGTTTGTGGTTCGTGGGAGTTTAATAAGAAAATACATGGAGATATTCTCCCACTTCCACATGGGTATTTCAGGTTATAATAACAATCTCGAAGGTCGCTGGTGTTCTGCCTTGACTTTAGCACAGTTGAGGCACTTAGACAAATATTCAGCAATATCCTTCTTCATTCCAGGCCACCAGTACAAGGCTCTAAGGTCTTGATACATCTTATCGGCACCCGGATGGATTGAGTAACGAGACTTATGAGCTTCATCCATAATCACCATCCAAAGAACACCCCTGTTCGGTATCCACAACCGATTCAAATAACATCCAACCATCATCCTTAGTTTCCAATAAGATCTCAATCCCGCAAGACATCTCATTTTTCAAGTTTTCTTGGGCTAATGAGTGTTGTTGGGCTGTGAGAACATCATTACGGAGATTAGTGTGCACTCGGACACCATGGATCTGAACTTGACTTTTGCGACTAAGTGCATCTGCTACTACATTCGCTTTACCAGGATGGTAGCGAATTTCACAGTCCTAATCGTTCAACAGTTCAACCCATCTCCGTTTTCTCATGTTAATTTCTTTCTGATTGAGGATATGCTGCAAACTCTTGTGATCTGTAAATACTACACACTTTGTGCCATAAAGATTATGTCTCCATATCTTCAAAGCAAACACGACTGCACCAAGTTCCAAGTCGTGAGTAATGTAGTTCTTCTCGTGAATTTTTAGCTGTCTTGATGCATATGCCACAACCTTTCCCTGTTGCATGAGGACACAACCTAGACCTAGGTTGGATGCATCACAATAAACCACATAATCATCATTTCCATCAGGCAGTGTCAAGACAGGAGCATCACAAAGTTTCTGCTTCAAAGTCTGAAACGCCTCTTCTTGCTTTGGTCCCCACTCGTATGGTTTGTTCTTTTGAGTTAAAGAAGTGAGAGGGACAGCAATCCTGGAGAAATCTGAAATAAACCGCCGATAGTAACCGGCAAGTTCGAAAAACGATCGAATCTCCGTCGGTGTCTTCGGGGTACTCCAATTCTTTACCGCATCAATCTTTGCAGGATCCACGTGAACACCCTTTTCATTGACTATGTGTCCAAAGAATTGAACTTCTTTAAGCCAAAATTCACACTTAGAGAATTTGGCATACAGTTGTTCTTTTCTCAAGACCTCCATAATCAACTTAAGGTGTTGCTCGTGTTCTGCTTTGCTCTTAGAATATATCAGAATATCATGAATGAATACAATCACAAATTTATCCAAGTATGGCCTGCAAAAACGGTTCATGAGGTCCATGAAAGCTGCCGGTGCATTGGTAAGGCCGAAAGGCATTACCAGAAATTCATAATGGCCATATCTTGTTCTGAAAGCAGTCTTGGGAATATCATCTTCATGTACGCGAAGCTGATGATACCCAAACCTAAGATCGATCTTTGAAAACCATGCCGAGCCTTGAAGTTGATCAAAAAGATCATCTATGCGCGGCAGTGGATATCGATTCTTGATTGTGAGCTTGTTCAATTCGCGGTAGTTGATGCACATCCGGAATGACCCATCCTTCTTCTTGACAAACAGGACCGGTGCACCCCATGGTGAATGGCTCGGGTGAATAAATCCTTTATCAGTCAATTCTTGCAGTTGGCTCGCCAGTTCTTGTAACTCCGAAGGCGCAAGTTTGTAAGGAGCTTTGGCGACAGGATTCGCACCAGGTATTAAGTCAATTCGAAACTCTACTTGACGTTCTGGTGGAAGACCCAGCAAGTCGTCTGGAAATACTTCAGGAAACTCTCTTATCACAGGAACATCTTCAATCCTCTTTCCTTTCTCTTTCTTCTCCACAATGTGTGCTAAGAATGCTATACATTTCTTCCTAAGTTACTTGTGTGCTTTAGTGCATGACATCAGCTTAAGACCTTTGCTAGACGTTTCCCCAAAAACTCTTAAAGTTTCACCCGAAGGCGAGGGAATATGAATGTATTTTTCATGACAAACAATCTCCGCTTTGTGGGTGGCTAAAAATCCATGCCTATGATAACATCAAAGCTACCAAGATGCATAGGTATAAGATCAATTGGGAAAACGTGATCACTTAAGTTCACAATACATCCAATAATAACAGTGTCAATATCGATAGTGTTTCCGTCAGCCACCTTCATGTTAAACGGTTTATCTAAGTGTGTACGTGTTCTACCAAGCATGCATTCAAAATCATATGAAACGAAGCTCCTATCGGCACCAGAATCAAATAGAACAGATGCATAAGAGTTGTTGATCAGAAATGTACCGTTGACTACATCTTGGTTGGCTTGAACAGCTGGAGCATTTAGTTGAAACGCTCTGTCTCGAGCCACCCTTTGATTGTTTCCCGTCAGTCTTGGGCACTGATTTCTGAAGTGACCCACTTCACCACACTCGTAATAGGATCTTGCCTGTACAAGTACCTGGCGAACAGGTGCAGCTTGTATCGGTTGAACTTGTTGAGCTTGCGGCGCTGGAAGTGCAAGCGGAGCAGGTTGCATCCTTTGTGCTTGCGGTGCACTCCGACAAACGTTAGCAAAGTGGCCGTACTTGCCACAGTTGTTGCAGACACGACACGGAAAGTTAGGCATGTGGTGATATCTGCAAGTATTGCATTGCGGAACAGCTCCAAAATTCCTAGTGCTGGAATTATTGGAGGACTGTTGAGTGACTGGAGTGGTAACAGCATAACTCCTAGTCTTCCACTTCCTGTTGCTGCTTTTTGATGAGCTAGCAGCCTCAGACTTGACTTCGGTCTTTATTTCCTTTGCAGCAGTCTTCACCTCAGTCTTCTTCGTTCCCTTTCTTGTGAGTGTTCCAGCCTTTACGTGATTATCAGTGAGTGTAGCAGACAAACCGATTGCAGCCTCAAGTGTTTTGGGGTTGCTTCCATAAACAGTATCCTGAATCTGCATAGGCAAACCGCCTATATACTTCTCAATAGCTCTCTCCAACTGTGTCACCAGATGAGGCACCAGCAGACTATACTCGTGGAAACGAGTATTGTAGATCACGTTCTCTCCGCTGTTTTGCTTGAGTTCCCAGAACTTAGTCTCAAGCTTCCTCATCTCGCTTCGAGGACAGAATTCAGTGGTCATTAGATTCTTGACCTCCGTCCATGTCAGTGCTAGGGCAACATCAACTCCCCTAGTTCGTTTCTCCCCATTCCACCATGTTAGTGCTCTCTTTTGGAAAACACTAGTGGCATAACGAACTTTCAGGTTCTCGGGGCAATCACTGTTGATGAAGGTATTCTCAAAGCTCTCAAACCACTGCAGTAGACCAGTGGCCGTCTCAGAACCCGTAAACTTCAGTGGATTACAGGAATTGAAGTGCTTGAATGTGCAAGTTGGTGGGTTTGCACCACCTCTGTTCTGAGTGAGAGATTGATTGGCTTGAGTTAATTGATTCACCAATCCAGAAATAAGGTTCGCTAACTCTTGTATGCCAGAATTGGCATTACCGTTAGCATCTTCCGAGTTCGTATCATCTCCGTTATGACGGCGTGGCGGCATGTTTCTGAATAGATTAGAAACATGTTACTACCGTTTACAACGTAAGTCATACAAACTATAGTCAAATGAGTTCTTTTTAAACAGTTAGGATTACATATAGGAACTATATTTCTCTCCTATCTGTCATTAAACTCATAACATTTATCAATTTCCTAATATTATACTAAGTGTCCTAGTTGGTCATAACTAATATTAGTTAAATATTCCTAAGTTCCATACATTCCCCACCCTATACCAACACTGACAACCTCCCGATGCAATGCAACAAGCTTATATATAGAGCATATGCAGGGGTAGATCGCAACCTCCCCTACACCGTCCCACCACCGTTTTATTGCACCACGATTATGCCCTTGTTAGAATTTAGGGTGCATCATGTATCTTACCATAGTCTCACTTCACAAACCTTATCCCATGTAAAATAATTTTGAGTGAAGTGGTCTCTAGTTCCCTTGGACAATTAGGATCGCCTAATGTCTAAGTTCACCTGACACATAGGTTTGCCTATTTCTAAGTTCAGCTAATGTCTAAGTTCACCTGACATTAAAGTTTCCCCAAATGTCTAAGTTCACTAAAAATCCATACCAAATCCCAATGTCCATAATCATCAATAAGGGTTCATATCATCACTGAGTGCTCTTATTGTCACTAAGTGTTCATATCTTCCCTATAATTCATTCTCGTCAAGTGTTCATACCAATCACTAAGTGTTAATATCATCACTATGCGTTCATATGTTCATTAAGTGGCTATATCATCATCCAAGTCTTCAGTCCATCACTAAGTGTTCGTTGATCCTATACACCCCACGTGTCCAATAGTGTGTTCATAAATGAGTTTATATGTGTTCATCAAATATGATCATACAAAGTGTCAATCCAAACCAAACTTAACCAACATTCCATCAACATCAACCTTACAACACTTCCTAATAATATCCTAAGTTCCTGACACTGACAGACCCCCAATATACTACAAATGGTATATGTATAGGGCATATGTAGGGGTCAGTCGCAACTGCCCCAGCCACCGTCCCACCACCTTTGTAGTATACCATGAGTGTGTCCTTGTCTGGTGTTTATAGATCAAACAAATAATTCCTAAAGCAGATAATTCCTAAGCAGTTAATTTCCTAAGCAGATAATTTCCCAAACGGGTAGTTCCCACATTCTTCAATACTGACATCCACCTAATGCACCATAAATGGTATATGTATATATAGGGCATATGTAGGGATCAGTCGCAACTGCCCCAGACAACATCCCACCACCTTTACGATACACCACGTGTATGTCCTTATCGAATCATTAGGGCACACGTAAGCAAGAAATCAGCAAATAACATATGTAATCAGATGTATAACAGGAGTTCAGTTAACATGCAATAAACACATAAGCATGAAATCCTGAATATACTAACTAGTGTATGAAATAATTCATACTAGGGTATCCTACGGTTATAGACTAGGTCAACCATTTCTAGTAACCTAATTCCCTATAACCCAGGCTCTCATACCAATCTGTAACACCCCGACCAATGGCGGAAACGTCGGGATGCCACGAGGGATGTGTAGATTGTTCATAAGCTCGTGGGCATCTAATTTAAATCATCACATATCATTTAATCAACCAAATTACTTACACAAAAATCATGTTCATCATGAATTAGTTACATCAAATACAAAAGAGATTTAGCTATCTACCTAAATTATAATCTTCAGAATTTCAGTTATTTAGCTAAGTCCAAGATCCTACGTGACGATGTCCCAAAAGAAGGTAGAGCTATCCTACCCTACTTACTTGTCTTCATTCCCTGAAACATGTGAAAATCAAGTGTCAACTACGAAGTAGTTGGTGAGAAATCATAAGTTTTTATGTATTAAAAATGTTTATAAAATGTTTATGAAAGTTTTAAAAATAGGTTTATGAAAGTTATAATTTCCCAAGAAATCCATATGTGCACCTGCAAGATAATCCAACACTGCCAAAATCTAACAAACACAACATACAAACAATCCAAGTAATCACATACACAATAATCACCAATAATTATCCATGTATATTCAACTAATCACATCAATTCAATAATCATCAATCATCATAATCATATCAGTATAAGTTACCGTGGAGGACCTCAGTCAACTCAATCAACGGCGGAATCATCGCGGAGGACCTCAGTCAACTCAACCAACGATATTCCTATAAGTGTCAATACGTGCACTACGGAGGACCGCAGTCAACTCAACCAACAGTGGAATCACAGCGGAGGACCTTAGTCAACTCAATCAACGGCA
The DNA here is from genome assembly GCA_009363875.1 of Mikania micrantha. Classification (NCBI taxonomy): domain Eukaryota; kingdom Viridiplantae; phylum Streptophyta; class Magnoliopsida; order Asterales; family Asteraceae; genus Mikania; species Mikania micrantha. Next base: position 1,398,370 of record CM018694.1, on the reverse strand, counting down.
ATTCAATCATTGCGGAGGACCGAGGTCAACTCAATCAAGAATGACTCACGGATAAGTAATAATCCATCTCAATCAATAATCAATAATAATCCATTAATATGAATATCATATTGATAATCCAGGTGTCACCCATGTGTTATCAAAATAATATTTAGATTGGTATACATGTTTCACCTCCGAGTTTAAAGCAAAACAGTTTAAAAGGAGGTTATGAGAACTCACCTGAATTCCTCAGATTCAGTGTTTTCGTAAAATGCGCGCTCACGTAAGAAATCAACAACGACTCAACAACCTGTATTCATCGTGTGTTCCGTAATCATAAGTATGTGTGTTTACTTTTATGTTCATAAGTATATTATTAACTTAGTTTATTTTGCCTAAGATCGAATGATGCTCTAAAGGTTTTATCAATAATCATTATTAATTTATGATGTTAACTTGTTAGTCCTCTTTATTACCACATAATGATAGTCAAGCCTTTAGCTTTCGTGTATACCAGTATAAATGTGTATATGTAAAAGTGATAATCTAAATTATACCCACACTTTTACATGCATGTTTATTAGATTATTTTAACCACCGTGAATTTAATTTATTTAAAGTAACCTTCATGTTTAATAAATTTTACTCCTAAGTGGTTTAGATAAGACATTCCCCATATTCATTCACTATAATTCTCATACTTGTATTTTAGTGAGAGAAAAGGTGGTGGTTAATATAATCATCCATGCGTACATGATTTCACATAATTCCTTAGTTCTTGACCCCACATTAACCCTAGTTTATCACTTAGCTGTTATTATTCAAAGAAAAAGGAAGGTGGGCAGCGAACCTTCTTACAAAAAGGAATAGGTTCGGCTCCCATGTTCTAAGGTTCGGCCCAATATAGATGAGAGGTTCGGCCATGTTGTTTGGCTGATCAATGACTTAGGGTTCCCCTACCTAGAAGGTTCGCCTGGTGGGGGTTTCCATGGACAAAGGTTCGGTCATTGAAGGTTCGGTTCCATAGGGTTCAGCCAGAATTAAAAGAGGAGGTTCGTGGCTCACTAATGATCAAGGGTTCGTGCCTAAGGAATCGTGGGTGCCATGGTCTTCGGTTCGCTGCCCTTCAAACTCACAAACCATTAGGTTCGCATGCCAAAAATAAATAAGTTTCGTTTTAAATAAGTTTATTTTAAATAAATTGTTTCGTTTCCATAAAATGATTTTAGAGAAAATCGTTTAAATACATTGTCTCCATTTATTAATCATTAGATTAATTATTTAAATACAATAATTCTTTCGTTTTCGTTTTAGGTTGAAATTCCTAATAAATGTTTTTAATTTAGTTTTCTTATTCTAATATCCTTAAATATTATTTCGTTATCTCGTCGAAACACATTACTCACATACGTATTCGTAAAGATCGTCACCTTTCCGAATTCAAGGCTTGTATCGTATTTCGATTCGATTTACGATTTATGGAATATCGTTTCAGAATATTATTCTCAATAATTATATTCGTGTGAATCGTCACCCACGCAAATACATTATTAAGTTAATAATTCTGAAATAACATTCGCGTTTAAGTTATGTTCGTAACCTCACCATCGCGTAAACATTTCCAATATCATTTTTATTATTTAATCATCTTGATCATTATCAATCCCAATCCAAACCCACTAAACCATATCACTGACACATCCATGATAGACCGAAATATGCATATGTATAGGGCATATGTAGGGGTCAGTCGCAACTGCCCCAGCCACCGTCCCACCGTTATTTCGATAAACCATGACCATGTGTCCTTGACTATGTTTAGCAACCAAACTACAACCGACTCAAACTCCTTTCCATTTCCAAACTAATAATCCCATATCCTTGAGTTCAACAGCGATAAACTCTCTGGTTCTGTTTAGTTGGGTTACAACTAAACTTCCCATGGTTTACGCATATAACAATAATATATTCTCATATGTATACCAATAACAGTGATAATCATCAAATAATGCATCCTCATTAATAATTATTATATCATGTCGTAACAGTACAATCGTACAGATATACGGACAACTTGAAGTACAGTGATGTTACACATGAGACTCAATTCATCCTAGTCCCTGCCTTCTTGTGCTTGGGTCTTAGCGTCCTGAGAAAACATGCAAATATAGTCAACACAAGGTTGGTGTGAACACAGGTTTGTATAAATAAGCTTAGATGTTTGCACAAACTGTTTGTAAGTAAAGTTGTAGATAACATAATCACAGATTGCATAGTTCATGATAGCTAGTCATATGTACAATTTCTACAAGTGGTCGACACAGAAGCTTACTGTTAACTGATAATCGCCTTTCTACTATTGTCTAACACAAACAATAGAAATGTTTGGTTTGGTCGGTTAAACACTTGCGTAGATCTACTATCTACCAAGTGAGGTTTGTCAAACCTAATAGATCTATCTTCAACTACCACGCTTTGCACTAAAGCAGACTAAACAGTTCGATTTGTAAGGACTTATAGTGTTAGGTTCGCACTTATAGTAAATAGTTAACTCATGCATGTGATATGTATCTAAACGAGTTTGATTTGACATGTTTTCTCCCCCAAAGCAACAAAAGTAAAAAAGGGTCATGTACGCACCTTATAATGAGAACTGAATAGTCAAATGTTCGTGCAATTGCGTAGCTAGAGCTAGCTGTCACACCCCGAGCCGGCGAGCCGGATCTACTGTCCCATCGGGTGGATTAGTCTCGGGGCGTGATATCGGGATGATAATCGAAATGATCAGATTTTTTACATTGCACATGATAATAATGAGAAAGTACTAAACAAAATAGAATTACAAAGTTAAATTACATCTGTATCGTTCATAATTTAACAATGTAAATCTAACAATCAAATCATAATCCATCTATCTTGTATGTGCACAAGATATACAAAAGAATTTGTATAATGATGTTCAAAAATATGCACGTCCATAGATACTAGGTCCTCTATCTGGGTGCCCTAGTAAATAGCACAAACTTCCTAGTTAACCTATTCGTCACCTGAAAAGTTATGCAAAAGGATCAAGTCAACAAATAGTTAGTGAGTTCATATAGTTTTGTTTTAAAATGAATTTGTACAAACCTGATCGAATGACAACCTTAACCTCACCAACAACCACCTATACTATCTAGTCAAGTATGCTTATATATAGGGCATACGTAGGGTCAAGCCCAGTCGCCAGCCCACCACATACCGAACCACATAAAATATTGTTGTTAATGATAATTAAGAGTTTCATTCCTCATCATCAACATATTAGTTCTGTTAGTTTCGTCACCATGCTTGTTCCGTTAAATTCGTCAAAACACTCGATTCGTTAGTTTCGTCAAAACATTAGTTTCGTTAGTTTCGTCAACACACAACAACACCATAGCAAATGTGGAAAGATGTGGAAGTCCTAATGATTAGGCCTTGGTCAAACCTGAGTAGACTAGTCTGTCAATCAAAGGTTCTTAGGGGTTAGGGAATTCTGTAAATATCATCAAACATATGACCTACAAATCAAATGGTCTAGCTAGGACTTCTTGAAATGCAGGGTTTTTGTTTCGTACTTGTTTCGTCTAGTTTCGTCCCTTTTTTCGTATACTTTCGTTGCCATATGCTATCTTTGATATTTCCCAGATTTTCCCCTGAAAATGATTTATTGATTCGTCTAGTTTCGTTGCAAGATGTCCTTGATTCGTTGATTGTCGAACACTTGGTTCGTTGAACATCGAATATTAGTTTCGTAAAAATTGATTCGTTTGATTCGTTGAACTCACGCACTTGTTACGTCAAAATAGTTTCGTTTGATTCGTTGAACATGCGCCCTTGTTTCGTCAAAATAGTCTCGTTTGATTCGTTGAAATGTTTAGTTTAACTCAAATATCCACTTATGTTATAAGTAGATAAGCTTAGTAAAACCTGCATAAAAATTTACCTAGACATGATCTAGGATATCATTTATACATACAAAACATATAGAATTTAAAAGCATTTAAGTAACATATAATCCAAAGAAAATAATTTACGCATGCTTCTCAGCCCCACGTTTATAAAACAAAATGCTTAGAAAAGGGGCAATGAACTCACCTATGTTGCTATGCAAATGAATCACGAAAGATATGCGCGCTCGTTAATTGTATCCTATGTATCTTCAGCACCTGAGTTGATTTATTATGATTGAAATACAGTAAGTATCTAGATTTGACGTATATAGGGTTTCGATCTCGGTGTGCAACTATGTGTCCTATAACTTTGCTAGTATGTTACTATAATTTTCTCTATGTATTCTAAGTTAGCATACCCTTATCCCTAAACTGCTTTAGATTTAGCCTTATTTACATAAGGTTTAAAAAATTCAAAGACATGATTATTTAAATAAATCATCATTTACTAAAACCTTAATTAAAGTACAAAAGTTATATTTATTTTGATAAAGTTCTTTAAATCACCTTATAATACTTTAATAAAACAACTTATGATGTTCTTTATAAAACTATGGTTATATGTTATAAATCATTGCATTTTAATATAATTCTATTAATTTTATGAAAATATAAATTGAACATGTTAGAACTTGAGCTAATCTAATCAGATTAACTTCAAGTCCTTCGATAGTTCTTTGTTACGCACATTGATTCATGTTCACTCTTGAGTTGGTTACCAACTAAAGTTATTCAATTTGAATATCCTTAGTTAATCAACCATGAACTGAATTTGCTAAGTGTTGTTGGTTCTTTGAATCCCCATTGATCTCACTTAGTGCTTCTTGTTCTTAGTAATTCATAGTTACTTATCATGTCATTAACCCAATATGAACGATCCAACAATCTTAGTCTAGGGTTGTTCTTTGAAATTTCCGAGCGAATAAGGCTGTGGTACGAATGAGAGTCATTCATACGAATGAAACCTCAAGTTATTGGGTGACTGAACTTGTTGCAAGAATGAGTATCATTTGCTCACTGAGTCATACGAATGAGTCCTCATTCGCACTATACAGTTGTGCAAATGAGTCTCAGTCATTCAGACTAGGTGTGCGATTGACCCTGGGTCCGAATGAGGATATCATGCGAATGTAGTTTCATTCATATGTACTTGTCATACGAATGAGCAGTTCCTTCGTCTGGAAGATCCATTCGTCCCCATGCTCATTCGTCCCATTGATTCATTCGGTCGCCCAGTGCGATAGAGAAGTTCATTCACCCATGGAGCCATTCGTGTGGCTCCATTCGTCTGATCTGCATCAGTTCGTGCTCATTCGCACGATGTGCGACTAAGCAAATCCATGGTGCCATTTCAACGATTTTGGACCATTCAAAGTGTTCCACTAGTTCCTAAACCGTTCTAGACCAATTTCTTGCATAATCTAAGGGTTGTGAGGGTCGGGATTCGGCTGAAATGGCCGAATAACCAGAAAAGGGGAAACCCTAAAAACCAATCGTTTTAACTCATTTTTACCTCAATTCCGACGGTTCCAAGCTTGTATTCTTTGTACTTTCACGATCTACACGTTATTGTGGTCGTTTTTGTTGAAAGCTCCGGATCTATAACTTTAATTCTATTAACAATTCTATCTATGCGGAATCTAGATAAAATCTATATGAATCAAAGACAATACAATCATGCTTGTAAATATTCTTTTCATTGATAATGAAATCAATTACAATTGCACACAGCAAGAACACACAATTCTGTAAAACACACACACTGATCTGAGAATTACAGGTTCTGTCAAGACTTACTACAAAATCAAAACACCTGCAAATATATACACACCTCAAACGAACCTATAAGAACCTGTAGGTTCGCCAGACGTTCGCTGGACGAACATTTACAATACACACACACAGGTTCGTTGAGCTAATACACATGCCTAGGTTCGTGGGCCAAACGAACCTAGCACAAAACTAACTCAAACCTTTTCTATCTTAATCAAAATAAACTTGAAAGCAATCTATTACAATGTACCAACAAACTCCCTCTTAATAAATGCTTCAAGTCTTCAAAATCTTGATCCTTGGTCTTAACTCTTCAGTTCAAGTCACACTCGATGACTGATCTTCACAAACTTTGTCTTCAGCACGTACAATCACAGATCTTGGAATCTTTGATAATCTTTCAGCTTCAATTCTTGCATCTCTTTCATCAATCTCTTTTTGTAAATCCATCAACTCCACATACAAATAATTTGCATCATCCCAATCACATCCTGAATGAATTCCCAAAGTAAAACACATTCTAGCAATAGTTTGAAACTGTAAAGCCATATCCTTGTAACTAACTCCAACATCATGAAAACCTTCTCTTGCATAAATCAATGCTTCATTGAGAGTATCAATGTCTTGTTTAGAGCAATTCACAAGCCATACAGGATCAAGTAATCTTATAACCCTCCATTTGTCATTTTCTTTCAATAAAATAACAGCTTCAGAAAATCTTTCATCATAAAACCAAAATTTGAAGAAAGGTGTCCAATCTTGTTCTATCTTCCTTAGCCTTGTTCTTGAATACACTTTCGGCTTTGGATAAACATAAAAGTTATGCTTCAATATTGAAAATTGAGGAACTAACCAATTCCAACCTTTCTTTGCTTCTCGTTTAAAAAAAATCTCAAATCTTTCATTGTGTTCGGTTTGAAACGGCTTGATCATCTTTAATCTTGAAAGTTGCATACATTCAAAGGATGGTAAAGACATCAAATCATAAGCTTTTCCAAAATACTGACACCCATCAGTTCTCTTCACAACATAACAACCTCTGTTCTTCAACACACCACGAATATTATGATAATATCCATAACTCAAAATCCTTCCATGCATCTTAGATTTTGATCCAATCTTAAATCTTGAAGATTGTCTTGGATGTTTCCCAGGAGCAGACTCATCATATTTCTCAATACAAAAATCTAAAAATCATCAAATTATCAATAATGTACGTATGTTCTTCTTGATTCTCTCTCCACACATCCATTGGTCTCTTAATCTTCAATTTTTCACTTGACACAACTTGACATTTATTATGAGCTTCAATATCAAATATTTTTTTCAAAGTCTGTAAGTTATACAAATTTTCTTAAGAAGACCCACCATCATCAAAGTCAATTGATCTTCCTTCTTCTCCAACAGACATTTTTTTAGTAATCCTTGCATTTTGAAGTTCATTCACTTTTAACCCAAATATATCAGCAAGTTCTTCCTTTGTGTAATCATTCTCAATCTCACCTTCTTCAATTTCTTTGACTTTACTTGATTCTCCAACATTTCTTTGAAATTCTTTTTCTTCAGTTTGTTTGAATAACTCAGCAAATGTAGGTAATGATTCATCAATAACTTTCTTTTGACATTCAATCTCAGTAATATCCTCAATCTTAATTTCTTCAAAGTCTTTTGCTTTATTGGGATCAACAGCAGAAACTGGATTTACATCCAAAGAAATTCCTGATGAATTGTAAATAACAATAGCACCAGTAACATAATTTAAACCACTTTACCCACCAGCACCAGCTACACCATCATCATCATGATAAGCATCAAAACCTGGATGTTCATCAAAATCAGAATCTTCATAGTCTACTTTCTCTTCATCATCTTCATCTTCTTGAATATTGATTTCAACAAGATCAACAGCATTTCCTTCAGACACATGAACTTCCACATTATCATCAAATCTTGCATCAGTGTGAATAGCAGTAGAAGATTCACCTTGAATATCACTTATCCTTTTCTTTAACAACTGATTTTCTTCCTCCAGAATAATTATCTTTTAATTCTGTTATCTGGCAACTCTTTCCAATGAAACAATTCTTTCATTCATAATCTCCTTATCTTTTAGATCCTCCTCTCTCCATCTCTGTAGTTGAGTGATATGGAGCTTCATCATGTCAATTTCATTTTGAATATAGGAAGATTGTTGCTCAGAATTAGCTTTTTCTTTCTACTTGTACTTATCAAACTCTTGAGATAAGAGAGATATCCTACGTCTCAACTCTAAGTCATCATAGTCCAATGAGAAATTCAAATCCAAATCATCTAAACCCACAAACATAGTATCAACTCTTGAAGCAGAAGTCTCTAGAAATGAAGTTGTGACAGTAGTTGCTTCAGTAAATGGTGCCACAAACGGTGCAACACACACAGGAACATAAACTGAAGCACTTGGCATTGTAGACTCAACAGATACAGGAACAGATGATGTCATAATAGAAACAGGTGCAGAAGAAGTAATCACTGGAGAAGATACAATAATCCTTGGTGTTCTTGTTTTCTTCCTTCTAGGCACATTAGCCATTCTCTTCTTTTTCTTAGGACGAGATGATTATTCTGGCTCATCCACTGTAAAGTTTGGATCATTTCTTTCTTCTTGAGCTTCCCTACTCTGTTGTTGTTGAATGGGAATCCTTTTCATCCTCCGAACCATTCTATTACCAACTTGCACATCTTCCATCTCAGATTCAGTTGAATCCTCTTCCATTTCATCCTCAGCCTCAACATTTGATGGTGATACAATAGTAGTGGTTTGCTTTGAAACAACTAGTTGATCAGGATAGATAACTTGAAGAGGCTCCAAGGTAGATTGAGCAGTACTTGTAGTTGTTTGTTATTGATGATGAGCTGAAGAAGATTGTTCACGAGCTTGTTGAACTGGTGGATCTTGTGGAGGAGGAGGTGGTGGTGGTTGATCATCATCCATTTGTTCATTCTCAGAACTAGTATCTTCATTTCTCCATGCATCATTGAGTGGTGCAACATAATTGGCTCTTGCGCAGTGACAAATCAAGTCTTTTGTAAGTACAACATCATTACTCTTATGATACATCTTCACTTGACCCAAGCTAGAATCTGTCATATGTTTTAACTTCAATCTATCATCAACAGCTCTTGGCAAACTCTGTTCAGGAAATCTCTAATCGATAAGCATCTGTACAAATTTGGATACATCAAGAACTTGTCCTTGGCTTTTGTGATATTATCAGATAAGTGTCTGAAAATCATTGCAGAGAAGTTGGAATGGCTGGTTAAGAATCAAAGCAACCATAGCTGATCTCATCAGATCTCTCAACTCATCAAATGTCCCCCTCCTCATACTCATACAACGCAAAAGTACATGTGCAAGAAACTTGTATTGAAGAGGCAACTTCCCTTTCTTAATAGAGTATTCACTGTAAACTCCAAAATACTTGATTCTCAGGAAACATCCTTTAATACACCTCTCAGGAATCAAAGTCATTCCTTCAGGTTCTCCTCCGAACCTTAAAACTCTACAAACATTTACTTCACTGATCCTGATCACTTGTCCAAGCACACTGGCTTCAATAATAAATACATCATCAACTGTGATCAATCTAGTTGATTCCCAGAAACTATGAATATGAGATCGATAAATGTGACAATGATTGGAGATGGAATCATAAATCCTTGATCTTCTCAGAAACTCGATCATTGGTCTAAAGTCTTTGCCATTCTTCGTTGTAGGATCCAAATAAGCACAAAGATTGTGTTTATCACCAACTGCTAGGTTTGCCATATCTGCAATTAAAACAATCATATATCAGAAACAGAATTCAATTCAAGATTAAAAATTTTTAAAAATTTCTAAGTCCTAAGTCCAGCGAACCTTTCCCCTGTGTCGCACCTTCACTTGTGAAGGAACCTATATTACAGACAAACCTATTTTCAAGTTCACGAACCTCTAAGTCAAACGAACCTAGTTCACATATGTGAAGCTTTGGTCAACCAAACCTTTGACAATTAAAGAAAGATCATTGATTTAGAAAAGGTTTGGCCCTAACCTTTTTTTAATCAAACGAACCTGTAAATTTAAACGAACTTGTTTGAAATCCAAATCAAAATTCAAACTTATGAATCAGATCAAATTACCCATATCCATAGGTTCGCTATGAATCAATTAACAACTTTGATAAAAACAATTTTCATCAAACATCGATTTAAATTGATTTATTCAGATTTTTAGAAGTTCGACTAACTGGACTTGAAACCTAGATTTCTACAAATCCAGCCGGTGAAAATTCAATCTATATACCTTTTTGGAATCACAACAACATGACAAATCTAATGATATATGGCAAGCATTCAGATAATCACAGAATCGAAAAATCAGTTTCAACACCCAGAGGTTCGTTTTTGAGCAACAACAGTGAAAGTAACGAAGCTTATACACGAACCTTTGAACTTATACTTCCACAAGGTTCAGACGAACCTTTGTACAAACCTTTGAACAAACCTCTTAAACAAACCTTCTGGATGAACCTGTGAACAAACCTTCTGGACGAACCTCCTAAACCTTCTGGACGAACCTATGAATAAACCTACAATAGGTTCGGCCCGCCAATTTCACAAATTCTCACAAACCTTTGACATTTTAACATTTTCAGATTTAATCAAAAATTTTCCAAACAAAACAAAATTTGATGTTTCAGAGTAAAAAACAAACAATCAATAATTATTGATTCAACATCAGATATAAACAAAAAATCTTTTTGGATTTTTTAAATTTTATATTAAAACACACCAAATTTAATTTTGTAAGAAAAACTGAAATGAAACATGAAAATGAATAAAAACAAACACATATATTTTCGGTGGAAAGATCCAGACTTGAGATCATATTGCATTGCAATCATATGCACAAATTGATTGAGTTAATGAATGTGTTAATTTGCAAATCACAATTCAAAGATGATTGTCAGTATATGAGTCCAAATTAAATTTAATTACTTAGTTAAGATATCAAATGAAATCAAAACAATCACATACTTTATGTTCCTCATTCACTTGAACACATCCCTGTTTTGTGAATTATTAACCAAACAATGATGTTCTTGAAACAATTTAATTCAAGTATGTAACTAGTTTGATCATGCAAAAACAAAATAGAATATCTTTTTGAAAATAACAAAATGTAAAACAAGTTGAAATTGTTCAAGATCTTGGAATCAAGGTTGCTACTTTCGTATGCACAAATGATCCATATAATAAATGAAACTATAATTTAATATTAAGATTTTAACAATCAGATCGATATTCTCATATACGTAGAGATTGTCCAAATCTTAATCAAACCAAGAAAACAAATTTGAATTGTTCAAAGCCTTAACAATCAGGTCGATACGTAACTATATACACAAAGAATGTTTCAGCTTTGAACGAAAATAAAAGAAAAACAAATTTAGAATTTCTTTTAAAAATTGACAACATGATCAAAAACTAGCAATTAAGTAATCTTATATCAAGAAACCATCATTGTAAGATTAAAACCACGCTTTCAGGACAAAGGTAAGCACTGTATCCTAAGCAATTGTATCCCACAAAGTATGATCATAATTTTGTCAAATATCATCTCAACTAAGTTATAAACCTACCAACATATCATACTTAGTAATTGTGAATGCTCTTTATGTTTAACTTCTAGTATGATTCAGATGTGCTTCTGATTGCTACAATGTACTATCGTTTCTCACTAGGTCGAATCAATTTCTCAAATTTTTATTTTTCAATGTTTTTGTATTTTTTGTATTTTTTATAATTTTATATTGTCTTTGTGTTTTTGATTTTTTAAATGTTTTTGATTTTTCAAATTTTCTCCCCCTAAAACCTAAAACACAAAACAAACAAAAACAAAAATAAAATAATAATCTGATGTTAATTCAATAAAAATTGATTATGAAGGAAATTGATTTGTTATGACCTCACCCATGACCCTAATTCCACTAAGTTTGAGTAAATACTCAAAACGAGTTCGATCGAAGGCCTTGGTGAGAAGGTCTGCACGTTGCTCATTTATGTGTATCTTCACCACATCAATAAGTTTCTTTTCATAGCAATCGCGTATGAAATGAAATCGGATATCAATGTTTTTGGAACGTGAATGATACATTGGGTTTTTAGTAATAGCAATGGCAGCCTCATTATCAACATGTATAGGGGTACTAAGAAAATTCAAACCATAGTCTCTCATTTGTTGTTGTATCCGCAATACTTGTGAACAACAACTCGCAGCAGCTACATACTCAGCTTCACAAGTTGAAGTAGCCACAGAAGTTTGCTTTTAACATTGCCAAGAGACCAGTCTTTCCCCAAGAATTGTGCACCACCTGTTGTGGACTTAGCATCTGTCGTACATCCTCCATAATCGGAGTCACTGTAGGCATTGAAGGAAAAGTTATCATCCTTAGGATACCACAGACCGGTGTCTGGTGTACCCTTCAGATAACGAAGAATCTGTTTGGCTGCTATCAGATATGACACCTTAGGTTTAGATTGATATCTGGCACAGATACTTTTAGCAAAAACAATATCTGGCCTTGAAGCAGTCAGATACATCAAACTTCCAATAATTCCACGATAACGTGTGGGATCAATCAACTCCCCCTTAATATCAGGCTCAATCCCGTGATTAGGCTGAATGGGTGTGGAAATGGGTTTTCAATCAAGCATGCTAAACCGTTTTAGCACATCTTGTATATATTTGGTTTGATGTATGAATATCCCATTATCAGTTTGGTCTACTTGTAAACCAAGGTAGAATTTTATATCTGACATCGCGCTCATCTTGAATTTATCAATCATCACCTTTTTGAATTCCAAGCACATTTGTTCATCGGTAGATCCAAAGATGATGTCATCCACATAGATCTGAACAAGAAGAATGTCCTTGCCCTTTTCCCGAAAGAACAATTTTTTGTCATTCTGATCCCTATTAAACCCGTGTTCAATAAGGTGAGTCGATAAAGTCTCATACCAGGTACGCGGGGCCTGATGAAGACCATACAGTGCTTTGTCCAAGAGGTAAACCTAATCCCAATGGATAGGATCCTCAACGCCCGGTGGCTGACAAACATGCATTGTTTCCTTCAAAGAGCCATACAGAAAAGCAGATTTAACATCCAACTGAAATACTTTGAACTTCTTGTGGGATGCAAAAGCAAGAAAAAGTCGAATTGCTTCTAATCGTGCCACAGGTGCAAAAACTTCATCATAATCAATTCCTTCAACTTGTCTAAAACCCTGAACCACTAAACGAGCTTTGTTTCGGACTATTACGCCTCTGTCATCTCGTTTGCATCGCAGCACCCATCGTGTGCCAATCTTTTTCTCTCCTTTTGGCTAGTCTACCAGATTCCAAACTCCCAATTTGCGAAATTGATTCAATTCCTCTTGCATAGCCTCCACCCAGGCCAGCTCACGCAAAGCTTCATTCACAGTCTTTGGCTCTATTTGAGAAATAAATGTTGATTGCATCCAGAGCTCCTGACTGCCATGAATTTTCTCTAACTCAACATACATACTTTCCTCATTTGTGACTTGATTACGTGTCTGAACTCCTACACTAGGATCTCCTATAATTTGAGCAAGCGGATGATTGACATGAACACGTGTGACAGGAAAATGCGGTACAACCACATCATGATCAAGATTGTTGATATTCTGATCAGGATCTTGATCATGGGAGATAGCATCTTCAAAAACCTCATTTTCATCCTCAGATGACCAATCATCATTAATAACCTCTGAAGTACCTTCCCCATGTGGTGTAATAACTTTATCATCAGGTTGATGAGAAATTCCTTGTTCATCTGAATGCTGCAAATCATACAACATTTGTAAGGTTATTTCATCATCAGAAATAGCTGAAGACATATTAAAAGACTCAAACAACTTTTTGTAATCAAAAAGCCAATCTGGACCCTTCCCATTTAGTATAGGTGTATGTCGTTGGACATCCACATGATACCACAATTCCACAACACCCGTACGTTTGTTAAGTACACGTTTGTTTGGAAGACTATAGCCGAGAAAAAAACCCTTTTCAACTTTAGAATTGTTAGTGCATTTTTGTAATTGTTTGCTATTCAAAAGTTGTATTTATTTTGTTCTTGTAAAGGTTCGTTTAAGGTTTGCCAAGGTTTGTCTGGCCCACGAACCTAGGCAGGTTCGGCGAACCTATTGTGTTGATAGGTTCGGCGAACCTATAAACCTTGAGATGGTTCGGCTAACGAACCTAAGGGTTTGCTCAGCGAACCTTAGGGTTCGGCTGACGAACCTAAGGTTCGCTGGTCTGTAGTATATATAGTAGTTGTGTTTAGAACTTAGACAGAACTTTTGGGGATAGATCTGCTGATTCTCTCTGTGTGAGAAGTCAGTAATTCTGATTGAGTCTTGTAATCATTGGTTGATAATACAAGATTTGTTTTATGAATTGCTTGTGATCTTGAGTTTTATACATATTAACAATGGATTCCGCACATCGTTAATAGTTCGTAGAACTTCTTATTCGATCCTAATCATTTGGAGATTTAATTCACCAAACCAACAGTGGTATCAGAGAGTTTGGTGAAGTTCTACACTACAAATTCAAGGATTTCAAACAATTGAAGATTTGAAGATATGAAGTTCATCAATGGCTACTTTCTATTTTCTTCTTGATTGATTTTCTAGTGATTAGTGACTGTGTTTATCATCAATTGTTGTTGATTTACAACAATTGAAGTTTTGGAGGTGTTTTGGTAGAGATTTGGGAGGATTTTTTGAAGTTTTGGAAGGTTTCCCGCTCAAAAATTTCAAAATCAGCGCCACAGGTTCGTGGGACGAACCTGTGACTTGCTGAAGACAAAGGTTCGCTGCTAGAAGATTTTTCAGAGGGTTCGTTTGATAGTTCGCTGAAGGTTCGGCAGAGGTTCGGCTATAGTTCGGCGAAGGTTCGGCAAAGATTTTTGTCAAGGTTCGGCAAGTTTGGGTGATAGTTCGGCAGAGGTTCGTTGTTTACTGTGTATAGTTCGGCTGAGGGTTCGTTTGAACTAAAGGTTCGCCAGTTTCTTGGTTTGTCTGTGCAAAGGTTCGTGAGTTCAACGTTCGTTGCTTAAAGGTTCGCTGCTCAAAAGACGAATATTAGTCCATAGGTTCGGCTGAGGTTCGTCTGAAGGTTCGGCTAAGACAAAATTTTATCCATAGGTTCGGCTGAGGTTCGGCTGAGGTTCGTTTGAGGTTCGGCTAGTGATTTTTTGGAAAAAGGTTCGCTGCTTTCATTTCTAAAATCATGTCTGACATGTACGCTGCGATGGCAAGTCAGAATTCCAAACTTCAGAACATTTTAATCAGTGAGAATGAAGTGGGTAGTACAAATAAAGTGCCAAAGCTATTGGATTTAGCTGATTATGACAGTTGGAAAGGACGATTTGAGACTCATCTGAATGGCACGGATACAAATTTATGGGAAAGAATCTTATCTCCTTATGAGAGACCAAGAGTAGTTGGTACTGATTTGTTTCAACTATTGGAAAGATTGGATGTAGATGAAAGGAAAAAGTATGACTCAGATAAGAAAGCGTATTGGTTATTGAGTCAAGCCATTCCCAATCAAATTTTACATCAGTTTGATGAACATAAGACGGCTTACAGTCTTTGGAATGCATTAAAGGCAAGAGTTGAAGGAAATACCAATCTGAAGAAAATGAAGGCTACTAACATCAGAAAGGAGTTTGAAAATTTCAATATCATAGGAAATGAAACTTTGGATGCTTTAATTACCAGATACAGACACTTGTTAACTGAAGTGAGAAAATATGGTATTGAGTATTCAGAGGATGAGAAGATAGACTGTTTGGCTGATGCATTACCTGACAAATGGAACTCTTTGGTGCTCATATTGAGAGAAAACCTACCTGGATTGACATTGGTAGAGTTTATTCAGAAACTGGAGGAACAAGAAATGAAGGACAAATGTAAAGCAAGACGGGTAAATGTCACTCAAGACCCTTCTTTGTATGGTGGTTCAGTTGCTACACCTCCTGCTGCATCTGCAAAGATACAGACTGCCTTTGTGTCTAGAACTTCTGAAACTACTCAGAGTTCTTCTGTACCTTCAAGTTCTAGTTCACATTGTCCGATCAATGAGAAAAAGTCTGAATCTACATCACCACCAGTACAGCTTAATACTTCAAATTTGGGAAAAGTTACAGTTGAAGCAGTGAAAGATCATATGTCTATTTTATCATGTGTAGTGAGTGCATATGATGAGCAGGTAGCTGGAAGAATTGGAAATGCAAATTTGACTTTTGAAGACTATGCTAAGATAGATGAGGACGAGATGGAGCTTATTGATACACAGTGGGCATTGGCGAGTGTTATTCGCAGAATTAACCGATATGAGAAGAAAACTGGGAAGAAATTTACTTTTGACCGGAACACAAAGTTTGGATTTAATCCAAAATCTACACAGTGTTATAACTGTGGTGAACATGGTCATTTTGCAAGAGAGTGCAAAAATCCCAAGAAGCAAGGTAATCTGAATCCATTCAAGCCTAAGGAAGATTATCAGAAAAAGAAAGAGAAATCTGAAGAATCATCTTCTAAAGCGCTGGTTAGTCAAGCTGATGAGGGCTATGACTGGGGGGTTAAGTATGATGATCTTATGGGTGCTTTCATGGCTTCTTTGGAAGAAGAATCAGGAAAAGGAAAGGAGAAGATTGATGAGATGACTGAGGTACAGAGTGATTTGTATGAGATGATAGATAGACTCAGAGATGAACTCACAGTTGACTTCTGATCTATGAGTATGCACAGAAGCAAACAAGAAATTGATTTCAAAAGAAAAGGCGTTTGATAAGAAGATAATTGATCTTAGTAAAGAGAACGAAGATTTAAAAATCAAGGTTTTATAGAATAATCACGCTGTTTATGTGCATCTGGATTCAGTTCAGAAGTTGAAAGTTGAGTTATCGGCTGCAAAAGCTGAAGCTGAGTTGAACAAAGCCAAGCTTGAGAATTATCAGAATTCCGCATTTGTCATTGATCATTTTGCGGCTATGCAAAGATCTCGAGATAATTCTGGGATTGGTTTTCATTCTGTTCCACCTCCTTTTAGTTTTGCACCAAGACCACAACTTGAACCGGATTTAGAAATTGATCCTATTTCATTAAAGGAGAGTGAATCTGATCATGAGAGTGAATTTGTTGACAATGATGCTCCTATAATTGAGGACATTACTGATTTAGAATATTCATATGATATTCTAAGGATGATTGGTCATCAAAAGGCAAAGTCTGTTGAAAAGAAGAGTCCAGTTTTTCAGAAATCAAAATCTGAAGTAAAATCTGCGGGGAATTCAATGGCTAAACAAAAGACTGTTTCTAAATCAAACCTAAAAGTCAAAACTACTTCTACTGTCAAGCCAATTGTGTTTGTTGAATCTTCAACTACACAAAAAGGAGAGTCAAGCAAAGTTTTTCAAAAATCAGAGAAATTTTTAAAAAGATTGACAAGAAGTTTGTCAAAGTTGTTGACAAGGTTAACAAGAGTGGGGTTGGAAACAAGGGAAAATCAAAGACTTATCAAAAGAATGACAAAATTAAAGCCACTGTTTTGAAGAAAAAGGTTTTATTTCCATCTGTAGCATCCAAGTCTTTGGAATCATCTAAGGTGTGTGATGAAAAGCCAAAGAAAGTGTCATCAAGGAAATGCTACAGATGCGGGAAACTGGGTCATGTTATTGCTGAATGTGATATGGATATTTGTAATAGATTTCATGCCTTTACTCCACGAGAAACACGACAGTGTTTCACCTGTGGAGGAAAAGGGCATATTTCTGTTAATTGTCCAAATCACAAAGTCAAGAAGAAAACTTCTGTTAATGACAATTGTGTGATCCATGCCAGTGGGAATCCTAGGAGGGTAAAGCCTAGTGAGGAAGAGATGAAAATTCTCAGGAAATTTGATCCTGAATGTGTCTGGGTTAAGGATGAAAAATTTCAGAAAAAACAAGTTTTTAATAATAAATTAAAAGGTAAAAGAGTTTTGAACAGGTCATCATCATCTGATGATGAATTTTATGATAATTTTCTTCATAAAGGATTTTCAAAACAAAATGTTAATTCAAAGTTTTGTTAGAAATCCAGATATAGGTCAGGTGATAGATTTGATGTGAGAAATGATGAATACTTGGAAGATGGGTTTTAAAGTAGTTCATCAAGATCGAACGGCAGGAGGCTGTTCGGGGAGACTCAACGCCGAAAAGGCGGGAGTCATCCCTTTTGGTACTGATCAAATTTTGTTTTAATTTATGGTGCAGGATGCATTCATGGGCCATATCAACAGTCGCTGGATTGTTGATAGTGGATGCTCCAGGCACATGACAGGAGAGATCAGTTTGTTGAAAGATTTTAGGGAGATGAATGGTTGTTATGTTAATTTTGCCGGAGATAAAGGTGGTCAAATTACCGGTAGTGGTAGTTTGACTAACGGTAAAGTGTCATTTGATAATGTAAACTATTGCAAAGAGTTAACTAATAATCTGTTGAGTGTGTCTCAGATAAGTGATAAAGGTTATAAGGTTTTGTTTGATGAGAAGAAGTGTTATGTGCTCAAACAAGGAATTCAAATTCCTGAAGACTGGATTTTAATGACTGCTGACAGGTGTAAAGATCTGTATGTTTTAGACATGGCAAAGGCGGAGACAGTTAACAAAGTTGAGACTTGTTTGGTGTCAAAGGCCACAGAACAGGATACTCGGTCTTGGCACAGGAGAATGGGTCACATACATATCAGAAAGATGAATCATCTTGTACACAATCACTTGGTTGATGGTGTACCGGTTAAACATTTCAAATTACCTGATGTGTGTGTTTCGTGTAAGAAAGGCAAACAGAAAAGGAGGTCACATAAGACTAAAACTGTTTTTTCTATTGATAAACCTCTAGAACTTCTTCACATGGATCTGTTTGGTCCGATTAATGTGAAAAGTATTGGAGGTGAATCATATTGTTTTGTAGTGACCGATGATTTTTCTAGGTTTTCATGGGTTATGTTCTTAAAATTTAAATCTGAAACTTATGAAAATTTTGTTTTGCTTGTGAACAGATTGGAGACTTTGTACAAGTTGAGGGTTAGGCGGGTTCGATCAGACAATGGGACAGAATTTAAGAATCAGAATATGGAAACTTTCTGTGATTCAAAGGGCATCCAGCAGCAATTTAGTGCACCGTATGAACCACAAATGAACGGTGTAGCTGAAAGGAAGAATCGTACATTGATAGAGTCTGCTCGGACGATGCTTGCTGATTCTAAGCTGCCCATTACTTTCTGGAGTGAAGCTGTAGCGACCGCTTGTTTTACTCTCAACAGAGTGTTGATTGTCAAACGATATAACAAGACTTGTTATGAACTTCTTCAGAATCGGAAACCAAATTTGGAACACTTGGAACCTTTCGGGGCTCCTTGTACCATGCTCAAGAAAGATGCTAAATTCAACTCTAAGGTTGAAGAAGGTTTCTTTCTGGGCTATAGTCTTCCAAATAAACGTGTGTTTAACAAACGTACGGGTATTGTGGAACTCTGGTATAATGTGGATGTTAAACGACATACACCTATACCAGAAGGCAAAGGTCCAGATTGGTTATTCGATTATGATAAACTTTTCGAGTCTTTTAATTTGTCTCCTATTGTTACTGATGATGAAATTTCTTTGCAGATGTTATACGATTTACAAAATTGTGAAGATACAGGAATTTCTCATCCAGCTGAAGATACTCATCCAACAGGAGAAGGCACTTCAGAAGCTGTTAATGTTGATTGGTCATCGGAGGATGATCAGGATATTTTTGAAGATGCTATTTCTCAAGATCAAGATGAAGATCAGAATATCACAAATCTTGATCATGGTGTTGGAGTCCCGCAAGTGCCAGTGTCCAGAGTACATGTGAATCACCCTGTTAAACAAATCATTGGAGATCCGTCTGTTGGAGTACAGACGAGGCGACAGATTACAAATGAGGAGAGTTTGTATGCCGAGCTGGAGCGTAATCATGGGATTCAAGATTATGGATGCATTCTGCATTCGTTTCTCAGTTTCTAGGGGAGAGATTAGTCTCATGGCAGTGTAAGAAACAGACATCTGTTGCTACATCTACATGTGAAGCTGAATATGTAGCAGCTGCCAGTTGTTGTTCCCAAGTCTTGTGGATACAACAACAGATGAGAGACTATGGACTTAATTTTTTAACTACCCCGATTCATGTAGATAATGAGGCTGCAATTGCGATTACCAATAATCCAGTGTATTATTCACGTTCTAAACACATTGATATTCGATTTCATTTCATACGCAATTGCTATGAAAAGAAACTGATTGATGTGGTGAAAATACACACAAACGAGCAAAGGGCAGACCTTCTCACCAAGGCCTTTGATAAACAACGTTTTGAGTACTTACTCAAATTAAATGGGATAAGGGTCATGGGTGAGGTAATCAAGAATCAAATTCCTTCATAATCATTTTTTATTGAATTAACATCAGATTTTTTATTTTTATTTTGTGTTTTTGTTTTTAGGGGGAGAAAAGTTTGAAAAATTTAAAAACATTAAAAAATCAAAAATCTGAGAAATTGATTTTACATAATCAGAAATGATAGTACATTATTTGCATTTGGAAACATATCTGTATGTGTTATTAAAAATTAAAAGTAATTACATGTATTAAGAGTGATGTGTTGGTAGGTATATAACTTAGTTAGGATAAGTTTAAACAAATTTTTGATTATACTTTATAAGAAACAGATGCTTAGAATGCAGTACTTAGTTTTGTCCTGAAAGAGTGGTAATTTTTCTGACAGAATGTTTTTGAACAAAAAGTTAAAAGTACTAGTTTGATCATGTGTTTAATTTTTAAAAGAAATTCTGATTTTGTTTTTCTTTTATTTTAGTTTAAAGCTGGAACATTCTTTGCGTATACTTACGTATCGACCTGATTGTTATAGCTTTAAACAATTCAAATTTGTTTTCTTGGTTCTGATTAAGATTTGGACAATCTCTGCGTATATGAAAATATCGAACTGATTGTTAAAAGCTTAGTCTTAAATTATTGTTTCGTTCATTTTCTGGATCATTTGAGAATACGTAAGTATCAACCTTGATTCCAAGATCTTGAACAATTTCAAATTGTTTTCTATTTTGTTATTTTCAAAAAGAAATTCTGTTATATTTTTACATGATCAGATTAGTTGAAATTGAAATTATAAGTTTGAGAACATTTATGTTTGATTAGTTATTCACAAATCGGGAATGTGTTCAAGTAAATGGATTATTATAAAGTGTTTTCATAATCTTGTTTTAAACTTATTTTTGACTAAGTGATAAATTTAAAAGGATAAGTATACTGACAATCATCTTAAACTTGTAATTTGCAGATAATATTTGAGATAATACATACAGATGTGTTGAAAATTGTAAAATAATATGATCTCATATCAGGATCTTTCTCAAACAAAAAGATTTTATTTTTTTAGTGTAGTTATTTTGATAATTTTGTGGTTTATTTGTTCTGAAAATTTGAAAAATTCCAAAAAGATTTTAATTTTTTATCTGATGTTAAATCAATAATTTTTGATTATTTGTTTGACTTTGGAACAATTAAATATGAATTAGTTTTGAAATTAAAAGAAAATTCAAGTTTTGAAAAAGGTTCGTTTGGTGAAGGTTTGAGAAGGTTCGCAGAAAGGGTTCGTTGGTAAGGTTCGCCATTTAGGTTCGCTAGCTGTGTGTAGCTAGGTTCGCTGAAATGGTTCGCAAGAAAGGTTCGTGACAATGGTTCGTTGAAAATGGTTCGTTGCTAAATGGTTCGTTACCATGGTTCGCTGCAAAGGTTCGTGAGGTATATATATAGGGTTCGCGAAAATGGTTCGTCACTTTCATCTTTTTCACAGACGACGAACCCTCGAGAGATTTTTTCGTTTTTTATCTTTGACCTCTCAGAACTTTTTATTGTTATCATTAGATTCAGAATCATCTCGTGAACATTTCTAGGTAGAAATTTTGGAATTTGACCGAGTAATTTGAGAGATCTGAGTGTTTTTAGAAATTTTATAATCGAACCTGAAAATTGACTTAAAACCGGTTAAAATCTAAAAATTGGACAAATCATCTTCATTAAAGTTGTTCATCGACATGTTTCGAACTTGGGTGTTAAATTTTATTATCAAATTCGAGGTTTTGAAATTTTTGATTTCAAATCTGGAAATGGTTCGCTGTTTGAACAGGTTCGTGTGAATGAACAAAGGTTCGCCGAACCTTATAGGTTCGTTTGAATCTAAAAGGTTCGTGGCGAACCTCTGAATTTCAAATCAACCGAACCTTTTTGTCAAGGTTCGTTTGACCAACAGGTTCGTGTGATATAAGGTTCGTTCACATGAAGGTTCGCTCAAAAGGTTTGTCTGATGATTAGGTTCGTCTGGTTAATAGGTTCGTCTAGCATTAGGTTTGTCTAATGAGAATAGGTTCGCTGTTTTACTTAGAATTTTTTTTAAAATTTTTAATTTTTGTTAATTTTTGATTAAATTTGTTGCTAATTTTTTTTATTTCTAATTGTAGATATGGCGAACTTAGTTTTCGGAGACAAACATAATGTTTGTGCTTACTTGGATCCTACAACCAAGAACGGTCAAGATTTCAGACCGATGATCGAGTTTCTGAGGAGATCAAGGATTTATTATGCTATCTCCAATTCATGCCAGATATATAGGTCACACATTCAGAGTTTCTGGGGATCAGCAAGAGTTATTTCTGTAGATGAAGATTATGTTATTGATGCGAATGTGCTTGGACAAGCGATTCGTATATCTGAAGCTGATATTAGGAGGGTATTACAGTTGGGAGGAGGACATAATGGTGTAACTCTTATTCCTGAGAGATGCATCAAAGGTTGTTTCCTCAGGATTCGTTACTTTGGAGCTTACAACTCCATATCAGTCAAGAAGGGCAAGCTACCTCTGCAATACAAGTTCTTAGCACATGTGTTGCTACATTGTTTGAGTATGAGGAAGGGAACTTTCGATGAGTTGAGGGACTTGATGAGGTCAGCTATGGTGGCTCTCATATTGAACAAACCGTTCAATTTCTCGGGGATGATTTTCCGTTACATGTGTGACAACATAAAGAAGGCTAAGGATAGATTCTACATGTATCCTAGGTTCGTACAGATGCTTATAGATGAGAGGATGCCTGAAGGGATGCTACCCAGGGAAGCAGGGGATTTACTAAAACTTAAGCATATGACTGATTCCAGTTTGGGTCAAGTCAGGGTTTATCAAAGGACTGGAGATGCTGTGTTAGAGAAAGATTTGATATGTCACTGTGCCAGGGCAAATTATGTTGCACCTGAGAATGATGCATGGAGGCATGATGAGTCAGAATCTGATAACGAAGATGTTGAAGCTGATGATACTCAAGCACCACCTCCACCTCCACCAAGGCAACAACCAAGGAAGACTACTGGTCAATCATCACAATCTACTTCTCAAGCAAGATCATTTCAAGAACAAAGCTCTCAAGAACCTTTAGAGGTTGATATGTCTGAGCATCAGACAGAGGCTGATGTTGCTGGTAATGATGAAGCTGAATCTTCTGACACTGAGTCAGAGTTTGAGATGGTTCAAGAAGGAAATCATATGGTGAGGAGAATGAAGAGAAAGTTTGTTGAAAAGGCTGCTGAAGAAAGGGAAGAAAAAGATGATCCTATCTTTATACCTGAAGAGCCTGAATCTTCTAAGCCAAAGAAGATAAAGAGAATCGCCAAGAGAGGGCCTTATGAGAAGAAAAAATCTAAGAATGCTAAGACCACTGTGTCTTCACCTGTGATTGTTACTTCAGTTCCTATTTCTGATTCTCCGATTATTACTACATCAGTTTCTGTTTCTGCTTCACTGGTCATTACTTCAGTTCCTGTGTCTATTATTCATGCATCTACTGTACAAACTCCTGAGTTTGTACAGGTAGCTTCTTTTACACCATCTTTTGTGGAGGCTACTACTGTTTCTACATCATTGCCAGAGACTGTTATTCCTCAGGATTCACTTCCTAGAGGTGATTTATTTTCAGGACTTGATGATCTGGGAGATATAAATTTCACTGATTATGATGATTCAGAGATTAAAAGAAGATTATCTGTTTTGTCTAAAGAGTTTGAAGAATATAAGCAAGGAAAAGAAAAGGAGGTTGCTAAGAAACCATCTTCATCCACTTCTGGGCTGAATGAGTTAAAAGCTCAAATGGATCTGATGATGAAGTGGAAAGAACAAGAGGTTGCTGAGAAGAAAGTGTTGAAAGATAAAATTTCTGAGTTAGAATTTTTTGTTAAGATGCAATATGATGATATTGTTGAGTTGAAGAATGAGAACATGGATTTAAGGATCAAGATAAGAGAGTTGGAGAAAAATATGACAAAGTCAGAAGCTTCAAGTTCTAAAGTTGAAAAGGTGGTGGTAGATTTGGATATTGATGAGGAGGAGAAGATAGAAGAAGAAGAAGAAGAAGAAGAAGAAGAAGAAGAAGAAGAGGTTGACTATGGTGATACTGATGTTGATGAACATCCTAATGATACTGATTTTGATGGTGATGGTGGAGCAGGTGGTGATACTGGTGGAGTAGTTGGAAGTTTTGGTAGTTTGAATTCTGTGACTGGAGCCATTGTGGTTTATACTCTTTCCAAACTTGCTACTGATGCAGTTCCTTTGACTTCTGTATCTTCTGATAGGGCTAGGAATTGTACTGAAGTTGTTTTTGAGGATTTAGATGTAATAGAACATCCTATGGCTATTCTTGATTATTCTCTGCCTACCTTTCTTGATTTATTTAAAATGAATTCTGATATAGACTTGCAGAGAAACATTATTGAAGTTCAAGTGGATCAGGAGATAGAAGAAGGGGAGATTATTGGAGATTATTCAGTTCAAGACTATCAATCTATATTTGATGATGATAAGGATGATGATGATGATGATTTGATGTTTGATTTTGAAGAATATGATGATACTGATTTGTCTGATTTTGATAAAGATGTTATTGATGAAGAATTGCTGAATCTAAACATGATGAAGAAAATGTTTGAAGCCGGAAGTATGACAAGTACAACTCTGAATCCAGTTAAAGTAAAGACAAACATGGATTTATGGAATGAGATTCAAGATGAAACTAAGTATATCATTGATCATCTACATTCTTTCAAGATTATGAGAGAAGAGTATGAAGATAAAGATCCAGAAAACCTAACTAAACAATCCACAAAGTTCAAGATTGGATCTAAATCCAAGATGATTGGAAGGATTATTAGTTATGGTTATTTTCATTACATTCCTGGAAGTTTACCTGATAAGGGATGTTATGTGGTGAAAAGAATTGATGGATGCCAATACTTTGGCAAGGCTACAGATATGATGAGTCTACCAGCTTTTGAGTGTAAAGATCTTTCAAGACTAAGAATGATAAAGCCTATACAGACTCGTCACAATGAGATTTTTGAGAACTTGTTAAAGAAAGAAGCAAGGTTTGGATGGAGTTTATTATCTCCTCAGTTCAGAGAAAGATTCAAAGATTATGTGAAGCCAACAGTTTACAAGAGGCGAAGATTAAGGAAGGTTGAACAAGATTGGAATTCATATTTCAAATTCTGGTTTTATGATGAAAGAACTTCAGAAGGTGTGATTGTATTGAAGCAAGATGATGATTGGAGGGTGATAAGAATGCTTGATCCTATATGGATTGTGAATTGCTCAAGAGATGATATTTTTTTGTTGGATTCAGCTCAGATATATGCTGAAGATGGATTTCATGATGTTGGAGTGAGCTACAAAGATATGGCAATTCAATATCAGACCATTGCACGAATGTGTTTTACTTTGCGTATACATTCTGGTTGTAATTGGAATGATGTGAATTACTTGTATACTGAATTGATGGAGTTGCAAAAGGAAAGAGATGAACGAGATGATAGATTGATGGCAGAAATATTGGCAAAGATACCACGTTCGGTTGTTATACGAGCGGTGGATAATGTTGTGACTGAAGACATTGGAGAGTCAAGTGGTGTCAAAGACAAAGTTGCAGATCAAGACTAAAGATTTTTGATAGCAAACATTAAGGGGGAGTTTGTTAGTGCATTTTTGTAATTGTTTGCTATTCAAAAGTTGTATTTATTTTGTTCTTGTAAAGGTTCGTTTAAGGTTTGCCAAGGTTCGCCTGGCCCACGAACCTAGGCAGGTTCGGCGAACCTATTGTGTTGATAGGTTCGGCGAACCTATAAACCTTGAGATGGTTCGGCTAACGAACCTAAGGGTTTGCTCAGCGAACCTTAGGGTTCGGCTGACGAACCTAAGGTTCGATGGTCTGTAGTATATATAGTAGTTGTGTTTAGAACTTAGACAGAACTTTTGGGGATAGATCTACTGATTCTCTCTGTGTGAGAAGTCAGTAATTCTGATTGAGTCTTGTAATCATTGGTTGATAATACAAGATTTGTTTTATGAATTGCTTGTGATCTTGAGTTTTATACATATTAACAATGGATTCCGCACATCGTTAATAGTTCGTAGAACTTCTTATTCGATCCTAATCATTTGGAGATTTAATTCACCAAACCAACAAGAATTAAATTTTGAATCCTTTTCAGCATTGTACAAGGAGCCCCAAAAGGTTCCAGGTGTTCCAAATTGGGCTTCCGATTCTGATGCAATTCATAACAAGTTTTATTGTGTCTTTTGACAATTATAACTCTGTTAAGGGTATAACAAGCAGTAGCCACAGCTTCACTCTAAAAAGTAATGGGAAGTTTAGAATCAACTAGCATCGTTCTTGTAGATTCAATCAAAGTCATATTCTTTCTTTCAGCTACACCATTCATTTGAGGCTCATATGGTGCACTGAATTGCTGCTGAATGCCTTTGAAATTACAAAATTCTTCCATTTGATGATTCTTGAACTCAGTCCCAATGTCAGATCTTACACGCCTCACCCTCAACTTATATAAAGTCTCCAACCTATTTATCAACAAAACAAAGTTTTCATAAGTTTCTGATTTATGTTTCAAAAACATAACCCATGAAAATCTTGAAAAGTCATCAGTCACTACAAAACAATAAGATTCACCACCTATACTCTTCACATTGATGGGTCCAAAAAGATCCATGTGAAGAAGTTCAAGAGGCATGTCAATAGAAAAAAAATTTCTTTGTTTTGTGGGACTTCCTTTTCTGTTTACCCATTTTACATGAAACACACACATTCGGAAGTTTAAAATGTTTTACAAGTACACCATCAACTAAATGATTATGCACAAGATGATTCTTTTTCCGGATATGGATATGTCCCATCCGCGTGTGCCATGAACGTGTATCCTGTTCAGTAGCTTTGGACACCAGGCACGTTTCTACATTATTTACTATCTCTGCTTTTGCCATGTCAAGCACATAAAGATCCTTGTCACGCTCAGCTGTCATGAGAATCCATTCCTCTGAAATCTTAAATCCTTGCTTGAGCGCGTAACACCTCTCTTTGTCAAACATCACTTTATAATCTTTATCACAAATCTGCGAAACACTCAACAAATTGTTAGTTAACTCTTTACAAAAATTAACATTGTCAAAAGAAACCTTCCCATATGTCAAACTACCAATCCCTGTAATTTGACCTCCTTTGTTTCCAGCAAAGTTCACATCGCTCCCCTTTACAAGTTTAACATCTCTTAACAAGTTCAATTCACCAGTCATATGGCGGGAACATCCACTATCAACAATCCAACGATTATTAATATGGCCCGTGGATGTAACCTGTATAATAAATTAAAAGAAACTTGTCAGTATTCAAAAGGGATGACCCGCGCCATTTCGGCGTCGAGTCTCCCAGAATGGACCCTTTCCATTCTTCTGTGATAACCTGATAGAATAACCATCATCACTCGTATCCTCCTCTTTCTTAGAGAATTCATCACCCGATCTGTTCTTGAGTTTCCAAAATGATTTAGATCTAGTTGGTTGTTTTGAAAATGAAAATCTTGAAGAAAAATTTTCAAATGACTCATCATTAGATGAAGTCACAATTTTCACAATCTTTTTAACATTTCTTTTATTTTCAAAAACTCTTTTCTTTTTCTTAATTTCTTCCTTCACCCAAAAACAATCAGGGTTGAATTTTCTAAGAACTCTCATTTCATCTTCACTAGGTCTATCTTTCCTAGAACTCCCACTTGAAACATCCACCCGAATCTCCTCATCAGAACTCTTTCTGGCTTTGTTATTAGGACAATTAGTAGAAATATGCCCTTTACCACAACAAGTAAAACACTTGCGTGTTTCCCATGGTGAGAAAGACCTCAAACTGCCACAATCACTCGAACTAAATCCTATAATGCAGTCATCAACCAAATGACCCATTTTACCACATCGGTAACACTTCCTCTCTTTAATTTGAGTTTTTGGTTTGGGTTCATCATAAAAACTTGATGAACTGAAAGGTCTTAAGATAACCTTGGAAGATGAACTTTTGTTTCTTAAACCAGTTGAACTTTTATTTGAATCATCCAATTTCTTTTGAAAATTTTTTGATTTAACGTTGTGCCCAACCCCAAAATTATCAAAGAAAAAATCCACCTTTTCTACTTTCTTAGACATCACATTTTTCATTTGAAAATTTCCACTAGACTCTCCTTGATGTGTATTAGATGATCTAACATACACAATCGGTTTAAGAGTAGTGGTTGGTTTGGTTTTAGTCACTGGTTTAGAAACATGTGTGGATTTAATTACCACCTTCTGAACTTGTTTAATTTCAGATTTTGACTGCTTGGTTTCAATAGTCGTTTTCTCAACACCTTTTCCTTTGTATCCATTTTGTCTCAAAATATCGGAAGAATATTCCGACTCAGTGATCTCTTCGATGATTGGGGTATCACTGTCAAGTGATACCTTTTCATTAGAAGATGAGACTTTAGCATTTGCTATAACATTTTCACACTCAAACTCGGTTAAAGAAGCTGGATGCACTTCCAGATTAGTGTCAATTTGTGGCCTTGGAACATAGCTTGGAGGAGGTGGTACTGCATGAAATCCCAAGCCAGTAGTATCATTCTATGACCTTTGCACAGCAGCAAAGTAATCGATAACATACTAAGAATTCTGTTAATTCTCGAGCTTGCTTTTGTGCATTTCTGCCTCTGCTCTGGCTACTGACAGTTCTACTTTCAACTTTTGTACTGACTCGAGGTGCACAGAAACTGCATGAATATTTTGCCATACTTTAATTTTTAATTCCTCATTTTCTTTACCCAAATCTATGATTTTTTTTTCAAACTCTTTTTCTCTTGAAACTAACTTTTTGTTAGCTTCAGTGCACTCGATCAGTTCAGCAGTCAGTTGAGCATTCAATTCCTTCAACTTTTCGATTACCTCCAAAAGATCATTATTTACCTCCTCAGCCTTTTCTTTTCCCTTGCTTTCTTCTTCAGCCATAGAAGCATTTAGCTGACAATTATCTTCAACTTTAGAATCTTTCACCATTGAAGCCATAAAAGCGCCCATTAGATCATCATACTATTTGCCCCAGTCATATCCTTCATCTGCTTGACTAACTAAAGCTTTGGTTGATTCTTCAGATTTCTCATTTTGCTTTTGATAAGCTTCTTTTGATTTGAATGGATTTAAGTTGCCTTGCTTCTTTGGATTTTTGCATTCTCGAGCAAAATGACAGTTCACCACAGTTGTAGCATTGTGTGGCTTTTGGATTGAATCCAAACTTTGTGTTACGATCAAAAGTGAACTTATTTCCTGTTTTTTGCTCATACTTTTAATTCTTTTGATTGCACTAGCCAAAGCCCACTGTGTGTCAATTAGTTCCATTTCATCATCATCTATCTGCTCGTAATCTTCAAAAGTAAGAGTAGAATTTCCTATCCTTCCAGCTATCTGTTCATCATACGGACTGACCACACATGAAAGTACTGACATGTGATCTCTAACGGCCTCCACAGTCACTTTTCCCAAATTTGTAGTCTTCAATTGAATTGGGGTGGAAGATGAAGAATCAGACTTTTTCTCATTCCCAGAATAAGACGAGCTTGAATTAGAGTAACTAGTATATGCAGATGGTAATGAAGTACTCTCAGTAGTACTTGAGACAAAAGTTATATGTATTTTTGCTGACTGAACAGGAGGTGTAACAACTGATGCACCATAAAGTGAAGGATCCTGTGTTACATTAACTCTTCTAGCTTTTCTCTTGTCCTTCATTTCCTGTTCTTCTAACTTTTGAATAAACTCCACAATGGTCATTCCTGGAAGATTTTCTCTCAAAATCAATACCAATGAGTTCCACTTATCTGGAAAAGCATCTGCAAAACAATCTATCTTCTCTTCTTCTAAATACTCAATACCACACTTACGTACTTCTGTCAACAAATGTCGATATCTAGTAATCAAAGCATCAAGAATCTCATTGCCTATGTAATTGAAATTCTCACATTCTTTACTCAAATCAGTTGCTTTCATCTTCTTGAGTTTAGTGTTTCCCTCCACTCTTGCCTTCAATGCATTCCATAATCCATATGATGACTTGTGTTCATCAAATTGATGAAGAATTTGATTGGGAATAGCTTGGCTTAACATCCAATATGCTTTCTTCTCAGAATCATATTTCTTTCGTTGTTCAACATCCAATCGATCAAGAGATTGGTCAATATCCGTTCCAACCACCTTTGGTCGTTCATATGGTAATAAAATTCTCTCCCAAAGATTTGTATCAGTACCATTAAGATGTGTCTCAAACCGACCTTTCCAGTTCTCCTAATCAGACAAATCAAGAAGTTTTGGTACTTTGTTTGTGCTCCCAGACTCAGTTTCACTAATCAATATACTTTGAATCTTTGAATTCTGATTAGCAACGGCTGCAAGCATATCCGCCATCTTTCAAACTTAATCAGCAAACCTTTTACACTTTTTCAAACTCACGAACCTTTGATCAACAAATGACCCTTCACGAACCTTAGGATCAAACGAACCTTCTTGAAAACCTTTTGATCAAACGAACCTTCTCAAAACCTTTTGATCAAACAAACCTTAAAAATTTTTGACCAACGAACCTCTTCAAAACCTTTTAACCAACGAACCTCTTCAAAACCTTTTGACCAACGAACCTCTTCAAAACCTTTTGACCAACGAACCTTTAGTCTAATAGGTTTGTCCCACGAACCTTAACGAACCATAGGGTTCGTTTGTGAATCTGCTAGGTTCGTCTCACAAACCTGTAGTTTTGTCTTGAAAATTTCAACAGGAAAATCTTCAAAATTTGGAGGGAAAACCTTCAAAACTTCAAACTTTCTAATATACTGTTGTGACGAAAAGTCTCTGATTTTAATCATCAAGAATGATTGAAAGTCTTCAAAAACATGTATAGAACTCCTCCAAAAGCTTTGATACCACTGTTGAAAGCTCCGGATCTGTAACTTTAATTCTATTAACAATTCTATCTATGCGGAATCTAGACAAAGACAATACAATCATGCTTGTAAATATTCTTTTCATTGATAATGAAATCAAGTACAATTGCACACAGCAAGAACACACAATTCTATAAAACACACACACTGATCTGAGAATTACAGGTTCTATCAAGACTTACGACAAAATCAGAAAACCTGCAAATATATACACACCTCAAACCAACCTATAAGAACCTGTAGGTTCGTTAGACGAACCAATAGGTTCACTGGACGAACCTTTACAATACACACACAAAAGCTCGTTGAGCTAATACACATGCCTAGGTTCGTGGGCCAGACGAACCTAGCACAAAACTAATTCAAACCTTTTCTAACTTAATCAAAATAAACTTGAAAGCAATATATTACAATGTACCAACAGTTTTGACACCAAAATCACTTGATTTAGTGAAGAATTGGAGGATTTGAGTTTTGAAATTCTAGAGAGAGAGAGTAGAGAGAGAAATGGACAGTTTAGAGAGAGAGTGGGGTTGGTGAATGTGAGTAAATGACATTTAATGGCATTTTTAACCTTTTTAATGTTCGGGTGTGTTCAGGTTCGTTTGGTTTCGCTTGGTTTAACGTAGAAGCGTCGATTTCCAGGAACATTTGGAACATTTTGTTTCTGAGCAGAAGAATCGTTTTCAAGTAGTGTTCGATCGATTACTTCGATATCAAAAAAGCGTATTCGTAAAAATATTTGGAAAAAATCCGAAAGTTCTTCTTTGTGGCGATAATACCAAAATATCAAGTTGGCATTTTAGGGTTTTATTGGATAACGGGGAGTTTCGAATTTCGTGATTTTTGTGCATATGGAATGTTCTCCCAAATTTTAAAAATAGGATTTTCTAATTTAAATTAGGTTGTAATTCCTAATAAATTAACCAATTATCTTCTGTTTATTTTTAAATTTCTAAAAATGTTTAATTTATCTGTTTAATCGAATTGCACGATTTTCGCGCGTATTCGTTTAGATCGTCACCCGTACGAACACGACGACAACTATACTTTTCGATTTGATTTTCTAATTATTGGACATCATTTAGAACGTTAAACTCACAGATATATTCGTGCGAATTGTCACGCACGCGAATGCTCCGTTAGTTTAATACTCACATAACAACATCCGTTATTGTTTTG
Organism: Mikania micrantha; assembly: GCA_009363875.1. Taxonomy (NCBI): domain Eukaryota; kingdom Viridiplantae; phylum Streptophyta; class Magnoliopsida; order Asterales; family Asteraceae; genus Mikania; species Mikania micrantha. The sequence continues at coordinate 1,365,915 of CM018694.1, read as the reverse complement.
TTCTATACATTCTCGCATACGTTTATACATAATATATTCCAATTAAACATGCACTTAATAGTTTCGTGTTGTCAGATATGATTCTGACTGTCAAACCATGGATTCACAATATGATTCTGAAATAGATCCGTAATAGTGTCGTATTGATCATCAAATGATAAGTAATACACATGTAATACAAATAGTTATGTACTTGATTTACTGTGCTATTCACTGTTCCGAACTATGGTTCAGGAACTGATGTTACAATAGCCGTCAATGAGAAATCTGTTGTTATTACAATAACCTCGTGTTATTTGAAATGTCAATTCATGTTTGTGATCACATATGTGTCAACCCACGTATACTTGGATTGTTCAAAATGTCCATACATAAGTAGGTTTAACTAGTTTTAAAGTAATTAAATCGTATACGTGTATATATATATATACACATTATTATAAATATATACTCGTATATATATGTGTGTGATCGGGTTCATGTTCAAAATAATAAATTTTATGTTTTTATTGTGTTCATACCATTTCGGTTCTAACGAAACTAAAACGGATCAAATCGGAGTTGGAATGAAGAAGTTAAGGTCAAAAACCCAAAAAATGGATTTTGGTTCAAAACCGGCATAGGCTCAGTTTCGAACCCACGACCTCCCACTCACAGTACACACCCTCTACCAACTCAGCCGGTTAGGGAATCGCATTAGAAATCCCATGTTAATTGTTTTAAGCTTCCACCAGTCTGATTCCCTTTGTTAACTCAACCGAAGCTAACTAGTTCGAATTGAACCCTGATTCGACTGAGTTCGAGTCCACCACCATAGGGCTTTTGTTCTAGATGTCCAGGCGCACCTATGGGTGGTTTTAATTCAACCAATGATTCAGTTAAGTGCCCTTAATCAGTCCCAAACAAAGTCGGGTTCAAACAGCCCAACCCTCGATCCAATTGAGCCGAATTCGAACATGTTAATCCTCAAATTCATAGGGTTTTTCATCGTTGGATCAAAACGAATCCATCTATATATATTAATTAAATTTTGGATTTATTTGTTTAGAAAACCCCAAAATGTTTTTCAATTGAAAACATGAAACCGGTTCTTGTTAAATTAGATAAAATGAGATGTTTAATTCATAGGGTTTTTATTTCTTAGGATATTGCGAAACTATGGGTATAACTAAATTTGATCTTTAGTCTCGTTTTGATCGAAAGCCCTAAATCGTTTATGTCTATGAACCCCATAACCAAAAATCATCTAATTGATTGTTGTTAGGTGTAATTAACATAGGGATTTTGTTCAAAGGAACATCACGAAACTGAGGGAGGGTTTAATTTGATTATGGATCTCGTTTGTGTAGAATCCCCCAATTCGGTTTACACGATGAACCCTAGAACTTGAACCCATACAATTCATTGTTCGCAGGCTCAATTAGGTTAGGGCTTTCATCAAACAAGTCATGAGGAATGTATAGATGTTGATAATTACCCGGATTGATCTCAAATTGAACTCATTCGACTAAAGGGTTTTTCTTCGGCCAGCTCCCAATCGAATTCGTCTCCCGATGCTTTCTCTATTCGAATTGAATTGAGTAAATGCTCCTCTGGGTGCCGATTAGAAGTTTTGAATGTTCAATTCGACTGAATGACCTCGTATTATACAAGCTCTAGTTCAAACGACTTAGGTTTCAATCTTTGGTTTATAATTTGGTTTAATTCGGCATTATGATTGAAATTAACACCGGATTGATGATAGGAATTATCAATGTGATGATTAGTTACAGCTTAATTCTTTTGTAACATAGTCTGATCGACTCTTTCCATAGAATCATCATATAACATCGTATCATCTTAGCATCATATCATCATTACACCATAACATCATATCGTATTAGCATTATATCATGGCATCATCATATCATCATAATACCGTATCATTTAACATCATATGATCGTGACATCATATCATCATAGCATCGTATCACCATAACATCATAGCATCCTACCATTATAGTATCATTATCGTATTATCTTAGCATTGTTTTATCATATTATCTAATCATCATAAATTCATATTCATCATCATCATCATATCATCAGATTGTCATATCCTAACATCATAGGATCTCATCATGGCATAGCATCATATAATCATCATCATAGCATATCATCATAAAATCATCATCATAGTAATCATCATCATAACATAGCATCATAGTATATCATCATAGCATGTATGTCATCCCAAATAAGCGTTTAAACGTTTTGCAAATAACTGTTTAGAATAGGGCATCTAGAACTCACCTGGTGATAGTGTGGCTCTTAACTTCCTAGACCCGATTGTCTTGGCTAGGTCTCAAGAACCTACATCATCACATCATCTCATCACATTTCATTCCTAGACTTAGAATTCATTCTAAGTCCTCATTGCTCCACTAGCCCCCGTATTCAAACACCCATAAGTTCTCGAAATCACAAGTACACAAAAACCATGAAGTTCTCGATTACCAAAGTATACGAATTCCATAGAGTTCACGAAATACCAAAGTATACGAAAACCATGAAGTTCACAAAGTCTCAAAGTATCCGAAAACCATGGAGCTAGTTCATGAAATTGAGTTCACGAAGTTGGGTTCAAATATTTCTAGTTCGTGAACTGCAAGTTCCCGTCGTGTACAATTCAAATACTCTTTTTCTTTCATAAAACATCTTAGAAAACTTACACAAAACTCGTGGGACTAGCCCTAGGTGCGTAATGGTTTTACCAATGCCTTGAGACTGAAAAGGAACGCTTTTTGTGCATAAAGGAATGATTTTTATGCATAAGTTCTCTTTTGTCTAAAAATCGTATCTTTCACAAATCAAACACTTACCCGGTGTTTGCTAAACCTTCCTATAGCTTCTCGTGTGTTTTCGCCTCCTTTTGATTGAGCTGGAGCCGTTTCCGTCTTTCCGAAGTTCCTGAGCTTGCCAACTTCGAGTCCATCGGGAGACAATGATGCCAGCCAAAGTGGTCACGCTTCCCGAGGCACTACTATATATAGGCCAAGTTCACGAAAGGGGGTTCACGAAGTCTAACTTCGTGATCTTTCAATTCAAACCGAATACTCGATTTCGAGTGCTCTATTTTCGTGAACTCTCACATCGCGTACTCCCATTTTCGTGAACCTTGTCCTCGATCTTAAAAATTTTCGTTTCGGTTTACTTTCATCGTGTTTATACATATTGTTTCCCTTTCTCGTTCTCTCTCCTACAAGTTATTTAACAGATACCCACTCATGAGTAAAATAACTTGTATTAAAGTTTTGGGGTGTTACAATTAACTATTCTAAACACTAAGTTTGTTTATATAAACCAAAAATCAAAATGATTTTTAAACAGTAATTCTAACAAATAATCTTAATATTTATTAAAATAAACTACTTACTTATCTATTTAAGTAACAATCTAAAAGCTTATTTTAAGTTTTGACCCTTTTTGTGCGGTTTGGTTTTGACTAGGTAGAGTTAGAACCAATTCTAGGTTCATATTGATTTATCTAAGAAACCGATGATATTGTAATTGTGATTAGTTATTGACTTTCATATATAAGAACTCCATTATTGACTTTCTTTAATAAACTAAGTTTGTTTTTATAAACCAAAAATCAAAATGATTTTTGATTAAGTTTGACCCCTTTTGGGCGGTTGGTTTCAGTTTTTAACCAGGTAGAGTTAAAACCGATTTTAGTTTCAGTTATGATTTATCTAAAAAACTGAAATTGTTTGTATTTACCAGTTTGGGTAGGATTGGTTCCGGTTGTATGTAACATAGTCGAGTTTGATTTCGGAACAATTTTTTTTTTTTTGGGCAACCCTAGTTATGATGGCTTTGTAACATGGTGAATTAAACGTGCAAAATCAATAGCGTAAAGTTAAACTGATTCAAACTTGCAATATTAATTACACTATTGTAATGTGTGTGATGCACATACGTAAATAATGGAACCAAAGAGGCATTGCCTCAATGGTACCCTAAGATTCTTTCAAATGGGAGGTCTTGGGTTCAAATCCCTCCCGCAGCGAAAAAGGGGTCTGTGGGGATCAGGGGGTTTTCCCAGTGGGGTTTCCTCCTGGGGTGGTTGTGGTGGCTCATGGGAGGTCCAGGTAACTAGACCTTGGTGACATGACCTGGAAACAGTGGGTTCACACGATTGAGACCTCGCCGTTCAAAAAATAAATAAATAAATAAAATAAAATAAAAATGGAAACCGTCTTAAAATTGAATACACTCCTTCAAATTGGCTTAAAACATCCCGAAAAGGTAGCCGAATGGCCATTGTATAGAAAACAATTATATAAATAAATATTCACAAACAAATGGTTAAACAGAATTTGCAATTTTTTATTTTGTTTAAGTTTAATTTAAATAAAAAGATAAAGCATGTAACTAATTCTTGTTTTGCATTTCCTCTTTCTTTCATTCATATATTATTTATTGTTAATTGAATCTTATCCTCAATTTCTATCACTTATTTGATATAAGACTATTGACATTGGCGATCCTTATTGTATTGTCACACTATTAAAAAAAAATTGCTAATTCTCTCTCCAATGTGGCCATCTCCACAATCTGGATTGCAACCCAATTTGCGGGGTTATTTTCTTTTTCTCATTTACTTTATCATTTTTAATTTTAGTTATAATCTTACTTTTTTAATAACTACTAATAATTAACATTTTTAAAAAATATAAAAATACAGTCTTAATCAATTTTTTAGTAACATGTCAATATAAAATTTTGTTAAAAACAAAGCTTGTTTAAAAAAATGTATTTCTTAATATAGAATAGATATAAACAATCATTGATTAATGCTATCTCAAACTTGGAGATTTTTATTGGTTCAAAAGTCTTTCTGAATCAAACTCATTATTTAAAAGATTATTTGTTTAAAATATATATTTATTTTAAAAATTCATTATTTCTTCAGATAAATAACTTTTTAATAAAAACTAAAAATCATAAATTATATTCATTTAACAAAAAGTTGTAAAAATTGAGTTGTTAATGAGAGTGAAGAGTTAGATTTGATTGGGTTGTCTAGGTGTAAGAGATCGAAATTAGTTTTTTATTAAAAGATGGGTTAGATGGTGAATGGGGATGCTCTAACCCAATATTTAGATTTCTTCTTTGCACCTCTTTGAAATTTTTTTTTACAATAATCTTGTATAACGCGATCCCAGTAATTTTTTTGGGACTTCACACACTTCAAAAACATATACGCTTCAAGTGGATCACCGGTCTAGATAGCTCAAGATCCCCCAATTTCGCATCCAGGTGAAAGAAAACACTGATCTTGACAACACAAATCCTAAGGTAGTAAGGTGTACCACTTATACATCTCATTTGGGAACATGGACTCAAATAGATTGCCGGTCGTATAACCATTTGCTCCTGGTCATTGCAGATCAACTGCTCAATTATGGTTTCATATTTAGGGTTTTGATCCAAGAAAAATGAAGTGGTAATTTTAGTTCCAATGTACCCACAAATATCAATATACGGTTGACTCAATCTCTAGAGTCAAGCTAAGCTAACAACCTCCACACCTGTGGACAGCTTCAATTTTGGCCAGAAAACATGCAGCAAACAAATATGCAAAAAGAAAAATGTGGGCGATAACTAAGATTACTGCCGCCAGTTTACTTCCCTTTGTATTCTCATATGAGTTTACTATTATTTCAACTACATTTCTAAAAACTTGACCTGACTTTTTTTTCTTTTTTGGGGTTGGGTGGGTGGGTAAGGGTGGCAATTAAGCAAAACATGGGTGCCAAACTTCTGTACAAATCAAACTGCCACGCCCTATCCCACAAAACACCAACTCTTAGCCTGCCTAGCCTACTAGCAAATAGATGTACCAAAACCAGGCACAAAGTGGGGCCTGAACCAAAAACTGAACCTTCACTCAAGACTATAATGTAATGTAATAGAATAGAATAGAATAGAACCTCACCTCTTTCTTTATCAACAAAATCAACTTATCATTGTAGTAGACGGGGGGCTACTCGACTCTTCATCATTATCTCCACCTGTACAAGAAGCTTTGATTGCTTCAGCTGTCATTAGAGCAGAGACAGCCTTGTGAATAGCCAAGTCAGCACTCAACATAAGTTTCTCAGCTCTCTCCCTCTTTAGCTTAGCCATGTTACGTGCATGCTTTGCAGCACTTGAAGCATCTCGCAGTCTGAACTCATCCAGATCAGACCCACCTAACACTAGTTGTTGCTGCATCCTGTATGGGCTCATGTGATTGCTATGCCAATCACCACCACCAAACTTTTTACTGTGGCTTCTCTTCACTGATGACTTTCTTAGGCCTGGTTTTGGTGATACAAGTGTTCTGATGGTCTTGGAGCTTTGGATTCTCAGTTGTTGGGGATTCCATTCAGATGCATCGCCCCCATCTAAAGTAAAATGTCCCGTGTCTCTTGGTGAGTATGTCTTCGCAACTAGCAGGGGAGACACATCTGAAGATTCCGCCCTCTCGTCTCCAACAAAACCATATGTATGCACTCTTCTACCTATCAATCAAATTTTACAATAGATTAAAAAGGTTCAATGAATACTAGATGAACTTGAGTTGGCAAAAACGTCTTTATGAAATACAGATCAAAAACAGCCTACAATTTTAGTTCATATTTTAAAAGTAACCGATGGTGTCAAATTATGATTACAAAGACTATTAATGCAGCAATAATTTATGTCTTTTGACATAAAAGATTTAAAACGTTGTAAGCTAAAAAGGAAAATTGTTTCACTGCTTCTCCATTCAAATTTTATTTTATTTGACCCTAATCAACCCCCACTAAAGAGTAAATGAGACAGAATTAACCTATCTAATGTAAAAATGGAATTAAAATGAGGGAGAGGGATATATAATGAAGAGTGTAAATATCAGCTTTACCAGAAGAATGATGAGTATCATGATCGCCTAGGCTGTGGCCAGAAAGTGAAATTTTCTTATGTGGCCTGTGTTTAGAACCCCTGTTGAGCAATTCCAGCCCACGAGGCTTCAAACAGAAAGCAAACATAGGCGGTTTATCTCCTGTTGCTGCAGATGCCTTCTCCTGGGACCCACTAACCGAACCTGTTGCCGGTTTGGGCTTTAGTTTTTCCCATTCTCTGCACATTTGCTGGTATTTTTCCCACAATGGAGGCTGATGATAAAAGGAAAGTATTCAAAAAATCTTATTAGACAACAGCTGTATCCAAACACACACAGAAACATCAAATAAAGATATAAATAGGCCTTAACTACCCATTATTAAGCACAACACTTTAATCCTGTAGAAAAAAGTAGACTCTATACTAGGCAGGTTTGTCTTGATGAAAAACTCGTATAAAAAAGCAATTCCCTAACAATAAAGACAATTTGCAAGCTCTTCTAAGATGCATAAATAAAAACATATATAAAACAAGGTATCAGCAAATATGCAGGGAATGGAAAAAACTAGGGTAGAAACAAAGTGATTTTCATCATCATCCCTTGTTCCCTAATTGCTTGAGTAGTATTACGTAGCAACTTAATTTTAGGAAGAACTTTTTCAGTTGAAAAGTAGCTCACAGGTCTGATCAGGTAGGTCTGCAAGATACTACCTTTCTTTTTATGCCTGTTATTGAGTTCCCTCTTATGTCCTACCCAAAAACAAATGACGCATATATGTTCTTGAATAAACAAACAAAATATGCAATTTATTTCTATTATTAGGTTCTAGAATCTACTCTATGATTTTTCATATTTCTGATCTTTTGGTCTGTGCTTTCTACTCTATTTATTCTCCCAAGATTATTATCTAGGGATCACATGTTCCCTGAATAAAAACTTGCATATGGTATTTATTCATTTAGCTTAATAAATAGATAACTGCATCCAGTTCGGGAATTCAATTGGCATTTTACTTTATGTATTATAATACAATTTGCTGATACTTCATTGCATTAAATATTTACTTTTTTTTCTTTAAGGATATACTTGGTAAATTGAACTATATTTCAATAATGAATAATTACGACTATGTTCACTTTTTGTTTATTAGCTTATTACTTTATTTCCATGTCTTATTAGCTTTTTACTATATTTGCTACAGTATACCTAATTTTTACAGATTATTAATGCAGCATTGACTCTTGTAGTGACATTTACAATTTGTGTTGATTTTAAAAGGCAGTCTCTAAAAACATAGAAATCTAAGCAAGAGTGCAACAACACTCTTCATCTATTCTAAGGATTTCGGTATCCACATGGCAAATGAGTTTTTACATACATACATACATACATACATACATAGGACTTGTATCCTATGATAACCCAACCTTAAACCCATTTTTGGCCACCCATTTATAATCCTAGAAAAAAAACGTGTCGTTGACATTAAAATTGAAAAAAAAAATGTATTGAGAATAGAAAAATCAACTTCTAAGTGGACCATACATTTTTTTCAAGATTTAAAAATAGGTGACTAGAAATGAGCTTAATAGTTAACTCTCTAAGGTTGGGCTATCATAAAATACAAGTCCTATATATACACACATACATATATGATATATATAATATATTTTGTGAAGAAACTTATAATTTTCCACTTGAATACAAGCATGTTACACATACGCGAGGCACGTGCTTTCACCTCTCGCCTCGGCTCCAAGGATCCTAAAGCCTAGCGCTTTTTCAAACACAACACAAAACATAAGAATATGTGGTATTCTTAACCATTTGCACGTCCTATGGTTCAAATAGAAAAACTTAAACACATTAAATTTTCAACCAAAAAGACGGTAAATGAAGTTGAGATGAAAATCAATATCAAGGAAGGAAAGATGTTAAATGAGGGATATAAATGAAGGAACATGCCAAGAACGTCAAACCTCAAAAGTTATTTAACCCTCAAACTGCATTAACTAGTCAATTATAATCAATTCAACATCACGTGATCCAACACATACAATTTTTCTCCTAATAACTTTTATTATTAGTCTCTTAAAGGACACGTCAAAACATTATACAAAACTTGACTGCACAACCTGATATCTCCTAACAAATGGTACAGTAGTACGCATTCCCATGTATCCTTTGGTCCCTCCCTCTATGTTTATTTACAAAATATATATGTCTTCCCAAGAATGTGAAACAATCAAGTGCTGAGTTCAAATTCCACCTGCTAAGCAATAGAGAAAAAGATTTTTTTTATTAAGCATGCCTTTCTTTTCTTTAAAGAATTAAATCTGCCTACAATCTGAATCTCAAACTTGGTAACAACCAACATTAAGCACTCATCTAGATAGACTAGATGAACTTAAATACTGAAGCTACACTCATCTTCACAAATCATAAGTCATTCCACTAAGTGATATCATCACTTTCATATTAGGCTTGATACTTGTCAAAGCAGTCTACAATTAGGTTCGGTATGTGTGTTTTTGGGGGGAGGGGGGTATTTTTGAACCAATTCCCTTCAAAAAATGAAGATAAAGAAGATTCTAAAAACAGGTAACAAGATACAACTATGCAAACAAATCTATTTATCCTATTACTTAGTCATATTAATCAAATTGAAAAAAGCAAGCAAATTATATTTTAAGAGAAGCAAAATACTGATGCAATAACATTGTAAGAAAAATTCTCTGGCATGAGCTAGATCAAGCCCAATACAGCTTGGTTATATTTTGCAGACTTTGTAAAAGCAAGACTGCTAAAGAATAAAGCGTCAATATGAATATACATAAATACATACATACATACATATATATATATATTGAATCCATGTTGTGTGCATGACAAACCTGGAGTTGTCTGACTAATGGCATGCCCTTTCTTTGTCTTTTTTCCCACCAATGGTCATAAATGGATCTTGCGACTTGCATGGGACTTACCCTTGCAATAAGCTCATCGATTTCCCCAGAAGTAAAGTGATCACGCTTTTGAGCATAGGAAACTTTCTCCAACATATCCATCACCTTCTCAAAAAGCTCATCAGAAATGATATCATCGTCGTCCCCTTTACTCCTGCTCCTACAAACCCATTCTTCATCTTCGCTGTCCATGTCGTACATAACATGTGATGCATCCATAGCCATTTCAACATCATCCCTAATCTGGCGCAAGTACCAGGGGGTCCGTGTAAAACATTCATCTTTTTGGTGGTGGTGGTCATCAACTTGAATCAGATGAACACCAGGAATAGGAATGTTTTTTATCGATGCAGCACGTATGTTCCTATTGTGACACTCCTCGTGCATCTCCTTGAACAGAAGCCATTGACTCCTCTCTGGGAACTCAAGTGCCCAGTCTTTCCCTCCTTTCCACATCATAGCATGGGTGTAGCGGTTTGTTGACCCAGGTTGCAAATCCTGATGCACCTTGTATGCATACCTTAACTCCCCACTACATTTCACAGCAAGTTTCCACTCTTTCTGCTGATCAGCTTCCAAGAAAACCAGTGCACCACATTCTCTCCACCCTTTATCCCCACCATTGATCAATATATTTGCATCACAAGCCACCAATTCAAGGTTTCTCCGTGGAACACCACCTTTAGCAGCAGCATCTGATGTAGATAATGATATTTTCTTATCATTAGTTTTCCTAATTCTCTGGTAAGGAAGGTTATTATGGCCTTTATTCTTATTAGAATAAGGCAATGTGTACTGGACCTGAGTCCTTGGCTTCTTAGGCCCATTCCCAAAAAATTCTGGCTTTCCCTCTCCCCATGGATCTCCAAACGGTTTGTGATGATGCCACAAACTTCTTTTAGGACCTATAGAATGCTGGTTGGGGCTACAGATGATACCATCACTTAAATTCCAAGCTAGGTCAGACATCTGTTGCTGCTGAGCTGTGTAAACTTCATCTGATGTTGGGATTTCAACACTTATAATACCTTTCAAGTTAGATATGGGGGGATCTTTAGACTGCCTGTTTAGTGAATTTATAGCAGCTTCACTAAAATTTTCATCAGAAACAAGTGTGGATGACTTTTTCCCCATTTCATCAATGGCAGCATGATGTGACTCATGAGAAAAAATCACCTCATGACTACTACTCTTAGAAGAAGAACTTTCTGAAGACATCTCAAACTGACTAAAATCATCATCATCATTGTCCTCATCTGCTGTTGCAAGACTAATACTACGTTCCAACAAAAGCTTGAGATGCAGACTAAGAAATAAATTTGGGGCAGCAGAAAATGAAAGAGCAAACGGAGAAACATTTCCATGCGTCAAACTGTAAACTGATCGAATCCCAGGTACAGTCTTGAATGATCTAGAACTACCAAGCAAGGGAATACCACCACGATTCGATTTCTTAGGGAAAACCTGCAAGATAAAAATACTCTGATAATTAATCCATCTTCATATTAGATTCATATTTGAAAATGCCAACTAATCAACTATCTTAAATATTTCTCAGACCTACAAGTGTTTTTTTTATATGTATTCATTGAAAACATTGTTGTCAATGTCCACATTGACTTTGACCAAGCCCAAATCTCAAGGTATCATTAAGTGCATGCAACTCAAAGAGCATGATAGGGAAATTGTATGTTTGGACCACTTGATGAAACTAAAATAATAACTTTATTTTTATTATACATTGATCTAGTGAAATCGTTTATTCAGCCATACAATACACACGCACACATATAAATATACAAAAAGAGCTAAAGACCTAACTACAAGCATGCTGATAGTATTTCTAGGCTTTCATCAAATGAATCATCTTCAGATAATAGATATTCAACCCATGTTCTCTTCAGTAAAAGTAGTACTACTCCTTAATCAGTTCCTCTCCTTAGCATAATTGTATTCTCTATAATGGTCACTTAACATGTTACGCCCCATTTGCGGTGCACGCATATAATGTATATATGCGTAGGCCCTTAAGGGGCAAAAGTAAAAGTGCACTAATTTTAACGTTATTTTAGTTATTTGTGAAAATAACGTTAAAATCATTGGGATGATCAACTTCAAACGATAACTTTGAGCCAGGGACTCTTTCGGAGCAGCCTCTCTATTTCAATTGGGATAGGGGTAAGGTTTGTATCTATCCTTCCCCCCAGACCCTACTGGAAAGTGGGAATATACTGGGTAAGGTGGTTGTTGTTGCTGGTCACTTAACATGTTGCGTTATTTAATTGTTGTCCCCCTAATTGCCAATTGTAATGAGTTATAACCTATTCAGATCCACTTCATTAGCTGCTATACGTTTCTAGTTTTCACTTAACAAATCCTATTCCTTTATTCTAATTCAACATGTCAGGACCACGCATTCCATTATGTTATTTTCCAAGCGTCAGCATGAAATTTCTAATTACCTAAACGGCTTAGAACTGATCTTCCAAAAATAAATCATCATCATCATCATCGTACTCAGTATATCCCACCATTAGCAAAGCTAAGTTAGGGTCTGAGGAGGGTAAGATGTAGACAGCCTTACCTCTACCTCGTAGGAATAGAGAGGCTGCTTCCAATGAGACCCCCGGCTCATGATGCCTGATTAACCGACCAACCCAATGGTTTTAACGTTAATTTCACAAAAATAAAGAAAAATAACGTTAAAATTTGTGCAACTTTATTTTTAGCCCCTTAAGGGCCGTCACATATATACATTATATGCACGCACTACAAACGGGGCACCTTCCAAAAATAAATCATATAGTTAAATGCAACTTGGCAAAATGCCAATTGTGAAATACTGGCCATTTTCTTATCTTTAAGTGGTTATTTGGCATTTTTCAATAACAATACTTGCAAACAATGCCTGAACTTAGTTATGTTCATATAAGATATACAGGTAATAAATGAATATTGTGCAGATTCATCTTTAAAATTCTTTGAAGTTAATATTCTTTGGTTTCAAAAGATGCTGCACATGCACCATGGTCCAATTCTGGGTTGACGCTATGCTTAAGTTGCATGACATGACTGCTATGAATAGAAATGAATAATCAAAAACATTATGAATCTCAACTTAAAGAAGAGACAATTACCTCTGTTTGAACAGCATATGGTATATGTGTTGTCTGTGTTACAGCTTCCAGCAGCTTAATTTTGTCATATGTGCACTCAGAAAGAGACAGGTGTTTTGAGAATAAACAATGTGGCTGGAACTCAGAATCAAGGTACTGCCAATCAAAACCTCTCACTTTTGAGAAACTATAATATGCAAAAACCTTGTGGTTTCTGAAGTTATGAAAGAAAGAAAGTTTGAATCTTATAGACGTGACTGGGATTTGATGGTGGTTAGACTCGTCTTTCTCTGGTGCACAGAACACTTTCATGACTAGAAAAAAAAAGGCAATAGCTTGCTTTAAGCAACCTTCAAAGAGAAAAAGCCTCAATCCAACAAAGTTATCAACAAACAGAACCTCCAAGAAAACAGTAGGCCACACGGTAACCATGGTGCCAAACTGAAGGAAAAAAACACTGCGAAGCAGCCATAATATATCCACCCCAAGGACATAGTACGTAAGCATAGGCCAAAGTGGTATGCATATCTCAAACTTGTTACATTGTAATAATGGCTGTGTTCTATCTAACTTTGGCACACATGTTGCGTTATTCAGAGACCAGGGTGCTGCTGCTGCTGCAGCAGCATCACTAAACCTGTGGAATCGCCGTCTCCGGACGTAAACAATAGGTATGTGGCCATCTTCACTGCCAGTATTACTTCTATCATCTTCGATTGGTGTATTAAAAAAAGCAGAAGTGCAATTCGGCTTATCAGTTTCTCTTTCCGTCATGTTACACACATCTTGTGAAGCATTTTGCATTCTCAAACAAGTGGAAGTAGATGATTTGACTCGATGATGAGCCAACCATGAAATGATTGGCTCTGATTCCATAAAGGCCTCATCCTTAATATGAACTGGTGTGCTTCCCTCTGATGGGGTGGTATAGTTTAAATTGTTTGGCTTACACGGAAGTTCACTAGGAAGAAGCAATAATTTAAATCTCTCATTTTCAAGGCTAATCCATTCTTCATCCCGGTCATCATATTTTATATGATGAAGATTTTTTTCTGCGTCATAATCATTCACTAGGCCATAGTACCAACTTTCATCCAGAGGCCAGAAGATCTTAATCTTCCTGTTGAGGAACCAGTGAGCATCCATGTCATCAGAATGTATTTCATAAAAATGGCGTCTCTTTCTAGATGTGCCCTTACCTTTCTGATGCCTCCTGGGGCGTAATACTCTGTCTTGAGACTCAACAGAAGCAGCCATTGGCCCTTCACTACCAGAAAGTTTTTCCTCTTTGCCCTCATTTGCAGACAATAGAGCTGCTGTTGTGTTTTTTAAAGCAAATCCAGTACAACTAGGGTCAAAACGAGACGAGAGCATCCTTGCTGCATTTTGTTCAAGATCATCATCAGGATCAAGATCAATTGATGATGACTCAACCTTCTTTACAACAGCCTCACAGCTTGATCGCGGTCTCTTTCTTTTCATACGGCTGCTGCCGTTTCTTTTAGAAGACGAATCTTTACAATTCAAAGCCACATCAGTGCCTTCCCCCTTTGCATTATGAAATGAACTAACTACTGCAGAATCTTTCTTTTGCTTTTGGTCTCCATCTAAACCATCAATTTCCATATTCTTAGCATTGATTCTCTTAGAATTTTCATTTAACTTACCCATCTGTGGAATTTCATTTATCCCAAGTGTTTTTAATTCAGCATCTTTATCTTTAGAACTCAATAAACTATCGCTTAGGCGTGCATCATCAGTAGAATTTCCTTCATCAACTACTGCAGGAACTTTGTTCTGTGGAATCTCCTGGATCTCATACTTTAACTGCGCAATTTCATCCTTAGAATCCAACAAACCAACTGACCCAACCAAATCTCCGCCAGTACTCTTTGCATGAAGAGCTGAAGCAACTGCTTTCAAACCCTGCTTTGAATTACCTTTAGAACCAACAATTCCCTTCTCCTTTGTTCTGGATTTAACCCCAAGCTTCCCATTTAACTTAACAAACTCTGGTGTAAAACTGTCCCCACTGCCAGAAACTTCATTCTGCATAACTTCTTTCAGCTCATCATTTTGCTCTGCAAAATTTTCAACAGAAGCAGATAGCTTAAGAAGATGGCTCTTACCAAACTTACTCCGCCCACCTGATTCACGCAATCGCTTTGGAATGAGCGCACCATGATCATCGCTACTAATATCTATACCAATGGGACTATCACCATTTATCTTCTGATCAAGCCCTGATGCCAACCTGGAAAAACAGTTCTCAACGCCCTCAACTTCAATATCATCTATACTATGTCTAATCTTTTTACTCTGTGTCAGATCATCAAAGTCACTAATAGCCACCCCTTTCCTGTTCTTTCTTTTCTTGGTCTCCGCCCCAGCACCATTTCCAAGCCAGCTACTCGTTTCCTTATTGACAGACCCCCCTTTGTTATCCACCTCCGATTTATAAAGGGCTTTGAGATCCAAAGACTTCGTTTTACTGTCTCCTACACTTATCTCCATCAACAATACCTCAATTCAACGCCCCACTCCGAAATCCCCAATTCATCTATCCCATCTCACACAACTTAAACTCACTTCCAGATCTGTATGCCAGAAATTCACAACACAATAAACCAACAACCATGAGCATTCCACAACAAAACAACCAAAATAGTATAGTCAATCTCACAAAAGAAAGCGATCAAAAGAAGTAGGTATCGCATTCGTACCTTTCATCGATAAGATCGAAACGGTTAAGATCAGAAAATATGTAGCCTCAATTGGGTGATTCAACCAGCGAATTCGATACGCCCAAAAAAACACACCTCTGATTCGAAACCCTAATTGAAGATCATTTGCCGAATTGGTATTTCAATTTTAACTTTTTTTATTAATTTTATATTCCTTTTTTTTTTTACCACGGGGGAACGGAGAGAGAGAGAGATGGCTAGGGCTTGTTTTGTGAATACTGAGGGGGAGAAAGAGGGAAAATTGGATTTATTCTAAAATATAAATGAAGACAAATTGCCACCTGCATCCACCGTTGGATTAGAGAGGGTACGGTAAATATGTTGGAAAACATATATACTTAAATTAAATTAAATTAAATTAAATATATGTTAAAATGATAATTTATTTTCGTATTATAAGTTAGAGTTTGTTTGTTTACATCTGAATGACATTAAGAGGTTACCTCTGAATGGTTCATAACCTCTTAACCATTCAGACTTAGGGTTACTTCTTAACCATTCAGAGGTTATAAACCATTATCAACATCTTAACCATTCAGACTTAAGGATATATTATACTCGCTTGTGTATTAACATTTTTGAAAAGATGTTATTTTGAAACCTCAAATAGAAATTTAAATTTAAGTTTTTTTTATAAAGTAAAAGTTTAAATGGATTTTATTTCTAGATTATGTTATATAAACCTTTTATAAGTTTTTTATAATCAACTTTTTAATACCCATATAAGATTGTGATTTCACTTAGAGGGGGACTAAAAAACCTATTTATGAACAAACACAAACTCGAACCAGTCCTACCTGAATCGGAGGCATAAATAAGATGTTCTTGCTTCTCAGAGAAATTGTAACAGGAAAACGGTTCCACCATTAAACCGCTAAAACTGGAATCGAAACCGACCAAGTGGTTGAGAAGAGGTACTCTATTGCTTCAATATTGGGGGGTTATGGGTTCAAGTCATGGTATGAACAAAATAGTTCTATGTTGGAATAGGGGGTTTTCTCTCACTTATGAAAGGTTTTCCCTCCTATTGAGTGTGGATATGATCGGGAAGGGTCTATGACACGTCAGTGAAACAAATTACCGTTCAAAAAAAGATCTAGATGAATTTATCCAAATATAATTACAATCACTTTTATTAGATTCATAATCGTAAAACTTAGCTTCTTAAACCAAAATGCGAAGAGTTATTTTTTAACTTAAATAATATTGAAATGTGGATTTATAATAATTATACAATGATGTTAGTTGAAAACTAACTTTAAAGTTTTAAAGAATAATTTTATCAAAAAAAAAAAAAAAGGTATGCTGTTGTTAAACTAATATTAATTAAATTCTAAGAACTTCGATTAGATATATTCTTAAGATAAATAAATAAATTAGTTATAAAATTATTAAGATTTTAAATAAAGTATACAAACTTCATAGAATCTCGAAAGTTTTATTGATAAAATAAAGGAACAAAGAAACCAAAAATTATGTAAATAATATTAATATTTCTAAATATATCATATATAATTTTTTTTATAAATCTATATAATTTATATAAAGTTATAACAAGTTTTAGAAAAAAATTATCAAAAAAGGGAAACCATTATTGCCAAAACCAAAATTTAAAATAACAAACTAAACTTTAAGGGACTGATCTTGCCAAATCACTAATTCCTTCACATCTTCTTCACCCAAATTCAACCATGGGTCAACCCAAGCTCTAACTCGCAAACCTGATTTCGATTCCTACTCATCCATGCACTATCCAGTTCAATCAAATTCATTTTGGCAGGTCTTTGATTGCATAAGTGATTACCAATCATCAATTTAACGGATTAAATATTGAATCAATCTAATCGCTTACCCAAACTACGAACTCTAAATTCAAAATTAAAAATCAGACTTAAAACGTATAAAATCCATAATTTATCAGTGGGTTACGTTCCTTTGTTTCATACGAGATCGTCTGTGTAAAGAACACTTGCTTTACAAAAACAATTAATACGTCGAGGTGTGAAGTTGACTGTTTATAAGCTCATCGTGCTATCAATATGTTTGAATGATTAAAGAATTAATTATTAGCAACCAAAATTTCATTCAATGTTATTAAGTATTGAAAACATCCCAAGTAAACAAGCATTACAATTGAAAGTTCTATCATTGTTTAATATTAAACTAAGTCCACTATGCTTATCTTATGTCTTAATCATGTCTTCATCCTAACATGTTACATATGTAAAATTGGTTTTGGGTCAACTGCATGAATAGTTGGTGAGTATAATATACAGTCTAAATAAATGTTTTAAAAATAAATGATATATTACAATTAGACTATTTAAAATTAGAATCTAGGCACATGTAAGTTACATGTTTGCACATAAGATGAATACAATAACAATAATGTTCATCTGCTCTGGCAGTCCACTGATGTATTGTTCAATCTTTTTGTACTCCTGGGTCACCATTCCCGGGCACAGTTTGCACAGTTCATGAAATCGGGAGGTATATCGCTCTATCTCAGATCCCTCCATCTTGTGGACCCATAACTGCTCCTCCAGCTTCTTGATTTCATTGCAAGGACAATACTCCTCTTTCAGTATCTTGATGAATTCCTCCCATGGAATTGAGTTTGCAGCCTCCAGACCTGGTGTCTGGACATGTGAATTCCACCAAGTGAGGGCATGTCCCTCCAGTGTCCCTGTTGTAAACTTCACCTTGTTGTCCTAGACACATTTACACATCAGAAGACTGATTCAGCCTTCTCAATCCACCGGAGCAGTCCCATCGCACCTTCCGATCCCTTAAAGGTATGGGGATGGCAACTAAGGAACGTTTTGAATGATCATCCTTTCGTGTTATTGTGCAATCCTGAGTTTCAGCAGTTAAGTTCACATGTTAGTGTTTGCGTGTCGTTTGTTATGTTAATCAAAACGATTTAAGGTTTCGTTAACGTTGTCGTTCCTGTTGGATTCACTCTGAATGTGGGTTGCCTCATACTCAGCAATCGCCTTTTTAACCCGGCATTCGACCATAGCTTTGATCGCCGCCGATCCGATGGCTCGGTTGTTAGCTCGAACGTACGTTCCTCTTCCCTCCATTCGTTAGTGTCTAAACACAACAGAGAGTTTGTGTTACTTATTGTTAAAACTAAGTGAGAGTTAGCATACATACAACACAATATATTTAAGTTAAACATAATATTTCATTAATGCTTTTCAAAAGAGTTACAAGACACTTTTTAACTTTAAATACTACCATTCAAAATGTTTGCATGGGCACAACCCGCCCATCTAGGTTCCTACTCCCACGAAACAAAAGGAAACACCTATCACTGGTTAACCAACGAGATGGTGGAAACTGAGTTTCCACTATCAGCCGGTCCATCCTCCTCCTCCTCGAAGGGTTCTTCTTCTTCATCCTCATCAGGATCCTCCTTGTCCTCGAAGGGTTCTTCTTCCTCCTCCTCGGGTGCCGACTCAACCGCTACCTGTGCAGCTACAATGTAACACCCCGACCGATGGCGGAAACGTCGGGATGCCACGAGGGATGTGTAGATTGTTCAAAAGCTCGTGGGCATCTAAATCCCATCATCATATATCAATCAATCAACCAAAATAATTACACAAAAATCATGTTCATCATGAAATAGTTACAACAAATACAAAAGAGATTTAGCTATCTAACTAAATTCTAGTCGCCAGATATTTAGTTATTTAGCTAAGTCCAAGACCCTATATGATGATGTCCAAAATAGAAGAGATCACCCTCTTCATCCTACTTGTCTCCATCACCTGAAACATGTAAGAAATCAAGTGTCAACTACAAAGTAGTTGGTGAGTAATCATAAGTTTTTATACTTAAAAGATTTTTTTATAAAATGGATTTAAGAGTTTAAGTTTAAAAAAAATGGTTTTATAAAAGGTTTAGATAAAATGAGTATAAAGGCTTATGATTTCCTGAGAAAATCCACAATAATACCTGTATGAGATAATCCAACCAATCCCCAAACTTAACAACCAAGCACATACACAAACACATAATCACATAACCAATCAGTCATAATCAATCACAGATAATTATAGTCAGAAAGAGATAATCAATCCACATAACCAATCAATCAATCTCAATATCAACATTCTCAAATAATATCTGTGACTATACATGGACATTATGTAATTAACATAAGTTAAAAACAAGATCTATGGAGTGGTAGCTAACCACGTGGCTATACATGAAGTCAAAGCAATTAACCGGAGTTAAAGGCGATGATTCACGGAGTGGACAACATCCACGTGACAATACATGATATCAAGCAATTAACCGAAGTTAACAGCAATGATTCACGGAGTTTGTGACAATACATGTAATCGTTGTTATTGACCGAAGTCAATAACAATGTTTACACGGATATATAATTATAAGAGACAATCCAATAATAATGATAATTTATAATTGTGAATATCATATTGATAAACAGGTATTAACCTTGTGTTATCAAAACAATATTTAATTGGTATACATGTTTCACCTCCGAGTTTTAAAACCAAACCAGTTTAAAGAAAGGGAGGTTATGAGAACTCACCTGAAGTCCTTAGTATATGTGTTCTCGTAATATGCGCGCTCGCGTATAAGATCCCAACTAACTCAGAAATCTGTATTTAATATGTTTACATTCATAAGTATTTACTTTTGATGTTCTGTTGTTTCGTTAACTTAGTTTGATTATTCTAAGTTGAACCGTTACACCCAACTTTTATTACTTACTATCATATAAGGATAAGTTGAACTCGTTAGTGTTTGATTATCATATATATCTATGGTGATTTTCTTTTACACCTATCCATAGGTTGTGAAGATATCATCCTTACAACTTATGTAGATACGTTCGTTGTTACATGCACGTGTAATCGTATTCATCCACCACACTTTAAATTATTAAAACTTAATGTAATATTTAAAGAAATTAGGTTTACATTATTCAACCCCACTGTTTAAATAGATTCATAACTTATGCTTTTTAAGAAACATGTGGTGGTCATTTCGTTCCACTTGCATGCCTACCTTCTTATAGTTTCCATGATCTTTAATCATTCTTTTCTCTACTTCGATGAACTTAGATCTTGTTTCCCCCAATGTGGGCAGCGAACCTATGGTATGATTGCCCTAGGTTCGGCCACCTTAGACCCCAATAGGTTCGGCCTTAGTGTTGCTCGAGTGCTAAGGTTCGGCCGAAGGTTATGGGCTCGTGAACACAATAGTTCGGCTAACACAAGGAAGAAGGTTCGTGAATGGCTGCATGGGTTCGCCTGGGTTTGTACAAAGAGGCGAGGTTCGTTGGGACCCTTAGGTTCGCGAGGGTTCGTG
Source organism: Mikania micrantha (assembly GCA_009363875.1). Classification (NCBI taxonomy): domain Eukaryota; kingdom Viridiplantae; phylum Streptophyta; class Magnoliopsida; order Asterales; family Asteraceae; genus Mikania; species Mikania micrantha. Next base: position 1,344,824 of record CM018694.1, on the reverse strand, counting down.
ACCACCTGATGCAGGTTCGCTACTGCTTATCCTAAGGTTCGGCCGACTAAGGTTCGGCTAAGTCCAAGGGCAATGGTTCGCGAAGGCCACAAGGTTCGTCTAGGTTCTAGTCTAAGCTGAAAAAGGTTCGTGAGCTCTCCTAGCTGCTGCAACAGGTTCGGCTCTATAGCTGAGTCGCGAACTAGAAACTCTAACTCCTTCATTTTCGAATTTTACAAGTTATGTGGTCGGCTATGGCTTCCCATGCATGAAGACTAACTCGATCAACAAATGTATGACCCAACAATCGCTTATAATGATATTGATGATAATTAGGGTATGCTTAAGTGTAAAAACAGAAAGAAAACTCAAGATTTACCTCGATTGGTTGATCAAAAACCGGGTTTCTTCGTATCCAATTGTTCCTCTTGATCACACGAACGCGTGGCTGCCAAGATCTCGCGAATCCGTCAGGTAACGAAGGAGGAATCGTAGAGAGAAGTTAGAGAGAGAGTGGGGTGGCGTTTTTCAGCTTTAGAGAGAGAGAGACTTGCAAGAATGAAGGAGAAGGGAAAAGAAATGGGTTTTTATAACCCGGTCGATCCCCACGTGTTTGGTCTCGTTTTTATCACGAAAATATTACGAAAACACTCGGTTTTTAACATAAAACATATTTAAACATAAAATGTTTAAATAATTGGTTTTCATTAATTAAAATGACTTAAATAAGTTTATTTCGTAAAACGATTTCGTTTACCAAATTAATTATTTTAAATAATGATTTATTCGATTTTGTTTAGGTTGTGATTCCTAATAAACGTTTTAAGTTTTCATTTATTAATTTAATATCGTTTGATATTATTAAATTATCTCGTCGAAACACGTTACTTACGTACGTATTTGTAAAGATCGTCACCTTTACGAATCCCACGCTCGTATCGTATTTCGATTCGATTTACGATTTATGGAATATCGTTTCAGAATATTATTCTTAATAATTATATTCGTGTGAATCGTCACTCACGCGAATACATTATTAAGTTAATAATTCTGAATCATCATTCGCGTTTAAGTAATGTTCGTAACCTCACTTCGCGTAATCAATTTCCAATTAAACCTTTATCATTTATTAATTTAAATATTATATTCCCAAACCAAAACCCACTAAACTCTAGTCACTGACACATCCATGATAGACCGAAATATGCATATATATAGGGCATATGCAGAGGTAGATCGCGACCTCCCCTACATCGTCCCACCGCTATTTCGATAAACCATGACCATGTGTCCTTGACTACGTTTAGTAGCCAAACCATACAAACTCCCAGTTCCATCCTCAAACCCATTCCAAACCAATAATCCATAATCATCAACAATAATACTGCGTTAAACTTTCTGGTTCTGTTTAGTTGAGTTACAACTAAACTTCCCATGGTTTACGCGTATAATATGTTATAAACATGCATACCAGTAATAGTGATAATCATCAAATAATGTGTCAATATTAGTAATTACAAAATATCAGGTCGTAACAGTACAATCGTACGGATGTACGGACAACATAAAGTACAGTGATGTTACATACAACCTCAACCATGGCCTATGCAGCTGGTGCTCGAGCCTCAGCTAGCTCGAGTCTGGCCTCAGTCATCTCCAATCGTGTTGTAACATCGCGTAACTATGCATCTACCTTATGCATAGTGTCGACCAAGTTATTGTGAAACTGGTCGGTGTCAGATAGCTCCTCCTCAAGCTGTGCTACTCTCTGGGTGATACGGTCCTCACCCTCCAGTAGGCCGATAATAGCCCCAGCTACTACGCTCCTCATATGTTTGAGCTCCATGTCCATCATTGCGACAAAGGTCGCGAATGCCTGCTCTAGTGGATAGCCTAGTGCTGGTAAGGTAGGCATGCATGAACTGCTGCCTAAGGTCTATGGTGGGGTACTTGCTTCCCACGTATCCATCTCTGAACCATGTCGGGATACCAATCCCAATCCTAAGTGTTGCTACGAGAGTGAACACACATGATCTCTCCTCTATAGTTCTCTTACCTAGGTTACGCTCGCGGTTATCGGGCATTCCTGTTAATTTCGTTTCCATGAGTACATATAAAAATGTAATATCTAAGTGTAGTGTCTAAGTGTAGAGCTATGGCTATATTCTAAGTTTACTACATTCAAACCTAGTTCTCTATAACTAAGGATCTGATGCGAGTTTGTCACACCCCAAAATTACCACTTGCAATGCCAGGCCGCTGGGTGTGATGTGGCAGGATCAGATACGTTGGTCATATAGAATGACTCTATATGCTTTTTAAAAGTACACAGCTATATTAGAAATAACCAAAGTAGTTTAAATGTTAAGCAGTGGATAATAAATGTTTGCACGGCGGAATTTATAAGTAGACACTACATTGTTTTACAAAACACGATAACATAAAATGTTTCAAAATATGAATTAATGCATGCAAGACCCTCTTCCTGAGACTCCTTGTGCATCCTAGCTTCGTGGATTCAATTACCTAAGAATACATGATAAAACGTGTCAACATAAAGTTGGTGAGTTCACATGTTTAAGTAATAATAAAACAGTTAACGAGATATATTCTAGGCATGTTAAGTTGTAGACCATAGGTCCCGAGTGTATGTGTTGCACCTCTACCGAAACTGGACTGTTAGATGCCTCCGCCAAGTCTATCATAAAAACTATGGCATTAGTTCGATATTACGCTCGTCCTGACCATCAGTCAGAGTTGTCATCGAGCGGGGTTTGTCAGACCCAATACTACTATCCTATAAGCCTCGTTCGTGTTTAACTAACGGTAAGGTTTTGTGAGGACTTTGTTACGATATAAGCACACTCAAAAATTGTTTGTACAACATAACAGTCATATATCTAAAAGTTGTTTGCAATATATTATCCCCCAAGATTAATGAGAAACAGTTAAGATAGAAAATGGAGCCGTAAACTCACCTGAGTTGTAGTTGTTATTGTTATTGTGAACGGTTGTCCTTAACTATCACCTATATCATATAGGTATTGTGAGTTCGAGTTGGTGTTCGCAGTCATGTTCATGTTCGTTTTTGTGTTCATGTTCGTATTGGCCTATCTAGACCATGTTTGTGTCCAAACAACTCCAAGCTGTCGTGTTTGCTCATGTTTGACCGTGTTTACTAGGTTTGACCGTATTGACTCAATGACACGTTGGTGACTTGTTAGTTTATTATTATTCGTTTAGTGTTTGTCATTTCTCACATATTGCATGTAAACACATAAATTACATTCAATGGATGACTTACTATTTATAGTAAGTTTCTATTTGTAGCAGGTTTCTATTTTTAGTAAGTTTGCATAAATTCTCATTTTAACATTCTAGCATGCTTGTTTTCCCTATATGATCATGTTATCACATAGCATGTTGTCACAGGTCATAAATTAAGCATGTAATCCATTTTAAGTAATCAAAGTTACTATTTATAGAAAGTTCTTATATTTATAATGTTTTAACACCAATAATCATGCAACGACTTTCATATCATCATAACAAGGCATTTTAAAACACATTTCACCATCTAACATGTTCCTATAATGTATTCTAGCGAAATCCCCGATTCAAAGTTTCCATTAATAGCAAGTTTGTCAATAAACTCATTTTAATCATCAATAATCCATTCCAATAAGTTCATAAGATCATTTTTCATCATTAAAACACTCAATCATAACCAAAACCCTCATGCATGTAGTGTTCTTAAAATAAAGTTTCTATTTATAGAAGCCCATGAACCATACCCATCTTTCTTTAATTCAAACATTCCTATCATGTTGTTATTCGCATAATTAACCACAAATAATCATTCAAGTCTACTATTCATGCTTATAACATCCCCTAACATCATTTTTCATTTTCAAAGTTACTATTTATAGTATCATATGCCAAAATCATCCATTTCATTAAATCAACCTAGCTAACTTGTCCATATCATCATTCTTATGCAAGAATTATCATATTAACATACATAATATGTCTAAAACATCATTTATCATCATTGCACTCAACAAAAGTTACTATTTATGGTAATATGAACAAATCATCATACAATGACATCAATATACTCAATAGATCCTTCTAATACTTCAAATCAGCAAACCAAAGCTTCAAATACAGATTCGTAAGTTCCTAAAGTCGTGCATGTGTCACTTACAGTGTTGCATGTGTGTTCATATGTGAGAATAACCATCAAAACTACCTCAAGAGACTCTTAAACACCAATATGATGCTGGATTCATGTCCAAGTTGGCTGAATAGGAGCTAGAGTGATGATTCTTGTGGTTTTTGTCTGTAGCAAGCTTCTAACACTTCCTCTCTAGTCTTCTAGGCTCCAAGACTTGAAGGTGGATTCAAAATGGCTCTTCTATATCTCCAGAGGGTGGGATGTGGTTCTTGGGTGTCGCACCCCGAGAAATCCCGTCCCTTCCGGGGCGCGACGCGGCGGCAGATTGTCAGGATCGCAGTCTCCTGTCACACAACATGCGAGACCTATATGTCTGATTTCGTACGTACATCCAATAATTTGGATAAAACAGTTTAGTAATATCAGAGTTGCGGAAGTGAAGTATAAATTAACAAAACAGTTTAATCATTCATAGTTGCGGAAGCGTTAAATCAAAATGGTTTTCAAAGCGATACGTGACAATAGTAGCGGAAGCGATTAAAGTTGTTTAACATTACACAATATATCAAATGATAATAATTGCTTGATAAACTAAGACACTTAAACAGATGCATGCGACTCCAGCCTAGCATCCTATTCCTGGTGCGCGTGCCTTAGTTACCTGAGAAAACATGCGAGTAAAAAGTCAACACAATGGTTGGTGAGAGCACAGGTTTGTAATCAGCAGTAAACATCAAAATGTTTAAAGTAAATATTGAGCATGTCTATTTTTCAATACAATGCAATATCAATTGATAGCTAGTCAATATGTTTTTATATCATATGCGGGTTCGCAACCGAAGCTAACATGCTGCCTCCCGCCCTATCCATCCAAGATATGGCAAATGTTGTTTGGTCAATTATGCACTGTTCCGACCTCCAGTCGGGGTGGCCATACGGCTCGCAACAGTGGGGCTTGTCAGGCCCAAATAGTACTATTCAGAATTACCACGCTGAGCGCAACGCGCTATTAACGGTTCGAGGTGTGTTTAATGAGGACTTATCAGTTTGTGGATGAATGCCACACATATGTATATACGATATTAGCATGTACAAAAATAACCAAAAGTGTGTAAGTTGTTCAAAAACAGTTGTATGCAATGTTTTCTCCCCCAAAGGTAGAAAATGTAAAAAGGGGCCGTGAACTCACCTTAGCGAGGTGAACAAATGTAAGCGTAAGCTCCTGTGTCGTCGGGTGGTCAGTCACCGGCTACCTATATCGTATATTACACGTGAGTTCGTGTAAGTGATCAATAACTCTCGGTTGATCATGTCTGTCTGCGTTGGTCTACATTGACCGTGTTTGACCGTGTGTGTCGACGACCCGTTGGTGAACCATGTGTTGGTTGTGTATTGTGAAACATTCGTGTTAGTGCTCGTTGTGTGCAAAACGCGCAAGTCGCGTCTATGGACAACTTACCATTTATAGTAAGTTCACAAGCATATTGATTTTAGAGTTCTAGCATGTTCATTAGTCCTACGTGATCATGTTAACACATAGCACATCATCATACGGAGTTACATAATTCGTTTACAACATGTTTGCACATAAAAGTTTCCTAAAATGGAAAGTTTCCAATTGTAGCATTCGTGACATCAGAAACCATCTAACTTAGTATCAAATCATCATACTACAACATAATAAGTCATTTAGCATGCTCGAATCACACATCATGTTTACAAATCGGTTTTTGTAAAAATAAAGTTACTATAAATAGTAACTTTGTAGTTTTGCATAAAATGACCATCTTAATATTTCTAAACCAATTTTCATGTCACCAATCATCATAATAACCAATCTAACATCATTTAAACATGCAAACATGGTCCATAACATCATCTAGCAACATTTTGACCCGAAAAGTTACTAAATATAGTAACCATGTTAAAAGTGACTATAATCACATTCAAAATTACATTCTTAAGTTTCTAATCATCATAATATCATCCAAATAACATGTTCATACACATTCTTAAGTGTTTCATCTGATAAGCACTTTTTCAGGTTCGAGACATGAAATATGTTGTGCACTCCGTCGAATTCGGTTGGCAAGTTGAGTTGGTATGCCACTGGACCAATCCTTTTTAGGATCTCGAAAGGTCCAATGTACCGTGGGTTCAATTTGCCTCGTTTACCAAAACGAATGACGCCTTTCCATGGCGAAACTTTCAGAAGGACTTTGTCTCCTACCTGGAATTCCAAAGGCTTTCGGCGTTTGTCGGCATAGCTCTTTTGACGATCACGAGCTGCTGCCATGTGATTTCTGATTTGCACGATTTTCTCCGTCGTTTCGTGTACAAGTTCCGGGCCAGTGAGCTGACTGTCGCCCACTTCCGCCCAACAGATAGGTGACCGGCATTTCCTGCCATAGAGTGCCTCAAAAGGCGCTGCTTTGATGCTTGTGTGGTAGCTGTTGTTATAGGAAAATTCTACCAACGGCAGGTGAGTTTCCCAACTATTTCCAAAGTCCACTACGCACGCTCGTAGCATATCTTCAAGAGTTTGTATCGTACGTTCACTCTGGCCATCAGTTTGTGGGTGGTATGCTGTACTCATATCCAACCGCGTGCCAAGTGACTTTTGCAATGATTTCCAGAAGTTAGAAGTGAATCTGGTGTCTCGATCTGAAATGATGGAGATTGGCACTCCATGTCGTGAGACCACTTCTTTGACATAGATTCTGGCTAGTTTTTCCATCTTGTCGTTCTCCTTGATCGCGAGGAAATGTGCTGACTTAGTTAGTCGGTCCACAATCACCCATATTGTGTCACACCCACTTGGGGTACGGGGTAATTTGGTGATGAAATCCATGGATATTTGTTCCCATTTCCACATGGGGATCTCAGGTTATGTGAGTAATCCAGATGGTTTCTGGTACTTGATCTTGACTTTCGCACACGTCAAGCATTTGCCCACGTAGGTGGCAATGTCGGCTTTCATATGTGGCCACCAGTAAAGTATCTTCAGATCATGATACATTTTATCAGATCCAGGGTGAATGGAATATCGGGATTTGTGAGCCTCGTCCATCACAAGGTCTCGTATGTTCCCATGATGCGGAACCCAGATGCGTTCCATGAAATAGTGTAAGCCATCGGCTTTTACTTTAAGGTGTTGCTCCATTCCCCTTAGTGGTTCTGCCGCTAGGTTTTCAGGTTTAAGTGCCTCCACCTGGGCATTACGTATTTGCTCAGGGAGGTTGGGAAGAATGGTGAGTTGTAAAGCTCTTACCCTCTTGGGTTTCGGTGTATTCTTCCGACTTAGGGATCGGCCACTACATTGGCCTTCCCCGGGTGATACTTGATGGCACACTCATAGTCGTTTAGGAGTTCGAGCCAGCGACGCTGTCGCATGTTCAGTTCCTTCTGCTCGAATATATGTTGGAGACTCTTGTGATCAGTATATATCGTACACTTGGTACCATATAGGTAGTGTCTCCAGATCTTAAGTGCAAATACCAAGGCTCCAAGTTCTAAGTCGTGGGTGGTGTAGTTCTTCTCGTGTACCTTCAGTTGTCGAGAAGCATATGCGATCACCTTCTCTCGCTGCATCAGCACGCATCCGAGCCCTTGTATCGAGGCATCGCAATATACTACAAAGTCTTCCGTCCCATCGGGAAGGGATAGGATAGGTGCACTACAGAGCTTCTGCTTGAGAAGTTGGAATGCAGCTTCTTGTCTTTCAGTCCAGAGGTATTTCTTGTCCTTGTGGGTTAAGGCTGTGAGTGGTTGGGCTATCTTTGAAAATCTTTCGATAAATCGCCGATAATAGCCTGCCAAGCCTAGGAATTGTCGCACCTCAGTTGGGGTCTTTGGTGCTTCCCAGTTCTTGATTGCCTCTATCTTAGACTTATCCACATAAATCCCTTGTTCATTAACAACATGTCCCAAGAATTGGACTTCTCGGATCCAGAAGTCGCATTTTGAGAGTTTAGCGTACAGCTTCTCTTTTCGTAGCAGTTCAAGAGTCAATTGAAGATGCTCTTTGTGTTCCTCCTGGGTTTTGGAATAAATGAGAATATCATCTATGAAGACAATGACGAACTTGTCGAGGTATGGTTTGCACACTCTATTCATGAGGTCCATGAATACTGCAGGTGCATTGGTTAGCCCAAACGGCATGACCAAAAACTCGTAATGGCCATAGCGAGTGCGAAATGCTGTTTTGGGAATATCCTCTTCCTGAACCCTTAGCTGATGATACCCAGATCGCAGATTGATCTTGGAGTAGTAACTCGATCCTTGTAGTTGATCGAACAGATCGTCGATCCGAGGTAATGGGTAGCGGTTCTTGATTGTTACTTTGTTTAACTCCCGGTAGTCGATGCACATACGAAACGTGCCATCCTTTTTCTTTACGAATAAGACCGGAGCTCCCCAAGGTGAGAAGCTTGGTCTAATGAAACCCTTGTCCAACAGCTCTTGCAGTTGATTGGACAGTTCCTGCATTTCCGAAGGTGCAAGTCGATATGGTGCTCGTGCGATAGGTGCTGCTCCCGGCACAAGGTCTATGCGGAACTCCACTTGTCGAGGTGGTGGAAGTCCTGGTAGATCCTCCGGGAAAACGTCGGGATATTCGCATACGACTGGGTTGTCTTCTATCCTTTTCTCCTCTTCAGTCTTGTCGGTGATAAGCGCCAATATGGCAGTGTATCCCTTTCGTAAGCATTTGTGAGCTTTCATGCACGAGATGATGTTCAGAGGAGTGTCACTCCTTTCGCCCTTGATGTCTAGAGTTTCTCCGCTAGGGAGAGGTATGCGCACAACCTTGTCGTGCCAAATGATTTCAGCCTGGTTTTTAGACAACCAATCCATGCCCACTACGACATCAAAACTGCCTAGTGTAACCGGCATGAGGTCAATCTTAAATTTATGGCCTGCTAGCTCTAAAGTGCATTCTCTCAGAATGTGCTTAGTTACAATCAATTTACCATCAGCTAGCTCTACTGTATATTCAACTTCTAAGGGTGTTGGGGTTATGGCAAGTATCTCACTAAAGTCCTTAGATATAAAGCTTTTCTCAGCTCCAGTATCAAACAATACAGTAGCATAATTATCGTTTAAGAGATACGTACCGGTTGCAAGGTTGGGATCCCTCCTGGCCTCCTTGGCCCCAATCACGAAGGCTCGTCCCCTCGCTCCATTGTTCCCGTTGTTGTTCGGTTGGTTGTTGTTCTTTTTCAGGTGCGGGCAATCCTTCTTGAAGTGCCCTGGTCTCCCACATTCGAAGCAACCCTTCGGTGCTTCAAGTTGTTGCTGTTGTTGTGGCTGCTGCGGGGTTTTTGTCATTAGTTCACCCCTGCAGTTTTTGGCTGCATGTCCCCCTTTTCCGCAGCGCTGACATTGGAAGCGGCCACATTGACCCGGTGCATGATGGAAGTTGCACTTGTGGCATTTGGGGTGTTTTCCAGCATAACCTCCTTGATTCTGGGTGGTTGGAATGGGTGGGGCATAAGCTTGGGTTGATCCAAACTTACGTTGCTGTGGTGGTGGTTGGAGAGTGGTTGGTTTGTTCTGGGTGTCATCCCATTTCCGTTTGCCCTTGTCGTTGGTTGTGGTCACAGCACCACGGGGTGGCAAGAGTCCTTGTGCAACTGCCGAATCAGTGAGCTTGTGAGTCAGTCGCACAGCTTGTTGCATGGTGATGGGGTCAGCAGAGAGCACCATGCCCTGAATTTGAGGTGGCAGTCCATCAATGTACTTCTCTATATGTTTGAAGGGTGGGGTTGCCATTTCCGGGCACAGATTTGCTAACTCATAAGATCGAGCGGTGTAAGCCTCGACTTCGGAACCAATCATCTTATGGTTCCAGAATTCCGTTTCCAGTTTCTGCACTTCACCGCGAGGACAGTACTCACGGTTCAACATTTGTTTAAAGTTATCCCAAGGCAGAGCGTTGGCTGCATCAAGCCCTAGGTTCTGGACGTTGGCATTCCACCAAGTGAGGGAAGCTCCCTCGAACGTCCCTGCAGCGAACTTGACCCTGTCCTCGTTCCTGCAGTTGCTCATGGCGAACGCTGATTCCGCCTTCTCAATCCAGCGTAATAGCCCAACGGCTCCCTCAGTGCTGCTGAATGAATGGGGTTTGCAATCCAGGAACATCTTGAACGTGCAGAGAGGTGGGTTAGGGTTTGCTCCTTGGTTCAGTAGATCTTGGTTACGGGCAGCTTCCTGTGCAGCAAGTACCTCCTCAACTCGTTCGTTGATGAGGGCGTTCAACTCAGCTTGAGTCAGGTTGATGTTCCCACGTCCGCCTGCATTCCTGCGTCCTCCACGTCTTCCAGCCATGATCTTCATAGCGAGAATAAGTGTTAGTGTTTGTCTAATGACTAATGTAGTGTGTGCAATAGGTACTGTAAAGTACATGTAGAGCTATCGGCTCTCCCCATCACGGGTAGTCACGTGCTGTGATGAACGTAATGCATAAAAGATGTGGCATGTGTGCAAGCATCATAATACTAAGCACTAAGTGTTGTGTGGAGACTAGTGGTTATAGACTAAGTTCACTAAATGCAAACCTAATTCGCAATAACCGGAGGCTCTGATACCAATCTGTCGCACCCCGAGAAATCCCGTCCCTTCCGGGGCGCGACGCGGCGGCAGATTGTCAGGATCGCAGTCTCCTGTCACACAACATGCGAGACCTATATGTCTGATTTCGTACGTACATCCAATAATTTGGATAAAACAGTTTAGTAATATCAGAGTTGCGGAAGTGAAGTATAAATTAACAAAACAGTTTAATCATTCATAGTTGCGGAAGCGTTAAATCAAAATGGTTTTCAAAGCGATACGTGACAATAGTAGCGGAAGCGATTAAAGTTGTTTAACATTACACAATATATCAAATGATAATAATTGCTTGATAAACTAAGATACTTAAACAGATGCATGCGACTCCAGCCTAGCATCCTATTCCTGGTGCGCGTGCCTTAGTTACCTAAGAAAACATGCGAGTAAAAAGTCAACACAATGGTTGGTGAGAGCACAGGTTTGTAATCAGCAGTAAACATCAAAATGTTTAAAGTAAATATTGAGCAGGTCTATTTTTCAATACAATGCAATATCAATTGATAGCTAGTCAATATGTTTTATATCATATGCGTGTTCGCAACCGAAGCTAACATGCTGCCTCCCGCCCTATCCATCCAAGATATGGCAAATGTTGTTTGGTCAATTATGCACTGTTCCGACCTCCAGTCGGGGTGGCCATACGGCTCGCAACAGTCGGCTTGTCAGGCCCAAATAGTACTATTCAGAATTACCACGCTGAGCGCAACGCGCTATTAACGGTTCGAGGTGTGTTTAATGAGGACTTATCAGTTTGTGGATGAATGCCACACATATGTATATACGATATTAGCATGTACAAAAATAACCAAAAGTGTGTAAGTTGTTCAAAAACAGTTGTATGCAATGTTTTCTCCCCCAAAGGTAGAAAATGTAAAAAGGGCCGTGAACTCACCTTAGCGAGGTGAACAAATGTAAGCGTAAGCTCCTGTGTCGTCGGGTGGTCAGTCACCGGCTACCTATATCGTATATTACACGTGAGTTCGTGTAAGTGATCAATAACTCTCGGTTGATCATGTCTGTCTGCGTTGGTCTACATTGACCGTGTTTGACCGTGTGTGTCGACGACCCGTTGGTGAACCATGTGTTGGTTGTGTATTGTGAAACATTCGTGTTAGTGCTCGTTGTGTGCAAAACGCGCAAGTCGCGTCTATGGACAACTTACCATTTATAGTAAGTTCACAAGCATATTGATTTTAGAGTTCTAGCATGTTCATTAGTCCTACGTGATCATGTTAACACATAGCACATCATCATACGGAGTTACATAATTCGTTTACAACATGTTTGCACATAAAAGTTTCCTAAAATGGAAAGTTTCCAATTGTAGCATTCGTGACATCAGAAACCATCTAACTTAGTATCAAATCATCATACTACAACATAATAAGTCATTTAGCATGCTCGAATCACACATCATGTTTACAAATCGGTTTTTGTAAAAATAAAGTTACTATAAATAGTAACTTTGTAGTTTTGCATAAAATGACCATCTTAATATTTCTAAACCAATTTTCATGTCACCAATCATCATAATAACCAATCTAACATCATTTAAACATGCAAACATGGTCCATAACATCATCTAGCAACATTTTGACCCGAAAAGTTACTAAATATAGTAACCATGTTAAAAGTGACTATAATCACATTCAAAATTACATTCTTAAGTTTCTAATCATCATAATATCATCCAAATAACATGTTCATACACATGCATGCTTACCACTTTCACTACATCATCATCTTGTAACTCAAAAGTTACTAAAAATAGAAATAATCATAAATAAACCATTTTAACATCATCTATTCATGAAATCATCATCCAATGTTATCAAGAAACATATCTATATACTCAAAATCATTCTAACCATCATGGATCATACATGCATGGCATTATAATGTCATAAATCATCATTTCAAGCATATAGGTTCATACTCATCACTTTAGATCATCATAAAACTCAATCTAAACATCATAGATCATCAAGAAACACATTTATATCATCAAACCCAGATTCAAACCACAAGAAATTCATGCATGTGATGGGTGGGTGCTTGCATGTGAGTGGATCTTCATGCATGTGGGTTTTTACCCATTGCATGTTCGATCTAACTATCAAGGAGCAAGTAAAACTACCATAGATGCTCTAGATCGCTGGAATGAAGTTGAATCAAGGATTTGGCAGCTCCAAGAGTGGCTGGAAATAAACTCTTAGTGGCTTCAAGTGGTGGTGTGTTGATGGTGATGAGTTCCAAGCTTCCTTCTATGCTCCAATGGCTTCCTGGGAGCTTCAAAGCTTCATCAATGGAGTTTTGCTGGTGAAATGATGAAGGAACAGAGGTAGGAACTCGAGATAGAGGTGTTATGGCCGAGAGAATAGGATTAGAATGATTAAAGTGAGATAGGTTGAGTGTAAATCTAATTTTTGCGATCTGTGCATGTCAGGCGTAACGCTTGAAGTGGGCTAAAGATCTTAGGCGTTACGCGCGGATGGAATTTGTGTCCGGCTGATTTCTTTGTTCCGCGCGCATCGCCCAGTACCAGGGCTCCGGGTCAGGCGTAGCGCCTGGCCCATATGTTAGGCCCACTAAGCCTGTTTTGTTGTTCTAGGCCCGTTCTTGCCCGTTTCTCGACTGTAGAACATCGTTCGAGCGTCGTTTGGACTCTAATAGTCAATTACTAGCCATAATTGACTTGTGAAGTGTTTCGGTGTTTAAGTGTTGTGACGTTCACCAACGTTCGTGAGACTCGTGTGTGTTTCGGTAATTCCTCGAATTATCGATGATTGTTTGTGTTCGTGTCTAACGAAGTGTTTGCACGCTTGATTAATCCTAATCAACGTGTGATGCACAATTCAATAATTCCCCGAACTATTGTTTTGCGTAAGTGTTGTGTTTGCCACACTTGGTTTCCAAAACCAATGTGCAATGTACGATTCGATAGCTCCACGAACTATCGTTTCGCAGTAGTTTGTGTTCAACTCATCTAATCAATCATAATTAAATGAAATGCAACAAGTATGAATGTGAAATGTAAAGAATGTAAGAATCGCAATTCACCTGAAATTGCCGGGTGTCACATTGGGTGTGTTCTTGGCCAAGCAAGGCGACTGAGTTCAGATGTGGTGTTAAAGATATGAAGTGGAAAGTATGGGTGGCTTTTTATAATGTTTTAAGCTTCTGGCAGGCTTCGCGTACCTCCAAGAGCTTCCCCCGGAATGCTTGGCGGAACGCCAAGGACAAAATAGTCGGGTACTCCTCCAGTACACGCCGCATATCGCCAAGGTGGAAGTGTATCGGTCGTGGCGTATCACGAAGCTTTTCAGTTGAATTCAAATCACCCGCCCATCCTTCGCGTACTGCGAAGGATCTCGCCGGGCCCCTTCGCGTACCACGACGGATCCTCGGCTGGCCTAATGGCCCATTTTTATTTATTTGATTCGCTTTTCGTCCGATTTTCGTTATCGTTTTTCGACCTTTGTCTTGATTTTGTTTGTTCTTTGTTTATATGTCATTCAATTATTGTTCAATTGCATAAATTTTTCGATGTTTCACTAACGTTCGTTCATTCGAGACACGTGTGTGCGTTTAAGAATACTAACCGAATTATCGCGCATTTGTCTGTGTTTGGACTACTGTGCCACGTGTCACACTAAATTGAAGAAATTCTAGTGCCACGTATCAAATAATAAATTAAATTATTATTTAATTATAATGAATGCTGACCTGGAAATTGCGAGTTGTCATAGATATATATATGTATGCATGCATGCATGCATGCATGCATGCATGTATGTATGTATGTATGTATGTATGTATGTATGTATGTATGTATGTATGTATGTATATGTATGCATGTATGTATTTATATGATACATATGATAATTCTTTAAAATTTATCTTATTAACAACCTGTCACACCTTCATTTTCCCACTGTCGGAATCATACCGTTTAGGGCGTGACAAACCAGGATCTTAGTCATTAGACATAATGAAAGACCATTATATGCTTTTCAAACATAATTCAGCCACAAATGTAATAAACAAAAAGTAGCGTTGCAGAAGCGTTTTAAAATCCATGACAAAACATGACAGTTGCAAAAACATAAATTACAATTTTCAATGTCTCCTTCCAAACATATAAACAAAAAGATCCATGAGACTCAATTCGTCCTAGTCCCTGCTTGCTTGTGCTTGTGTCCTAGTGTCCTGAGAAAACATGTAAGTATAGTCAACACAAGGTTGTGTGTACACATGTTTGTATATATAATCACAAATGTTTGCACAAAATGTTTGTAAATAATGTTTGCAAATCACATAATCACATATTGCATAGTTCATGATAGCTAGTCATTTGTATTACTTCTACAAGTGGTCGACACCGAAGCTGTAACATCCGTGCCGGAAACGTCACTGGAACAGTGATCTGAACAGTAATATGAACAGTAAATCAGGTACAACTTTTATGCATTTCAGTGTGAGTTCATATTCATATCATATACTACTATCACTTCATGAATCAAACAGTGAATTGATAATCATTTCAGAGAAACAAAGTTCAGAACAATGGTTCTTGAGCCAGATAATTATCTGGCAACACAGAACCATCATGTGATTATTTGTTAGGATTTTATTACGTATAAACGTATGTGAAGCTTTACAGAACAAAACAAAACGGATGTTGTTACGTGAATGATAAATCGACGGATTATTCGTATAGGTGACGACCTGTACGAATATATCTGAAGGTTAACGTTCTGAATGATATTCGATAATTAGAAAACAATATTGAAAAGTATAGTTATTGCCGTGTTCGTACGGGTGACGGTTCGAACGAATATGCGCGATAACCGTACGATTCGATTTTGAACAGTAAATTAATAATTGTGAAAATTTAAAATAAACAGAAGATAATTAGTTAATTTATTAGGAATCACAACCTAAAATAATTTTATAACTTCTATTTTTAAAACCGTAACGTTTCGTTACGAAAAACGAAACGAAACCAACACTTTTACGCAAAACCGAGTAACCGAAACGAACCCGAACTCACTCGGGGTATAAATACCCGGAATGAGCCTTCTTCTTCATTCATCACCTCCACTTTCTCACTCTAAAACCCTAATCCGGCCACCACCTTCTCTCTAACTTCTCTCTACCATAACTCATCCATTTCTCAATGAAATCGCGTGATTCTTGAACCAAAACGAAGCTCTCATCGCCCTCTACACGAAAGTACAAAGGATCTGCCCTAAGAACCTCTAAATCGCAGGTAATCTGAGCTCAAACATGGCGATTTTAGGGTTTTCTAAACCCTAAGATCGAACCCACCATGAACCGGTTTTTACACCACTTCGACCCTTAGGAGTCACTCTATTACACCTTAGAATGATGTAGGAACCAAACCCCTTCAACCCCTAGTCGATTAATCTGAAAATCGTGTGCAGCCACTACCCTACGTCGCCGCGACCGAATGAAGGCCATCAGGTGGCCGAGTGGCCAAACCCTTCTTCGGCTGGACCACATTCGCCGCATAAGACCACTGCCGAAGCAGCCTGGGCCGAATGGCTAGCCACAAGCCGAATGATCTCATTCGATCGGCTCTTCTTCATTCGCCCATCCTTCATTCGGTCAGCACCTTAGTCGGGGTTAGCCTCATTCGATCGGGTGCCTTCATTCGACCACCACTCAGTCGGCCAAGCCATTCGGCGGTGGCCCAACTCAGTCGGTCCAATCCATACAGCCTCTTTCGGCCATAAATCCATTCGAGAGGTTATGGCTGTGATTCGGTCGACCATGTGGCAAGATGGATAGAAGGGTGTGAGTGCATGGGGTTTACATGGAAACATGCATGGGAAAGAAATCAAATAGGGTTAACACAAATGTTACTAAAGAATAGGAAGGTTAGATCATGGGTTATTTCATGTGGGGAATCTATTGAGAATCAAGGACCAAGGTATAAAGTTATGGTGTCGATTTAACTATTCACACCAAATACCTAGACACTTCATAGAACGTATAGCTACTTTACGTGGTTCAATTGAACTATCTCGGATGGATTATACAAAGACTCAATCAAAGAATCATTGGGTAATCAAAAGGTTAGTATTTGGGCCCAAGGTCAATCCAATTGGATTAGCCCAAGCCCATTATGTGCAAGATTCCATTTTCTTAAATTAATTATGTTTTTAATAAAAGAAGTTAAATAGTAAACTTTATTAAAATAATTAAATGATTTCTAAATTGAAGTTTAACTTAAAATAAATGATCTTAAAAATGTGTTAAATAAAGATTTGTGAATTAATTAAAATAAGCTCTAATCATCTAATGTTTAGTAGTAATAATATGGGGACATGGGTCTATTACGGGTAATAAGTTAGACTGAGTTAGATAAAGTCATAGAAACACATTAGCAACTTAGGACACTTAGTTGCACATCGAGACCAAACCCTAGTTACAACAACTACCGTATGTACTTATCGTATTCGAATTCTTTTAAAACAACTCAGGGACTGAAGATACCTAGGCAACAATCAAAGAGCGCGCATATCTTTTGTGGTAATTCATTTCAGAGCAACACAGGTGAGTTCATTGCCCCTTTTCTAACATTTTTGTTTTAAAAACGCGGGGCTGAGAAGCATGCGTAAACTGTTTTATTTAAACTGTTTATTTAAATGCTTTTATTGTTATATGTCTTTACATATATATGTTTGTTGATACTCCTAGACTCCTGTCTAGGAAATTATTAAGCTGATCAAATTATCAAATTAATTAAAGTACTCTTATGAGTAATACTTTAATTCTAAACTCTAAACAAACCCCTAGTCCATTCAGTTCAAATTCAATAATCTAAATTCAAAGTGAAATCATATGAACTAAATCAAAAGATCATATTCAAAGGAAACTTAACTCAGTGTGTGATCTGAGAACCAAGAATCATAATCATAAATCAAGTATCATTGTAAATCATGGGAATTCAAAAGATCAAGATCAAGAGGCTCAAGGAATCAGAAATCATAAATGTGTGTGAATCATGAAAATAATGAAATCATTACAATCTAATGAAATCATTAATACTCAAGTTAAGGTGGATGTCAGTTGTATAGGGAATCAAGACCACGTGTAACACACATATAAAGTCCCTTCAGTTATAGAAGACTCTTGTGGTCAGGCTATACGGGCAATAACATGAACTATCAAAGGTGATCAATATCAAAGTCAAATCAAGAGAATCAAGAGATCAAGAACCACAGGATATCCTTAAAGTCCCCGCATGTACAGAAGACCTTTGGGTCAAGCTGTAAGGGCAAAACATTAAAATCCCGTTCAGTTCAGGTGTACTCCTTGTGAGCTAGGCCTGACATGGGTCACGTGTGAGAGGTTACAACTTGGACAACCACCAACAACTAAGTCTAATTGATTGAGTCAAATAAGACCCAATCCTCATGTCTTAGTTGTATTTAAATGTTTTATTTAATTATTTAATTAAATGTTTAACATTATATTTATATCATTGACTTTTGGGAAAATCATGTATCTATGATGAACTCAAGAGAATCAAAGGTAAATCGAGTTTTGGGAAAACAAAATCTAAATCAAAGGTGTGTAGGGTAAAAATGCTTAATTATCATTAACAACAGTGTCATATGCATATTAGTATGTGGTGGGATGGCGTCTGGGCGAGTTTGTTGACTTGACCCAGGGGTATGCCCTATATATAAGCATACCGATATGGATATTACATGTGAAGTTAATGAGGTTAGGGTCTTTACCGAAGGAGGTTTTCAAATCATTATCACTTCATTTTCAAATCATTATCAAATCATTTCCAAATCATTTTCAAATACTAAACTACATGAACTCACCAACCATCTATTGACTTTGTTTTTGCATGACTTCTCAGGTGACGAACAGGTCAACTGAAGAGTTATTACTTTTGGATTAGGTTACAGATAGAGGACCTAGATTTTTGGACTGCATACTCTTGGACATCATACCAAGTTATTTTGTATATCTTGTGCACACACAAGAATGAAGACTTATGATGTGATTGTAGATTTACGTTGTTAAATTATAAACTTATCTGATGTAATTTAACCTTGTAATTCTATTTTGCTTAGCAAGTTTCTCATTTAGATATATCATGTGCAATGTAAACAATCTGATCATTTCGATTATCACTCACGATATAACGCCCCGGGAACCTTCTGCCCGTCGGGGAAACCCGATCCTACCCCGCCGGCTCGGGGTGTGACAGATTGGTATCAGAGCCATGGTTATAGAGAAATATAGGTCACTTATTTAAATGGTTTGGCCTAGACTATAACCTAGGGACCCTGCATGTAGAGAACATAGGAATTAGGAATATACTTGCATTGTGTCTTCTGCATTCGATCATTGCACTAACCAATATTTTATTGGTTATGATTAGAATGTCACCAAGAAGACAACCATCACCGCCTCTCCCTTCGCAGGAGACGGACCCAGCATTCGAGGCATTTGCAACCCTAATCACTGAACAGTTGGTGGCGATTCTCCCTGGAATCATCACTCGAATCAGGAACAGTGAGGAGTTTGCTAGGAACTTCCCACTACTTGCTGCAGAGAAGAAGGAATCGGAAGGAGGAGAAACAAGTAGGAAGCGAAAGCGGTGTTGTTCTAAGAAATCAAGAGATCATGTAATCTACACTGAGGCCATTCCCCTTCGCCAGATGGCCGTTGCTTCAGAGTCAGAGGGTCGTCAGTCTTATGCTGGCAAATTTCCTTTATGTGCCATGTGCGGTCTTCACCATGCTAAGGATAAACTGTGCAAATATTGTCTGAACTGCGGAGGAAAGGGACACTGGAGTCGTGATTGTAATAATCCCCCGACTCATAACCAAAATCCTGGAAACACTACATATCCTCTTCCTCGATACAGAAAGGATTGCTATGTGTGCGGACTGTCCGAACACATTTCACGAGACTGCCCCGTGAGGATATCTTTCCCCAGTCCTGCACAATCTAAAGGAAAAGCTCCCCTCTGTTCGGTTTTTCGCTACCATCATCGAGCTGAACTCTCATGTGTACAATGCACGCACTGTGGAGAGACGGGACACTGGAGACAGCAGTGTAGGTCATCGACAACCTCTACTCCCCGTCAATATGTTGGTACATTTCCTAAATGTGCCAGATGTAGTTTTCACCATGGTGAGAAGAAACCTTGTAAACACTGTCTGAATTGTGGAAGATACGGACACTGGATCCAACAGTGTCGGTTTAATTCCACTAGGAAATGTGAACAAAAAGCGAGCACCTCTACTTCCTCTCAACATGATAACAACTGCTACACGTGCGGAATGCACGAACATTTTGCAAGGGATTGCCCTAGGAAAATGCCTCCAGCAGACCCAGCAGTCAACGAGGAACTACTCACTTTACCAGCTCCTGGGGAACACTCGGAGTCTGATGACTCCATAGGTATGCAAATTTCAGTTTAATACATTAAGTTATTCATTGGTGTAGTAATTAGAACTGCATAGTCTGTTGAAATTTTAGAAACAATAAATTTATAATAGCCGTAAACAACGTCAGTGCCAAAAATATAATCGAAATCATGACTTAAGGAACCTTTAGGTTAAGTGCGAGTTAAATGATTAAATAAGGATAGGGAAATTCTTAATCACAATTTAAATATTGTATTTAGAAAAGGGACCTTATTTAAATAGAACATTAAAAGCCGTAGGAATTCAAAATGCCCAAGTTAGTGTGTAAACTTTCGGTTTATATCTAGACCTCCTAGAAATTTAGTTACTTAAGTTTGAGAACACCTGTCCTAGGAGGTTAGCAAAGGTAAATGTGAGAATTGTGCCAGGTTTTTATCTAGATCAAACAAGTAGATCAGGGGAAATCATTTGTGAATGCAAGATGAAGATACGCCAGAGAAGATACTCCGAATGAAATATGGGCATTTCAATTTACGGTAATGCCTTTCGGATAGAAGAGTGCTGTAACATCAGTGCCGGAAACGTCACCGGAACAGTGATCTCTACAGTACGTGAACAGTAAATCAGGTACACATTTCAGTTATCATTTGTAAATCATTATCATTTTATGCTATCATAACGCTATTTCAGAATCAGTTCAGAAAAGCAAGTTCAGGACTATGGTTCATCAGTCAGATAATTATCTGGCATCACAGAACCATCATGTGATTATGTGTTAGGATTTTATTATGTATAAACGTATGTGAGGCTTTACGGAACAAAACAACAACGGATGTCGTTATGTGAATGCTAAACCGACAGATTATTCGTATAGGTGACGATCTGTACGAATAAATCTAAAAGTTTAACGTTCTGAATGATATCCAGTAATTAGAAAACAATATCGAAAAGTATAGTTATCGCCGTGTTCGTACGGGTGACGATTCGAACGAATGCGCGCGACGACCGTACGATTCGATTTTAAACAGTAAATTATTTATTTTTGAAAATTTGAACAAATAAAAGATATTTATTTAAATTACTAGGAATAACCACTTAAAATAATTTTATAACTTCTATTTTTAGAACCGAGTCGTTTCGTAACGAAAACGAAACGAAACCGATGTTTTACGCGAAACCGAGCAACCGAAACGAACCCGAACTCACTCGGGGTATAAATACCCGGAATGAGTCTTCTTCTTCATTCATCACCTCCACTTTCTCACTCTAAAACCCTAATCCGGCCACCACCTTCTCTCTAACTTCTCTCTACCATAACTCACCCATTTCTCAATGAAATCGTGTGATTCTTGAACCAAAACGAAGCTCTCATCGCCCTCTACACGAAAGTACAAGGGATCTGCCCTAAGAACCTCTAAATCGCAGGTAATCTGAGCTTTAAAGTAGCGATTTTAGGGTTTTTGAAACCCTGTAGATCGGTCTCTATTCCAACCGATTACACACCTTTCTAACCTTAAGGATTTACACTACACCACCTTAGGATAGATTTGGAACAAGCTCTAGTTCAATCTATGGTCGTTCTGCTTCGAAAATCTTTGCTGCACCCATTCTCCTCGAACGGCCGAATGTCTCTGCCCAGGCCAACGAATGACAACAGGCCGAATGGCCTTAGCCATCTTATTCGCCGAATGACCAGGCTCTCTTTCGGCCAACTCCCTTTCGCCGAATCAGCACCATTCGCCACATGTTCTTTCGGCCAACCCTCATTCGCCGCATGCACCCATTCGACTAGAGCCATTCGGTCAGTCTTCATTCGATCGCCATGCCGCTCATTCGACCAAGCCTTCCACGAATGAACCTTCATTCGACCCTAAGGCTTATTCGACCAAGACCTCATTCAGTAGTAGCCATTCGACAGAAGCTACCCACATTCGGCCAAAGGCCATGTGGCTAGCCATTCACTTAAATATTCCTACTACGGGTTAGGCTCTATTCGGTCAAGGTCTATTCGGATGGGATGATTCCCTCGACTTAACTCATGAGCATGGAGTGAGGGTGTGCATGGGAGAACCTACGTAAATTATATGCATGCAAGGGTGTATGTGTGAGTATGGGGAGGGAATAGGGTTTCACTCCATGCAACTAACCATGAATGAATTAAGTGCCAACTTAGGTTATCAAGGAGAAGGTTCATTATGATACAAAGAAATAAAGTTCCTTTGATTAATAAAGGATTTGGGTTAGGATAGCAAGAGTTTTCTTAACTTTAATACCATCAAAATATGGTTTTGAACATAAGTTTGGGCTCAACATATTCGAGAAATCATGAGGATTAAAACGATAAACTAAGGATAAGTGTGTTGATGTAACTATTAACATCTAATCCTTGGGAATGTCATAAGAACATATAACTAACCGAGATGATTCGTTTGAATTATCTAGGACGAATTATTTAAAGAACCATGGGACGAACAAAGTCTAATAATGGGCCCAAGGGAGGCCCAATGGGTTTAATATAAGCCCATCATGTTTAATTACACCTTTCTTAAATTAATTATGTCTTTCATAAAAGAAATTAAATTGTAAACCTTATTAAAATAATTAAATGATTTCTAAATAAAAGTTTAACTTAAAATGTGTTAAATAAAAGACTTGTAATAATAATGTGGGATAAAGGGGTTTAATAACGGGTAATAAGTTAGAATAAGTTAGAATTCGTAAAAAACACATTAGTAATCTAGGACACCTAGTTGCACACCGAGACCAGACCCTTGTTACGACAACTATCGTATGTACTTATCGTATTCGAATTCTCTTAAAACAACTCAGGAACTGAAGATACTTAGGCAACAATCAAAGAGAGCGCATATCTTTTGTGGTTCATTGGCACAGCAACACAGGTGAGTTCATTGCCCCTTTTCTAACATTTTTGTTTTAAAACGCGGGGCTGAGAAGCATGCGTAAACTGTTTTATTTAAACTGTTTATTTAAATGCTTTTATTATTATTATATGTTTTTACATATATATGTTTGTTGATACTCCTAGACTCGTGTCTAGGAAATTATTAAACTGATCAAATTATCAAATTAATTAAAGTACTCTTATGAGTAATACTTTAATTCTAAACTCTAAACAAACCCCTAGTCCATTCAGTTCAAATTCAATAATCTAAATTCAAAGTGAAATCATATGAACTAAAGCAAAAGATCATGTTCAAGAAACTTAACTCAGTGTGTGATCTGAGAACCAAGAATCATAATCAAATCAATTATCATTGTGAATCATGGGAATTCTAAAGATCAAGATCAACAGACTCAAGGAATCAGAAATCATAAATGTGTGTGAATCATGATAATAATGAAATCATTATGATATAATGAAATCATTAATACTCAAGTAAGGTGGATGTCAGTTGTATAGGGAATCAAGATCACGTGTAACACACATATAAAGTCCCTTTCAGGTATAGAAGACTCTTGTAGTCAGGCTATACGGGCAATAACATGAACGATCAAATGAAATCAATATCAAAGTCAAATCAAGAGAATCAAGAGAACCATTGACGATCAAGAACCAAAGGATATCCTTAAAGTCCCACTCAGATGCAGAAGACCATTGGGTCAGGCTGTAACGGGCAAAACATTAAAATCCCGCTCAGTTCAGGTGTACTCCTTGTGAGTTATGCCTGACATGGGTCACGTGTGAGAGGTTACAACTTGGACAACCACCCACAACTAAGTCTAAGTGATTGAGTCAAATAAGGCCCAATCATCATGTCTTAGTTGTAATTAAATGTTTTATTTATTTAATTAAATATTTAACATTTATTTCTATTACTGACTTTTGGGAAATCATATATCTATGATGAACTCAAGAGAATCAAAGGTAAATCAAGTTTTGGGAAAACAAAATCTAAATCAGAGGTGTGTAGGGTAAAAATGCTTAATTATCATTAACAACAGTGTCATATGCATATTAGTATGTGGTGGGATGGCGTCTGGGCGAGTTTGTTGGCTTGACCCAGGGGTATGCCCTATATATAAGCATACCGATATGGATATTACATGTGAAGTTAATGAGGTTAGGGTCTTTACCGAAGGAGGTTTTCAAATCATTATCAAATCATTTTCAAATCATTATCAAATCATTTTCAAATCATTATCAAATCATTTCCAAATCATTTTCAAATACTAAACTACATGAACTCACCAACCATGTGTTGACTTGATCTTTTTGCATGACTTCTCAGGTGACGAACAGGTCAACTGAAGAGTTATTTCTTTTGGATTAGGTTACAGATATAGGACCTAGCTTTTTGGGACTGCATACTCTTGGACATCATACCAAGTTATTTCGTATATCTTGTGCACACACAAGATTGAAGACTTATGATGGGATTGTAGATTTACATTGTTAAATTATAAACTTATCTGATGTAATTTAACCTTGTAATTCTATTTTGCTTAGCAAGTTTCTCATTTATATATATCATGTGCAACGTAAACAATCTGATCATTTCGATTATCACTTACGATATCGCGCCCCGGGAACCTTCCGCCCGTCGGGGAAACCCGATCCTACCCCGCCGGCTCGGGGTGTGACAGATTGGTATCAGAGCCATGGTTATAGAGAAATATAGGTCACTTATTTAAACGGTTTGGCCTAGACTATAACCTAGGGACCCTGCATGTAGAGAATATAGGAATTAGGAATTTACTTGCATTGTGTCTTCTGCATTCGATCATTGCACTAACCAATATTATATTCGTTGTGATTAGAATGTCACCAAGAAGACAACCATCACCGCCTCTTCCTTCGCAAGAGACGGAATCAGCAGCTGTTGCGCTCGCAACCCTGATCACCGAACAGTTGGTGGTGGTTCTCCCAGGAATCATCACCCAGATCAGGAACAATGAAAAGTTTGCTAGGAATTTCCCACTACTTTCTGCAGAGAAGAAGGAACCTGAAGGAGGAGAAACCAGCAAACAACCTAAACATCGTTCGGCAAAAAGGCGAAAGAGAACTGTGGACTACACTGAAGCTGTAACTATCAGTCAAATTATACCAGATCCGACCACAGGAGTCAGTGCTCATTTTGAGGGAAAAACCCCTCTCTGTTCAGCTTGTCACTACCATCATCGAGCTGAAATTGCATGTGTGCAATGTACGCGCTGTGGAAAGACGGGACACTGGATGCGGCAGTGTAGGTCACCAATGACCTTTACTCCCCGTCAATACGTTGGTGCAGATCCTAAATGTGCCAGATGTGGTTTTCACCATGGTGAGAAGAAACCTTGTCGACACTGTCTAAATTGTGGAAGATGCGGACATTAGATCCAACAGTGCCGATTTACTTCCACCAGGAAACAGAAACAAAAAGTGAACGCCTCTACTTCCTCTCCTAATAACAACTGCTACACATGTGGAATGCTTGGACATTTCAAAAGGGACTACCCTAGGCGAAGACCTTCCGCAGACCCAGCAGTCACTGAGGAACTACTTGCTTTACCAGCTCCTGGGGAACATTCGGAGTCCGATGACCCCACAGGTATGCATATTTCATATTATTACGTTAAACTATTTATTGGTGTGCTAAGTTTGAAAGCATACTCCGTTGTGACTTTAGAAACGATAAATTCAAGGAAAACTGTAGGAAGCTTGATGCTAATAAGACAATAGGAATAGTAACCTAAGGAAGTCTTAAGTGGAATAAGAGTTAAATAACTAAATAAGATAGGGTGATTCCTAATTACAGTCTAGTTACTACAGTTAGGAAAATAACCGTATCTGGTTAGAAAATTTGAAGGCCATAGATATGTAGATGCTAAAGCTAGTATATAAACTGTTATTTCCCCACCTAGATCCATAGAACTCGAATCATTTGATTTAGAGAACCCCGGTCCTAGGATGCTAGGACAGGACGAAGTTTACGACTGTGTTAGAAATATAGCTACAATAGGATAAGTAGATCAAGGGAAATCAGTTGTGAATGCAAGACGAAGAGATGCCAGAGACAAATATTCCGAATGAAAGATGGGCATTCCAAGTTACGGTAATGCTTTTCGGATAGAAGGGTGCGCCTATGGTTTTTGTGGACCTCACGAATCGAGTGTGCAAACCCTACGTAGATTAGTTTGTCATTACCATTAGAGATGACATACTGATTTATCCTATTAAGACAGAATGCAAACAACATCTCAGGGATATTTAGGAGTTGTTAAAGGAAGAACAACTCTATCTTAATTTCTTTCATTTTGAAATTAGGATGAGAATAAGTAACAGTTGGAACAACAGTTACAATGAGTCCCGAAAGTCACATGACGTCCGGGTAAAAGTAAGATAAGTATACATCATCCCGCAGATGGATATAGGATTACTTAGAAGGTAAATCATTACCTTTATCCCAATAGTACTACCATATTTTAGGTAGACCCCTCCTATGTATAATGTCCACTTCCAAAGCTAAGAATAGATTAAACAGATGGTGAAGTATGTATACGGTTATATCAAATAACCTAAGGATTCACCATGTGTGACTTAAGGATTTCGATCCGATGATCAACACCCATAGTTGTGAGAGTCATCTACGAAAGATTTAAGGAGTGTGTCAAATTGTAAAGTTGAAAGACAGTTTGAGATAAATTGGATGAAATACCTACTATCAAAATAGTGGGTGGATTCTGATGATAGGTAAATCAGGAAGACTTATTCTTGAGGTGGCACATGCGCCAGATAATAAGCGCATCCGGGCGCCGATAAAATGTACGAGGCTTACAGAGATTTTATTGGTGACCGGGAATGAAGAAAGACATATCCGAATACGTCGGCAGATGTCTTACGTGTGCAAGAGTAAAGGCGGAACACCAGAAACCGTCAGGGTTACTGGAACAGTCTGAAATTCTGCTCTGGAAGTGAGAACAAACAACTATGGATTTAGATGCCAAGCTACCTCGCACTTCTAGTGGTCATGATACCATTTGGGTTATCAATGATCGATTGACAAAATCTACCTATTTCTTGCTAAGACAGTAGATTTCATGATAGATAAACTGACACGTTATACAGCAATCAGATAGTGGTACGACACAGTGTATCATTGCCTATCAACTAGGATAGAGATAGCAAATCCACGTTAAGGATCTAACTAACATCGCAGAAACCTATAGGGATGTGCTTAAGTCTGAATATAGCTCACCATCCACTAACGGACGGTCGAAGCTAAAGTACGACACAGACTCTGGAGGATATGTTGAGAATCTGTGTGTTAAATTTCGGTGGAAAATGGGACCCTCATTTGCCACTGATCAACGTCTCCTACAACAACATTTATAATAGTAGCATTGAATGTACACCATTCGAGGCTCATTAAGGCCGGAGATGATGGTCACCGAGCTGTTGGATTGAAATAGGAGATAATCGAACAACTAAACCAGAGCTTAGCCAACAAACTATTGGCAAGATTGTTCAGATTTAACAAAGTCTACAGACAGCAAGGAGCAGACAGAATAGCCAAAATGATGAATAATGTCAGCCATTGACATTTCAAGTGGGAAATCGTATCAAGTTAAAGGTATTCTCAAAGAAAAGTGTAGTCCATTTTGAAATTAGAGGATAAATAAGCACCATGAAACGCAGGACAGTTTGAGATCATCAAACGTATTCGTCCTGCAGCATATAGACTGAGATCCTCAGATGACCTCAGTGGTGTGTACGACGTGTTTCACGTCTCGACTTTGAAGAAATGTTTTAATGACGAATCGCTCGTCATATCAGTTGAAGGAATTCAACTGGACAGACATTTATATTTTATCTAAGAATCTTTGGAGATTATGGCTCGCTAAGTTAAACAAATAAGGTGAAGCCGTCCTCCGATTGCTAAGTCTCATTGGAATTCAAGGAGCAGACCTGAGTTTACTGAGGAACGCGAAGATCACGTGAAGTTTAAGTATCTCCAACTGTTTACAGAGAAAGCCGTACCCGATAACTATTTTTAAATTTCGGGACGAAATTTCTCTAACAAGGGGAGACTGTAACATCAGTGCCGGAAACGTCACCGGAACAGTGATCTCTACACTACGTGAACAGTAAATCAGGTACACATTTCAGTTATCATTTGTAAATCATTATCATTTTATGCTATCATAACGCTATTTCAGAATCAGTTCAGAAAAGCAAGTTCAGGACTATGGTTCATCAGTCAGATAATTATCTGGCATCACAGAACCATCATGTGATTATGTGTTAGGATTTTATTATGTATAAATGTATGTGAGGCTTTACGGAACAAAACAACAACGGATGTCGTTATGTGAATGCTAAACCGACAGATTATTCATATAGGTGACAATCTGTACGAATAAATCTGAAAGTTTAACGTTCTGAATGATATCCAGTAATTAGAAAACAATATCGAAAAGTATAGTTATCGCCGTGTTCGTACGGGTGACGATTCGAACGAATGCGCGCGACGACCGTACGATTCGATTTTAAACAGTAAATTATTTATTTTTGAAAATTTGAACAAATAAAAGATATTTAGTTAAATTACTAGGAATAACCACTTAAAATAATTTTATAACTTCTATTTTTAGAACCGAGTCGTTTCGTAACGAAAACGAAACGAAACCGATGTTTTACGCGAAACCGAGCAACCGAAACGAACCCGAACTCACTCGGGGTATAAATACCCGGAATGAGTCTTCTTCTTCATTCATCACCTCCACTTTCTCACTCTAAAACCCTAATCCGGCCACCACCTTCTCTCTAACTTCTCTCTACCATAACTCACCCATTTCTCAATGAAATCGTGTGATTCTTGAACCAAAACGAAGCTCTCATCGCCCTCTACACGAAAGTACAAGGGATCTGCCCTAAGAACCTCTAAATCGCAAGTAATCTGAGCTTTAAAGTAGCGATTTTAGGGTTTTTGAAACCCTTTAGATCGGTCTCTATTCCAACCGATTACACACCTTTCTAACCTTTAGGATTTACACTACACCACCTTAGGATAGATTAGGAACAAGCTCTAGTTCAATCTATGGTCGTTCTGCTTCGAAAATCTTTGCTGCACCCATTCTCCTCGAACGGCCGAATGTCTCTGCCCAGGCCAACGAATGACAACAGGCCGAATGGCCTTAGCCATCTCATTCGCCGAATGACCAGGCTCTTTTTCGGCCAACTCCCTTTCGCCGAATCAGCACCATTCGCCACATGTTCTTTCGGCCAACCCTCATTCGCCGCATGCACCCATTCGACTAGAGCCATTCGATCAGTCTTCATTCGATCGCCATGCCGCTCATTCGACCAAGCCTTCCACGAATGAACCTTCATTCGACCCTAAGGCTTATTCGACCAAGACCTCATTCAGTAGTAGCCATTCGACAGAAGCTACCCACATTCGGCCAAAGGCCATGTGGCTAGCCATTCACTTAAATATTCCTACTACGGGTTAGGCTCTATTCGGTCAAGGTCTATTCGGATGGGATGATTCCCTCGACTTAACTCATGAGCATGGAGTGAGGGTGTGCATGGGAGAACCTACGTAAATTATATGCATGCAAGGGTGTATGTGTGAGTATGGGGAGGGAATAGGGTTTCACTCCATGCAACTAACCATGAATGAATTAAGTGCCAACTTAGGTTATCAAGGAGAAGGTTCATTATGATACAAAGAAATAAAGTTCCTTTGATTAATAAAGGATTTGGGTTAGGATAGCAAGAGTTTTCTTAACTTTAATACCATCAAAATATGGTTTTGAACATAAGTTTGGGCTCAACATATTCGAGAAATCATGAGGATTAAAACGATAAACTAAGGATAAGTGTGTTGATGTAACTATTAACATCTAATCCTTGGGAATGTCATAAGAACATATAACTAACCGAGATGATTCGTTTGAATTATCTAGGACGAATTATTTAAAGAACCATGGGACGAACAAAGTCTAATAATGGGCCCAAGGGAGGCCCAATGGGTTTAATATAAGCCCATCATGTTTAATTACACCTTTCTTAAATTAATTATGTCTTTCATAAAAGAAATTAAATTGTAAACCTTATTAAAATAATTAAATGATTTCTAAATAAAAGTTTAACTTAAAATGTGTTAAATAAAAGACTTGTAATAATAATGTGGGATAAAGGGGTTTAATAACGGGTAATAAGTTAGAATAAGTTAGAATTCGTAAAAAACACATTAGTAATCTAGGACACCTAGTTGCACACCGAGACCAGACCCTTGTTACGACAACTATCGTATGTACTTATCGTATTCGAATTCTCTTAAAACAACTCAGGAACTGAAGATACTTAGGCAACAATCAAAGAGAGCGCATATCTTTTGTGGTTCATTGGCACAGCAACACAGGTGAGTTCATTGCCCCTTTTCTAACATTTTTGTTTTAAAACGCGGGGCTGAGAAGCATGCGTAAACTGTTTTATTTAAACTGTTTATTTAAATGCTTTTATTATTATTATTATATGTTTTTACATATATATGTTTGTTTATACTCCTAGACTCGTGTCTAGGAAATTATTAAACTGATCAAATTATCAAATTAATTAAAGTACTCTTATGAGTAATACTTTAATTCTAAACTCTAAACAAACCCCTAGTCCATTCAGTTCAAATTCAATAATCTAAATTCAAAGTGAAATCATATGAACTAAAGCAAAAGATCATGTTCAAGAAACTTAACTCAGTGTGTGATCTGTGAACCAAGAATCATAATCAAATCAATTATCATTGTGAATCATGGGAATTCTAATGATCAAGATCAACAGACTCAAGGAATCAGAAATCATAAATGTGTGTGAATCATGATAATAATGAAATCATTATGATATAATGAAATCATTAATACTCAAGTAAGGTGGATGTCAGTTGTATAGGGAATCAAGATCACGTGTAACACACATATAAAGTCCCTTTCAGGTATAGAAGACTCTTGTAGTCAGGCTATACGGGCAATAACATGAACGATCAAATGAAATCAATATCAAAGTCAAATCAAGAGAATCAAGAGAACCATTGACGATCAAGAACCAAAGGATATCCTTAAAGTCCCACTCAGATGCAGAAGACCATTGGGTCAGGCTGTAACGGGCAAAACATTAAAATCCCGCTCAGTTCAGGTGTACTCCTTGTGAGTTATGCCTGACATGGGTCACGTGTGAGAGGTTACAACTTGGACAACCACCCACAACTAAGTCTAAGTGATTGAGTCAAATAAGGCCCAATCATCATGTCTTAGTTGTAATTAAATGTTTTATTTATTTAATTAAATATTTAACATTTATTTCTATTACTGACTTTTGGGAAATCATATATCTATGATGAACTCAAGAGAATCAAAGGTAAATCAAGTTTTGGGAAAACAAAATCTAAATCAGAGGTGTGTAGGGTAAAAATGCTTAATTATCATTAACAACAGTGTCATATGCATATTAGTATGTGGTGGGATGGCGTCTGGGCGAGTTTGTTGGCTTGACCCAGGGGTATGCCCTATATATAAGCATACCGATATGGATATTACATGTGAAGTTAATGAGGTTAGGGTCTTTACCGAAGGAGGTTTTCAAATCATTATCAAATCATTTTCAAATCATTATCAAATCATTTTCAAATCATTATCAAATCATTTTCAAATCATTATCAAATCATTTCCAAATCATTTTCAAATACTAAACTACATGAAATCACCAACCATGTGTTGACTTGATCTTTTTTCATGACTTCTCAGGTGACGAACAGGTCAACTGAAGAGTTATTTCTTTTGGATTTGGTTACAGATATAGGACCTAGCTTTTTGGGACTGCATACTCTTGGACATCATACCAAGTTATTTCGTATATCTTGTGCACACACAAGATTGAAGACTTATGATGGGATTGTAGATTTACATTGTTAAATTATAAACTTATCTGATGTAATTTAACCTTGTAATTCTATTTTGCTTAGCAAGTTTCTCATTTATATATATCATGTGCAACGTAAACAATCTGATCATTTCGATTATCACTTACGATATCGCGCCCCGGGAACCTTCCGCCCGTCGGGGAAACCCGATCCTACCCCGCCGGCTCGGGGTGTGACAAGTGCACCTATGGTTTTTGTGGACCTCATGAACCGAGTGTGCATATTGTATCTGGATCAAATTGTCATTTTCACTAAGGATGGCATACTGATTCATTTTAGCAGCAAGACAGAACGCGAACGACATCTCAGGGATATTCTGGAGTTGTTAAAGGAAGAACAACTCTATATTAATCTCTTTCATTTTGAAATTAGGATAAGAATAAGTCACAGTTGGAACAACAGTTAAGATGAGTCCCGACAGTCACATGACTTTCGGGTAGAAGTAAGATAAATATACATTATCTAGCAGACGGGTATAGGATCACTTAGAAGGTACATCATTACCTTTATCCTAATAGAATTACCATATTTTAGGTAGACCCCTCCGATGTATAATGTATACTTTCAAAGCTAAGAATAGATTAAACAGATGGTGAAGTATGTATACGGTTATATCAAATAACCTAAGGATTCACGATGTGTGACTTAAGGATCTCGATCCGACGATCAAGACCTAGAGTTGTGAGAGTCACCTATGAAAGCTTTAAGGAGTGTGTCAAATTGTAGAGCTGAAAGACAGTTTGAGATAAATCGGATGAAATACCTACTACCAAAATGGTGGGTGGATTCCGGTGATAGGTCAATCCAGAAGACATACTCTTGAGAAGGCACACGTGCCAGATAATCAGTACATCCGAGCGCCGGTAAAATGTACCGAGTTTTACGGAGATTTTATTGATGACCGGGAATGAAGAACGACATCGTCGAGTATGTCGGTCGATGCCTTAAGTGTGCGAAAGTAAAGGCGGAACACCAGAGACCGTCTGGTTTACTGGAACAGCCTGAGATTCCGCTCTGGAAGTGGGAACAAATAGCTATGGACTTCATTACCAAGCTACCCCTTACTTCCAGTGGACACGATACGATTTGGGTTATCATTGATCGTTTAACAAAATCTGCTCATTTCTTGCCGATGCGTGAAACCTTCACGATGGATAGACTGGCGAGATTGTACATCAACGAGATAGTGGTACGACACGGTGTGCCATTGTCAATTATTTCTGATAGAGACAGCAGATTTACATCAAGGTTCTGGCAATCATTACAGAAATCCCTAGGGACACAGTTAAATCTGAGTACAGCTTACCATCCACAAACGGACGGTCAGAGTGAACGTACTATCCAAACCCTAGAGGATATGTTAAGAACCTGTATTGTGGATTTCGGTGGGAATTGGGATTCCCATTTGCCACTGATCGAGTTCTCCTACAACAATAGTTACCACAGCAGTATCGGATGTGCACCATTCGAGGCTCTCTATGGTCGGAAATGTCGATCACCGATCTGTTGGACTGAAGTGGGAGATAACCGTATAACTGGGCCAGAGCTTATTCAGGAAACCAATGACAAGATTGCTCAGATTCAGAGAAGATTGCAAGCTACAAGAAGCCGACAGAAAAGCTACGCTGACAAACGGCGTAAGCCGTTGGAATTCCAAGTGGGGGACCGTGTCATGTTAAAGGTTTCCCCATGGAAGGGTGTAGTACGCTTTGGAAATAAAGGCAAGTTAGCACCACGATACGTGGGACCGTTCGAAATCATCGAACGTATTGGTCCTGTAGCGTATAGACTGAGACTACCGGACGAGCTCAGTGGTGTGCATGACGTGTTTCATGTCTCAAATTTAAAGAAATGCCTTGCTGACGAATCACTAGTCATTCCAATTGAAGAAATTCAAGTTGATGATCAGTTACACTTTATTGAAGAACCTTTAGAGATTATGGATCGCAAGGTCAAACAACTGAGGCGAAGCCGTATTCCGATTGTAAAGGTTCGTTGGAACTCAAGGCGTGGACCCGAGTTTACTTGGGAACGTGAAGATCACATGAAGTTAAAGTATCCCCAAATGTTTGAAGTGGAAACTGTACCCGACAATAATTCTTAAATTTCGGGACGAAATTTCTCTAACAAGGGGAGACTGTAACATCCGTGCCGGAAACATCACCGGAATAGTGATCTGAACAGTAATATGAACAGTAAATCTGGTACTACTTTTATGCATTTCAGTGTGAATTCATATTCATATCATATACTACTATCACTTCATGAATCAAACAGTGAATTGATAATCATTTCAGAGAAACAAAGTTCAGAACAATGGTTCTTGAGCCAGATAATTATCTGGCAACACAGAACCATCATGTGATTATTTGTTAGGATTTTATTACGTATAAACGTATGTGAAGCTTTACAGAACAAAACAAAACGGATGTTGTTACGTGAATGCTAAATCGACGGATTATTCGTATAGGTGACGACCTGTACGAATATATCTGAAGGTTAACATTCTGAATGATATTCGATAATTAGAAAACAATATTGAAAAGTATAGTTATTGCCGTGTTCGTACGGGTGACGATTCGAACGAATATGCGCGATAACCGTACGATTCGATTTTGAACAGTAAATTAATAATTGTGAAAATTTAAAATAAACAGAAGATAATTAGTTAATTTATTAGGAATCACAACCTAAAATAATTTTATAACTTCTATTTTAAAAACCGTAACGTTTCGTTACGAAAAACGAAACGAAACCGACACTTTTACGCAAAACCGAGTAACCGAAACGAACCCGAACTCACTCGGGGTATAAATACCCGGAATGAGCCTTCTTCTTCATTCATCACCTCCACTTTCTCACTCTAAAACCCTAATCCGGCCACCACCTTCTCTCTAACTTCTCTCTACCATAACTCATCCATTTCTCAATGAAATCGTGTGATTCTTGAACCAAAACGAAGCTCTCATCGCCCTCTACACGAAAGTACAAAGGATCTGCCCTAAGAACCTCTAAATCGCAGGTAATCTGAGCTCAAACATGGCGATTTTAGGGTTTTCTAAACCCTAAGATCGAACCCACCATGAACCGGTTTTTACACCACTTCGACCCTTAGGAGTCACTCTATTACACCTTAGAATGATGTAGGAACCAAACCCCTTCAACCCCTAGTCGATTAATCTGAAAATCGTGTGCAGCCACTACCCTACGTCGCCGCGACCGAATGAAGGCCATCAGGTGGCCGAATGGCCAAACCCTTCTTCGACCGGACCACATTCGCCGCATAAGACCACTGCCGAAGCAGCCTGGGCCGAATGGCTAGCCACAGGCCGAATGATCTCATTCGATCGGCTCTTCTTCATTCGCCCATCCTTCATTCGGTCAGCAACTTAGTCGGGGTTAGCCTCATTCGATCGGGTGCCTTCATTCGACCACCACTCAGTCGGCCAAGCCATTCGGTGGTGGCCCAACTCAGTCGGTCCAATCCATACACCCTCTTTCGGCCATACATCCATTCGAGAGGTTATGGCTGTGATTCGGTCGACCATGTGGCAAGATGGATAGAAGGGTGTGAGTGCATGGGGTTTACATGGAAACATGCATGGGAAAGAAATCAAATAGGGTTAACACAAATGTTACTAAAGAATAGGAAGGTTAGATCATGGGTTATTTCATGTGGGGAATCTATTGAGAATCAAGGACCAAGGTATAAAGTTATGGTGTCGATTTAACTATTCACACCAAATACCTAGACACTTCATAGAACGTATAGCTACTTTACGTGGTTCAATTGAACTATCTAGGATGGATTATACAAAGACTCAATCAAAGAATCATTGGGTAATCAAAAGGTTAGTATTTGGGCCCAAGGTCAATCCAATTGGATTAGCCCAAGCCCATTATGTGCAAGATTCCATTTTCTTAAATTAATTATGTTTTTAATAAAAGAAGTTAAATAGTAAACTTTATTAAAATAATTAAATGATTTCTAAATTGAAGTTTAACTTAAAATAAATGATCTTAAAAATGTGTTAAATAAAGATTTGTGAATTAATTAAAATAAGCTCTAATCATCTAATGTTTAGTAGTAATAATATGGGGACATGGGTCTATTACGGGTAATAAGTTAGACTGAGTTAGATAAAGTCATAGAAACACATTAGCAACTTAGGACACTTAGTTGCACATCGAGACCAAACCCTAGTTACGACAACTACCGTATGTACTTATCGTATTCGAATTCTTTTAAAACAACTCAGGGACTGAAGATACCTAGGCAACAATCAAAGAGCGCGCATATCTTTTGTGGTAATTCATTTCAGAGCAACACAGGTGAGTTCATTGCCCCTTTTCTAACATTTTTGTTTTAAAAACGCGGGGCTGAGAAGCATGCGTAAACTGTTTTATTTAAACTGTTTATTTAAATGCTTTTATTGTTATATGTCTTTACATATATATGTTTGTTGATACTCCTAGACTCCTGTCTAGGAAATTATTAAGCTGATCAAATTATCAAATTAATTAAAGTACTCTTATGAGTAATACTTTAATTCTAAACTCTAAACAAACCCCTAGTCCATTCAGTTCAAATTCAATAATCTAAATTCAAAGTGAAATCATATGAACTAAATCAAAAGATCATATTCAAAGGAAACTTAACTCAGTGTGTGATCTGAGAACCAAGAATCATAATCATAAATCAAGTATCATTGTAAATCATGGGAATTCAAAAGATCAAGATCAAGAGGCTCAAGGAATCAGAAATCATAAATGTGTGTGAATCATGAAAATAATGAAATCATTACAATCTAATGAAATCATTAATACTCAAGTTAAGGTGGATGTCAGTTGTATAGGGAATCAAGACCACGTGTAACACACATATAAAGTCCCTTCAGTTATAGAAGACTCTTGTGGTCAGGCTATACGGGCAATAACATGAACTATCAAAGGTGATCAATATCAAAGTCAAATCAAGAGAATCAAGAGATCAAGAACCACAGGATATCCTTAAAGTCCTCGCATGTACAGAAGACCTTTGGGTCAAGCTGTAAGGGCAAAACATTAAAATCACGTTCAGTTCAGGTGTACTCCTTGTGAGCTAGGCCTGACATGGGTCACGTGTGAGAGGTTACAACTTGGACAACCACCAACAACTAAGTCTAATTGATTGAGTCAAATAAGACCCAATCCTCATGTCTTAGTTGTATTTAAATGTTTTATTTAATTATTTAATTAAATGTTTAACATTATATTTATATCATTGACTTTTGGGAAAATCATGTATCTATGATGAACTCAAGAGAATCAAAGGTAAATCGAGTTTTAGGAAAACAAAATCTAAATCAAAGGTGTGTAGGGTAAAAATGCTTAATTATCATTAACAACAGTGTCATATGCATATTAGTATGTGGTGGGATGGCGTCTGGGCGAGATTGTTGACTTGACCCAGGGGTATGCCCTATATATAAGCATACCGATATGGATATTACATGTGAAGTTAATGAGGTTAGGGTCTTTACCGAAGGAGGTTTTCAAATCATTATCACTTCATTTTCAAATCATTATCAAATCATTTCCAAATCATTTTCAAATACTAAACTACATGAACTCACCAACCATGTGTTGACTTTGTTTTTGCATGACTTCTCAGGTGACGAACAGGTCAACTGAAGAGTTATTACTTTTGGATTAGGTTACAGATAGATGACCTAGCTTTTTGGACTGCATACTCTTGGACATCATACCAAGTTATTTTGTATATCTTGTGCACACACAAGAATGAAGACTTATGATGTGATTGTAGATTTACGTTGTTAAATTATAAACTTATCTGATGTAATTTAACCTTGTAATTCTATTTTGCTTAGCAAGTTTCTCATTTAGATATATCATGTGCAATGTAAACAATCTGATCATTTCGATTATCACTCACGATATCGCGCCCCGGGAACCTTCCGCCCGTCGGGGAAACCCGATCCTACCCCGCCGGCTCGGGGTGTGACAGAAGCTGACTATTTGAATGATGTTTGCCTTTCCACTATTGTCTAACACAAACAATAGTAATGTTCGGTTTGGTCAGTTTAACACTTGCGTAGATCTACCATCTACCAAGTTAGGTTTGTCAAACCCAATAGATCTATCATCAACTACCACACTTTGCGCTATGGCAAACTAATCGGTTCGATATGTAAGGACTTCTAGTGTTATGTTCGCACTTATAGTAAATATCTAACTCATGCAAGTGATATGTATTTAAAAGCGTTTGATTGAACATGCTTTCTCCCCCGAAAATAATAAAAGTAAAAAGCGACCATGTACACACCTTAGAATGTGAATTGAATAACCAAATGCTCGTGTAATTGAGTAGATAACCTTATACGAGAAATGTGTGTTATTACATTAATGTGGTGTTATTTGAAATGTGAATTCATGTTCGTGATCACATACGTGTCAACCCACGTATACTTGGATTGTTCAAAACGTACATACAAAAGTATGCATGGTTTTGAACTTGTTTGTTTAAATCGTATACATATATACGATTACATTTAGATACGTAAATATATGCGATCATGTCTTTGGTCAAAATATTAAATTTAATGTTTTCATTTTGTTCGGGGTTCCTGTCGGTTCCAAACGAAACTGGAACAGACCAAATCAGAGTTAGAATGAAGAAGTTACAGCAAAAATACCAAAAATTGGTTTTTGGTTCAAAACCGGTGAGGCATGGTTTCGAACCCACAACGTCCCACACAGAGCACACTCATCCTACCAGTCTCGCCGGCTAGGGTATCGTATTAGACTTCAGGATTTAAATGTTTTAACCCTTGAACAACCGGGTTCCCCTTGTTACCCCAACCGAACCGAATTGGGTTCTAATCGACCGACGATTCAACCCCGATTGACCCTCGAACCATAGGGGTTCTGTTCTATGGATCCAAACAAGTTCAAGGGTGATTTTAATTCCATAATTTGATCAAGATCATACAGTTTTTGTTAACATTCCCGAATTCGAACCCTGGTCCAATCCCCGAAGCTGATGGTGTGAATTAATTTGGTTTTTGAAATCGTTTTGATCGAAAGCCCCAAATCAGTTCATACGATGAACCATGGAACTCGAAATCATGCAATTCGTTGCAATTGCATGAAATTAGCATAGGGATTTCGTTTAACATGTTATTTCGAAACTGTTGGTATGTTTTAATTTGATTGTGGAACTCGATTTCATTGAAAGCCCCAATTCGTTCATGTCGAAGAACCCTAATAGTCGTATTCATGTAATTTAACATTAGAACTTGGAATTATCATAGGGCTTTCTTTTAATAGAACTTATAGATGGTCTAGATGTCGATAATTACCAGGATTGATGTCTAATTGCACTCGTTCGACTCGATGGTTGTTCCTTAGCCGGTCTCCGATCGAATTCGTCTTTCAATGCTTTCTCTGTTCAAATTGAGTCGTCAAATGCTCCTATTGGTGCCGACTGATGAGTTTGAATACTCAATTCGAGATATTAAAATCGATTTATATGAGTTTGTTGGTTAGTAGCTAAAGTTTGGACTCTTTGGTTACTATATCGTTTAATTCCATCATTATGGATCTAATAACTAATGATACTAGTTAATCATCATCAATGTGAGTTGTATGGGTGTTTAATTCGGTTATTAACAACATATTAATACGAATTTTGAACTCAATTGATTTGCAACTCGAATTTTTGACCTCTAAAGTCAAAATTGATCATCTCATGTAATTTGCAAGTTTAATCTTTGTGATTTTGGTATTTGTATGTTTATTTTGTTTCAATTCAACCCCTCTGCTTTAATATTTTGTGATTTCATGTAATTATGTTATCTTTTGGTTAACTAGGTTAACCCAAAATATCGGGATGTCACATCATCCACTTGTTGAAGGAATTTTCGTCAAGAAAATTGTTAAATGTTAGGAGTGGTTAGGATACTACTTATGAGTTCGAATTGTACGTGTTAGTGCGATGGTTGATCATTCTCTGTAATTGTGTGTACTCACACATAATAGTTCAATGTTGTTCAATGTTTGTAACATCACACATAAATGTGATTGTTCTATTCAATTGTTTGCATACACACCAGTTCGTGCACCTAAATGAAAATGTTCGTGATGTATCATACTGTACTATGTAGTCTTGCACATACCAAAATGTTTGTAATTAATCATGCTTGTATTACCATGAAATGTAACACATAAAATGTAAGTGTTTGAAATGTAGCACATCAATTGTAAGTGTTTGAAATCTACAATGTTTGTGTTCAGCACACATGTTTATAATAATACCAACTGTATAAGATATTTGTACTTACGATCTGAAATTTGCAGATGTTGAAGTGTGAGGCATCACATCATCCCCTTGTTGAAGTAAATTTCGTCTCGAAATTTAACATGCCTTCTTAGTGTTTGTATTTGTTGTTTTGAACAGTTGAGGATACTTAATCATCATTTGTTCCTCTCTTTCCCATGTGAACTTAAGTCCACATTTTTGAATTCCAACGGACCTTGATTATTGAGATTTTGCTTTTTTTGAGTTGTTTGACCTCTCGGTCCATTATTTCTACGGGTTCCTCGATGAACCGTAGTTGTTTATCCACATGTATTTCTTCAAGTGGTACTATCAGTGTCTCATCAGAAAGACTCTTCTTCAAGTTTGAAACATGAAAGACGTCATGAACTCCACTGAGTTCATCCGGTAATTTAAGTTGATACGCTATCGGACCAATCCTTTTCAGGATCTCAAAAGGTCCTACGTAACGTGGGCTAAACTTCTCGTGCTTACCAAATCGTATTACACCTTTCCAAGGTGACACTTTTAGAAGCGCTCTATCTCCTACTTGAAATTCTAATGGTTTTCGGCGCTTGTCAGCGTAACTCTTTTGTCGATCCTGAGTCGCTGACATATGGTTAAATATTTGTGCAATTTTCTCTGTCGTTTCATGTACTAGTTCGGGTCCTGTTAATTGCTTGTCACCAATTTCAGGCCAACAAACCAGTGAATGACATTTATGACCATATAAAGTCTCAAAAGGCGCCGCTTGAATGCTTGTATGATAACTGTTGTTGTAAGAGAACTCCACTAATGGTAAATGGGTTTCCCAACTATCCCCAAATTCAATTACACAAGCCCGTAACTTATCCTCGAGTGTTTGGATTGTACGTTCACTTTGACCATCAGTTTGCGGATGATATGCGGTACTCATGTCTAATCGAGTTCCTAGAGACTTATGGAGAGATTTCCAAAAGTTTGAAGTAAATCGAGTATCTCTATCCGATATGATGGATATTGGTACGCCATGTCACGATACCATTTCGTTTATGTAAATACGAGTCAATTTCTCCATTTTGTCAGTTTCCTTAATAGCTAGGAAATGTGCAGATTTCGTTAATCGATCTACAATTACCCATATGGTATCACAGCCACGTGCTGTACGGGGTAACTTAGTAATAAAATCCATTGAAATCTGCGTATTTCTGGTTGTTGTAGTAAACCAGATGGTTTTTGATATTATACCTTAACCTTGGAACAAGTCAAACATTTGCAAACGTACTTAGCAATGTCGGCTTTCATGTTAGGCCACCAATAAAGTGCCTTCAAGTCAATGATACATTTTGTCTGACCCCGGATGGACTGAATATCTAGATTTGTGCCCTTCATCCATCACAAGTTCCCTCAGACCACCATGCAAAGGTATCCATAATCGTTTCATGAAATAACGAGTTCCATCAGCCATGACTTCCAATTTATTTTCCATTCCTCACAAGGATTCCTGTTCCATGTTGTCCTTATCTAAGGCTTCAAGTTGAGCACTACGTACCTTGTCAGGTAGATTAGTATGTATGGTTAACTGAAGTGCGCGAACCCGTCTTGTTTGTGCCATCTCTCTTCTCTTGGAGCATCAGCTACCACGTTAGCTTTGCCCGGATGATATTTGATTGCGCATTCGTAATCATTTAACAATTCAACCCATCGTCATTGTCTCATATTGAGCTCCTTCTGATCAAAGATGTGTTGCAAACTCTTATGATCAGTGTAAATGGTACCCTTGGTTCCATGTAAATAGTGCCTCCAAATCTTCAAGGCAAATACTACTGCTCCTAATTCCAAGTCATGAGTAGTATAATTCTTTTCGTAAGGTATCAGTTGTCGTGAAGCGTAAGATCACTTTATCGTGTTGCATCAATACGCATCCCAACCCTTGGGCAGATGCATCACAATACACCACCAAATCTTCTGTTCCTTCTGGTAAGGATAGAATTGGTGCACTGCAGAGTTTATGTTTTAGTATCTGGAACACAGCTTCCTGTTTATCTGTACAGTCGTACTTTGTTCCTTAATGAGTAATAGTTGTAAGTGGTTGAGCGATTTTTGAGAAACCTTTCAATAAATCGTCAATAATAGCTCGCTAAACCTAGGAATTGTCATACCTCGGTAGGGGTCTTTGTTGCTTCCCAATTCTTAATCGCCTCTATTTTATCTGGATGAATGTGTATGCCCTTTTCATTAAATACATGACCCAAGAATTGAACTTCTTGTATCCAGGAGTCGCATTTAGAGAACTTGGCATATAGTTGTTCTTGCTTATGTAATCCTAACATCAGTCGAATATGTTCAGCATGATCCTCCTCAGTTTGGGAATAGATGACGACGTTACAATGACAAATTTATCGAGGTAGGGTTTGTAGACCCGATTCATGAGATCCATGAATATTGCTGGATCATTAGTCAGTCCAAATGGCATGACCAAAAATTCGTAATGGTCGTAACACGTTGTCTTTGGAATATCTGCCTCTTCGACTCTGAGTTGGTGGTAACCAGATCTGAGATCAATCTTTGAGTAGTAACT
This sequence comes from Mikania micrantha, assembly GCA_009363875.1. Lineage (NCBI taxonomy): Eukaryota > Viridiplantae > Streptophyta > Magnoliopsida > Asterales > Asteraceae > Mikania > Mikania micrantha. Next base: position 1,301,836 of record CM018694.1, on the reverse strand, counting down.
CGAACCATGTAACTGATCGAACAGATCGTCAATTCTAGGTAATGCATACCGGTTTTTGATAGTGACTTTGTTGTGTTCCCGGCAATCAATACACATGCGGAAAGTCCCATCCTTTTTCTTAAAACAAAAGGACTGGGGCTCCCCATGGTGAAAAACTAGGTCGTATAAAATATTTATCCAACACCTCTTGCCATTGTGTGGATAATTCTTGCATTTCAGATGGTGCAAGTCAGTAAGGCGCTCTAGCAATCGGTGCTGCGTCTGGGGTAAGGTCGATTCAGAATTTCACCTGCCTGGTAGGGGGTAATCCCGGTAGATCTTCCAGAAATACTTCAGGAAAGTCACTCACCACTGGAATGTCCTCGATCTTCTTCTCAGCTACCAGCTTTTCAGTTATAAGTACTATAACTGTTGTATAACCCTTACGCGGACATTTGTGTGCCTCCATATAAGAGATGGGACACAATAGCGTACTGCTTTTCTCTCCTTGTACATATAGAGTCTCTCCGTGTCATAGAGGAATACAGACAATCTTGTCATGACATATTATTTCAACGTGGTGTTTCGACAACCAGTCCATGCCAGTGATACATCAAAACTGCCTAAGGCAATAGGCATAAGGTCAATGTTAAGTGTCTGACACATAATGTCAAGGTTACATCCCATAAGAATATGTTCTACTAAACTAACTTATCATCAGCTAGTTCTACAATGTATGGATTTTCTAGGGCAGTAGGATTAACATTCAACAGTTCACAAAACTTACTAGATACAAAACTCCGATATGCACCGGTGTCAAATAGTATATAGGTAGAGTGATTATTCAAGAGGAACGTACCAGTGACAATGTTGGGATCCTCCTGTGCCTGACGTCCTCCAATCACAGAAGCCCTACCCTTGGCACCATTTGTATTGTTGTTGTTTATGCTGTTGCCTTTGTAGTTGTATCATTAGTCCCTCCTTTCTTGAGTTGTGGGCAATCCTTATTGAAATGATCAGGTTTGCCACACTCAGAGCAGCCCTTCTACGTGTTGTTCTGGTTGGTAGGGTTTGTTTGTAGTTCCCCTCGATAGTCTTTGGCTGCATGACCCATCTTCCCGCATCGCTGACTTCGGTACTTGTCACATTGATTCCCAAAGTGATGGAATCCACATTTGTTGCATTTTGGGTACTTACCACTATACCCTCCCGATGACTGCTAGTTATTGTTTCAGTTGTGATTGTTTTGGTTGATTCATGCTTGCGATTCTGTTGGAATGACTGTTGAGTGGAGTTTTTGGAAATGCGGTTCTCCCACTTCCTTTTGTGATCTCCCACCTTATCCGCTGTTGTTTGCTTGGGTAATGTTCCCTGTTGCACCGCCTGGTCAGTCAGTTGGTGCGCCAGTCGAACAGTTTGTTGAATGGTGGTGGGATTAGAGATGTTACTAGTCCTTGAATTTGAGACACCATTCCTCCAGTGTACCTTTTGATCCACTTGCTAGGCGGGGTTTCCATATGAGGCAAAAGTCTTGCTAGCTCATGAATTTGGTAGTGTACTCTTCAATGTCAGATCCTTCCATCTTGAGATGCCGGCTAGTATTCATTCTCAAGTTTTTGCACCTCATTGTGGGGGCAATACTCTTCCTGCAATAGTGTTTTGAATCCATCCCAAGTGAGGGCATTGGCCACATCCAGGCCTAGCGTTTGTACATTAGAGTTCCACCATGTCAATGCTGGACCTTCCAATATACCTGTAGTATACTTCACTTTGTTTTCCTTTGGGCAATTACACATTGCAAACACCGACTCAGATTATTCAATCCATCAAAGAAGTCCAACAGCTCCTTCCGATCCTTTGAAATTATGTGGTTAGCAGTCAAGAAATATCTTGAACATGCACATCGTTGGGTTCAACAATCCTCCCATTGGGCCTTGTGGTCCTAATTGATGTGTCTAAGCGTAGGTTGCAATTGACTCAGCAATCCAATTGTTGATGTGTATTTCGAGCTCTGCTGCAGTCATGTTAATGTTGCCTTCAGCCATGATCTTCGTAGCGATAATATACATAATGAGATTGCATCCATCACATAATCACCATTCATGCATTAAGTAATCATAGCACACACTATAACCATTAAAGATAACGATTCTTAGATAATATGGTAAAACCTGTTCTACAAGTGTTCCTCAAAGATACACAACAATAAAACATGAAATTCAGTTTGTATGAGTACAACCCACTCATATAAGTTTACTAAATGAAAAGTAGATAGCAAATAGCTAGATACCACTGTTTGATGTAGCAACAATGGGTGATGAGTCTTCTTGCTCTGCCGGACCACCACCGACACCATGATCGTTCTCTAAGTGACTGACAATGAGTGTTAAGGCTTCCCCAGCCATACCACCTGCTACATTGGCTCCACTTTTCGATGTAGCATGTTGCGAATCTCACGATCCATACGTGCAACAAAGGCTGCAAACGCTTGCTTGGTGGGTATCTGTCACACCCCCAAATTCCCACGTGCGGTGTCAGACCGCGCTGGTGTGACGTGGCCAGGATCACAGCTCTTGGTCACATAGAACGACTCTATATGAGTTACACAAACATACAGTTTTCTAAACAAAACAAGTTTCAATAATACGCAGCGGAAAAGTTTATTGTTTAAAGCAGCGTAATAATAAACGGTTATAGCGGAAATGTAAATTGTCAACTGACACTACATGTTTGCAAATTGTTTAGATCACACAAATCAAATACAAGCCTAGGACTAGAGTCTATATGCATGAGACTCTCTCTTGTGCGTCCTCCAGTGCATCCTAGCTTGTGCCATTAGTTACCTGAGAATACATGCGAAAACATGTCAACTATAAAGTTGGTGAGTTCACAGGTTTAGACAGTAATAAAACAGCAAACAGACATATACTGGGTATGTTAAGTTGTTTGTTGGATCTATGATCCGTGAGTGTGTCTAAAGTTCATCTTACCGAAACTCGACTGTTTCCGTTGCCTCCCCGGGTCATCGCTGAACCCAGCATCAACATTGATATTACGCTCATTATGACCTCCAGTCAAAGTTGTTGCCGAGCGGGGCTAGTCAGACCCAGTAGTAGTACGTAATAACGACTCGTTTGTTACAAAACTAACGGGAAGGATATGTGAGGACTTGTTGCGATAATAGTTACACTCAAAAATAGTTTTTCTACATACCAGTCATATATCTAAAACAGTTGCAATGTATTCTCACCCCAAAAGTTTAACAAAAAGTTACAGAGTAAAAGTGGGGCTGTAAACTCACCTGAGTCTAGTAGTGCGTTCGTACGTGAACGGAGTAGTGCGCCTCTTTAGCAGTTACCTATATCACATAGGTGTCATGAGTTCATGTTTACATTCGTGTTGGTCTCACAGGACCGTGTTCGTGTCCAAACAACTCTCTAAGTTGTTATGTAGGTCGTGTTGATCGTGTTGACCGTGTTTGACCTAACGACCCGTTGGTGATGTGTTTTAGTTCAAGTGATCGTGTAACGTGCGATTTGTGTCGTGTGATGTGTGTGAGCACCAAAGTCGCATCCGTGAGGTAACTTACTATTTATAGTAAGTTCCTATTTTCGGAAAGTTCCCATAATAGGCAATCCATATAAGAAATCACTTTCCGATTATTCTAATATGCATAGTTAACCTATATGAACATGTTATCACATAGCACATAGTTACACTTAGTCGATTAAGCATGTTTTGCGATTAAAAGTTACTATTTTTAGAAACTTGTAACAAATGCTCATATTTCAATTATTCTAAGGAATCAAAATGCCTAATATCCTCATGTTATCATCAAATAAGCATGTTAAACATACTACTACATTCCCTAGCCATTTGTAACAAAAAAGTTACTATTTTTAGAAATAATGGTATAAATCATCATTTTTATCATTTCTAACTAGTCAAGATTCCCAAACTCATCATCTAAATCATATATCATGATTTTAACACAAACACATGACCATTTCATCATCTTTTCACATTTCGTATCAACAAAGTTACTAAAATTAGTAACTATCACAAATTATCATTTCTTGACAACAATAACTCTTCTAGATCTTGCAAATCATATCAAATATCATTTATAACAACATTTCAATATCAATAGTCATGTGAATCCACTTAGATCTTACCTGTATGTGATTCATTATTGCTATTTCCTAGTAAAATCATCAAGTAACCATTCAATCTCATCAACATCATCATAAATCACACTAAGATCATCAAATCAGTAGCAATCCTACCAAATAACATATCTATAACCTCATAATTTCGTGATTTAAGTGGTGATAGTGTTGCATGTGGCCATAGTGGCTTGCATGTGTGTTTATGTGCAATATTTGTGAAAGATGATGCCAAGAACTACCTTAAGTGCCCTTGAATCTACAAATGGGGTATGGGATTTGCTGAATATAGCTCCTGGAACCTGTTGAGGAGGCGTCACAACAGAAGGGTGGATGGTGGTGCTCCTTCTATCTCCTTCTAGCCTTTAACACTCCACCAAGGACCTTGAACTCTTCCAAAATGGCTCTAGATTGAGGGAAATGGCTCCAGCAGAAGGTTTTGGGTCAGATTCGTCGAGTGTAGTCGAGAGTTTTAGAATAGGGGTGGCAGAAATGTATTCATCTTGGTTAAATAAGGATTTTGCGTGTTGGATGCCGTCGCGTACCGTCGAGACTGGCAAAAATGCTTCTCAGTGTACCGTAATGAATATAATATTCATTTGTTTCCTGAAACACGCCGCGTACCGCGATGGTAGAAGTTGATCGGTCGTCGCGTACCGCGACGAATTTCGGAGAATTCAAATTTCCCCGCCCAGGCTTCGCGTACCGCTAAGGCCCAACCAGAGGCCCTTAGCGTACCGCGATGGGTCCTGGGAGAGCCCAATAGGGCCAATTTTGTTGTTTCGAACCGATTTTCGCGTATTTCTCGATTACGATCATCTTGTTCCACCTATTTTAGGTCCCCTAGAACCTAAGTGTTGTGAAAATGGACTGTGGTTTGTTTAATTCACCAACATTCTTCATTCACGACACGTGCGAGCGTTTTGCGATAATTCCTCGAATTATCTGTGTGTTTGGACTGTTGTGCCACGTGTCACACTAAATACTTGTAAATCTAGTGCCACGTATGTAATAATAATACACATTATTATTAAAATAAAGTAATGCTGACCTGGAATATACGAGGTGTCACAGTATCCCAGAGTAGTTAATGTCCATCAACTAGTAGCAGTGTCAGAAGTAGGTGGCGGAGGTACTCGCTCCTCACGCACCCAGCTGCGAATGAGACATGGAACCACTACCAGTACTGACCGTTCTCCCTCGGTCATTTGTGTATCTCCTCATCGTAGTGGATCGTGTCATCCATTGGCTCAAGTCACCTCTTCTTGGATTCTGGTGATGGTACGATTTGTTGTTCCTTGTCAGGAGTAGGTGTGGGTGGTGATGCCATCTCTGTTACATAATACCATGTGTAAATGCTATGAAAAACTAATTGTGTAAGCAAGTGTGGCTAATGTCCAACAGTTATAGTCTAAGTCTACAAATGCAAACCTAGTTCACTATAACCAATGTCTCTGATACCAATCTGTCACACTCTCATTTTCCCACCGACGGAATCATACCGTTTAGGGTGTGACAGACCTGGATCTTAATCATTAGACATAAAGAAAGACCTTTATATGTTTTTTAAACATAATTCAGTCACAAATGTAATAAACAAAAAGTAGCTTTGCAGAAGCGTTTTAAAATCCATGACAATACATGACAGTTGCAAAAACATAAATTACAATGTTCAATGTGTCATTTCAAAAAAATAAACATAAAGATGCATGAGACTCAATTTTTCCTAGTCCCTGCTTGCTTGTGCTTATGTATTAGCGTACTGAGAAAACATGTAAGTATAGTCAACACATGGTTGGTGTATACACATGTTATATATAATCACAAATGTTTGCACAAACTGTTTGTAAATAATGTTTTCAATCACATCATCATAGACTGCATAGTTCATGATAGCTAGTCGTATGTACTATTTCTACAAGTGGTCGACAACGAGGCTGACTGTTTGAATAATGTTCGCCTTTCCACTATTGTCTAACACAAACAGTAGTAATGTTCGGTTTGGTCAGTTAAACACTTGCGTAGATCTACCATCTACCAAGTGAGGTTTGTCAAACCCAATAGATCAATCTTCAACTACCATGTTTTGCACTACGACAAACTAATCGGTTCGATATGTAAGGTGTCACACCACCAAATTCCTACTTGCGGTGTCAGACCGCTGGGTGTGACGTGGCCAGAATTACAGCTCTTAGTCATATAGAACGACTCTATATTTGTTTGTAAAGTACGCTTGAAATAGCAACATTATTCCAACTGATTAATTAAACATGCAGCGAAAATAGTATATGTCTAAAGCAGCGGAAAAATAGGTTGTTTAAAATGCAGCGGAAAGTAAATAGACAGACACTACATTGTCTAATACATATCATAAAATGAAAGGTGTTTGTCACACCCCGAGCCGGCGGGCTGGATCGACTTTCCCGTCGGGCGGAAGGTTCCCGGGGCGTGATATCGTTGTGATAATCGAAATGATCAGATTGTTTACATAGCACATGATAAATAAATGAGAAATGCTAACATGACAATGAAATAGAATTACAAAGTTAAATTACATTGTTTCCTCATAATTTAACTAAGTAAATCTAATCGAAAGAATCAATGAGTTTATATCTTGTATCTGTACAAGATATACAAAAAATGATTCACTGTTTTGTCATTCCAAAAGTATGATCACACAAAATGTAGCTAGGGCTTCTAAAAGTCCACTAGCTATGTTCTTGATATATGATGACTAAACATGTTCGTCACCTGAGAAAACATGCATTTAAACAAAGTCAACACTAGGTTGGTGAGTTCATAAGTTTGATAATTGAAAACCTTGTATTATTCGCATACACAATCACATTAGCACACATGTTGCTTGTAGTATGTTTGATTCACCTGTTCACACAATGGCCTCTCCATAGTTATATTTACAAGTAATATCTTGTCCTAATAGTTATGTTTATATATAGGGCATATGTAGGGGAACAAGCCCCAGCCAACATCCCACCACATAACTAAAAGAACTCCACACTACTTGCAATACAACTATAGATATCCATTTCCATTTCACCTGTTCATCCCGTTTGTTAATCACCTGTTGTATCATATCTAGAATAATATAATAATATGGGTTTAGCTATCAAACCGAAGTATTGATAAACCCTTTTGTGTATTAAGGATATAAGATTAATTTAATCTGATCCTTGTATTATTCTATTACTTGTGGGGTTAACTGTTAATCACTTTTAATAACATAAGGGTGTAAGTTAACCAATTGATATTTGTTCTCAACTTGAAGTGCATAGAGCCTAAAAGGAATCCATTGCAATCCTCACGTAATCAGATTACAATGCATCCGATTTACCTCTACCACTTTGTGTTACCGTAGGCCTCATCGAAACAGTTACTAGTAATATAACATGAGAGAATAAATTCCTCTGTCTACTAGTCAACAGGTAACGATGGATTAATTACAATTATAACGGCAGATTAATATCACCATGTGTGGCTTTCCAGACCCTGACTTGAGTAGCCCTGTCACCGGTCATACGTTACCGGCCAATGAATGAGTACGATCAACATACTAGCCCTACAAGCTATAGGTTTGTCCAACCTATGGTACCACTATGCTATCATCGGTTTAGTCACATCAAACTAACTCAGCGATATATGAAAGGGACTTACAATGATCAAACTTGAATACATGGCACATGATTGAAATGATATAATGCAGACAGTTCAATAGTAATCAATTGTATTGTGTTCATCAATGTTGTTGTTCTCGTTGTTGTTAACAAAGTTAAATAAGAACTTGTCTTATTACATTATGTTATTTGTTGTGTGAATGATGTTGTTATCATGAAGTTACATTATCATGATTATAATTCCTTGTTGTTCCATATAGTCACCATGTTGTCACTAAGAGGTGGTAAGAACTAATCTTACTACACTTAGCCGACTCAGGTGGTGGATGATACTTGTTTCATGTTATCTTGTAATATGTGTTGAGTTGTAAGCTAAGTGTTATAAGCACTTGTCTTATTACACTTAGATAACTCTGGTGTTAAATGATATTATGAAGATATATTATCTTCATATCATTCATGTATTTTGTTGTTGTTGTCATCATGTTCACCTGTGATTATCTCAATGTTCGTTTTTGTAAGAATAATTAGGTGTTATAAGATATAATCTTAGGTGTTATAAGATATAATCTTACAACTATGTTATTCTATTGTGTTGATGAGTTATGAAGTTATATTATCATATTCATCTTAGTTTTTCCTGTCATATCATGATCATACAAGCATGCATACAATGATAAATGATAATAAGTCAAGCAGTATTATCTAATCAAAGTATAAGCAATATATGGAACTAAAACTTTTAAATAAATAAAAGTTAAGCATGTTTCTCAGCCCCGAGAGTTAAAATTAGTTAAGATTAGAAAAGGGGCATATGAACTCACCTTGTGGTTGGAGTGGTTGACTTAGCTTAAACAAGAAATGCACGCGATCTTTGATTGTACTTGTTGTTGGTTTCACGATCCTATATTTATTTCACGTTGTATGTAACTTATGAGTATAAGTTGTAAGGATTTGTGTGCGCGTATGTGTTAACCCTAACTTGGTTATCATTCGGCCCGATCCATTTGAAATAGAATTTATCAACACAAAATCAACTTAGTTTGAGCTTAATGTATTATTGTAGTTTATGTTTAAAGACTTGATCTTCATTATTTCTTCTTGCCTTTAACTTATTCTTGTAAAAATTTAGTGACTTAGGTGTCATTAATTGTTTTAAACCAATTCATTACCACATTTGTAGTATTTGAGAAATCCCGCGCATGTTGTTTATAAAATGGTTTTCAAGTGTTTGTTTCAATTTGTTCTATATGGGCCGAAAGATTTGGGCCAAAACAACCATTGTGGGCCGAAAGAGGCACTTGGCCCGTGTAGGAGTGTATGTGGGCCGCTTTGGCTAGCCATGGGCCATTGAAGTCACGTGGGCCAACTTATGGATTTTAGCAACGTGGACCTAATCAACTTCTTGGGCTGGTTAACTGGGCCAGACTAAGGCCATGGGCCCAACTAATAGGCTTAAACCGTTTGAGTGTATCTTGGGCTAGAAGGGTTGCATAACCGAACAATTGTGTTAGGCCGAGATGGTCAAGTTAGGTCGAACTAGGAGCCTAGGTTCGCTGCCATTAGTGGTTTGACCAGCTCTGGTTTGTTGATGATGAACTAGGTTCGGCCAGGTTGGTGCACAGGTCCAAGGTTCGTGGTATCTTGGTTCGTGGAGATGGAGGTTCGCGACTCCCTCCCTTAGGTTCGGCTGCTCATGGTTCGCCGGGGGGGTTCAGTTGATGGTTCATGAGCGTAGGTTCGGCACTGCATAGGTTCGCATGTGGCTAGGTTCGCCGGAGGGAGGTTTGCATGGAGGGTTCGTGTCTAACTAGGTTCGGCTTGTCATGGGTTCGGCCAAAAAGCATGAAGGTTCGCAGCCACCAAAAGGTTTGGCCATGCAATACGTTCGGCTGATGATGCATGGTTCGGCTGCATAGAGGTTCGTTGCTGGTCTGTTGTGTATAGGTTCGCCCCTCCCTTCTTGGTTCGTGTATGTGAAGGTTCGCGAGCATGGAAATAGCAGCAGGGTTCGTTGATGGTGCAGGTTCGCTGCCAAGCTGGGTTCGGCAACCCTTCTGTCCAACCATGTTAAGGCTCGGCTGGTCGAAGGTTTGGCCAGCCCTCTACTTGGCGAAACTATTCATCATCCTCATCAAGCCCATCGAACCCATGCTGTTTCCATGATACTGGTTATGCAAAATAGCTTCTCGTGGTCATGTGGTGCAAAGAAAATAGTGTATAACCGGCTAGATGCTTGGGTCGAACAAAAGCTTAGAAAACCCTAGTTTTCGTGGGTTTCCTTTGATCATACCTCGATTTTCAATGGCTATCTTCTCCGATCTGTTGTACTTCTAGGTAGAGGACGTTTGCAGCTTCGTGTAGACACCAAGAACACTTGATTTCGTAAGAAATGAGCTAGTTATGATGCTTGGAAGATGATTTTCTTGAGAGAGAGAGAGGAAAAACGGGTGTGGGTGTTTAGAGAGAGAGAGAGAGAGAAATGAGAGAAATGAGAAGAATGCTTCTCATTTAGTCTTTTTATACCAAGGGGTGTTCGGGTTCGTTTCGGTTGCTCGTTTTTTCGTCTCCGTTGCGTTTCCGGGTTTTTACACGAATTTTACGTATTTTAAATAAAATAGTTCCTTTAATTACTTTTTGATGAGTTTCAAAATTGTAAAACGTAAAATATTGGATTTTCTTAAATTATTCTCGTTCGTTTCGTGTTTCGTTTTCGTTTCGTCAGAACGCGTCATCATTGCGCGTATTCGTTCGAATCGTCACTCGAACGAACACGACGATGGTTTTGCTTTCTGATTCTTGTTTTCTACTTTCCAGCCATCATTTCAGAACGTTAAACTCACAGATATGTTTGTGTGAATCGTCACCCACGCAAACACACTGTCAGTTCATTATTCTGAAACAACACTTCAATTATGTTTTGAATTGTATTTCCTCGCTGACGGACTCAACTAAACATCCTGTTTTCACATTGTTTTCGTACTGATTTATCGGCCATCTGATTCCTGTCATCTATGGATATCAGATCGCAACCAACATGTTCTTGTTGTTTACTTGTACATTGTTTTCGTACTTGTTGTTTCTCTTGATTCATTGTATTCATTGTACTTAGGTTTTCACCTAAATACATACAACTATTGTTTATCATGAGTTGTTGTACTTACGGTATTTAAGTTTTCACATAAATACGTGCAACTGTTTCTTGTATTTTGAATTCTGTTGTCACAACACTGTTCATAAAATTTTATTTACACACAGTAAATAGTGAAAGTACACGTACCGTACGGACTTGCCGGACGATCAGGTACTGGATGTCACAGTCTCCCCTTGTTAAAGAAATTTCGTCCCGAAATTTAAATGTCGGGCTCTACTTCTCGAACAAGTGGGGGTACTTTGTCTTCATGTTGTCCTCGCGTTCCCAGGTAAATTCTGGTCCACGCTTGGAGTTCCATCGAACCTTTACAATAGGGATACGACTTCGTTTCAGTCTTTTGACTTCACGCTCCATAATCTCTACAGGTTCTTCAATGAAATGTAATTGTTCATCAACTTGTATCTCTTCCAACGGTATGATTAATGATTCATCAGCGAGACATCGCTTGAGATTTGATACATGAAATACATCGTGTACTCCGCTGAGTTCATCAGGGAGTCTGAGTCTGTATGCCACAGGACCTATGCGTTGAGTTATCTCAAACGGTCCGACATACCTTGGTGCTAACTTGCCTTTAGCCCCAAAACGAACTACGTCTTTCCATGGGGACACTTTCAATATTACTCGGTCACCCACTTTGAATTTTACGTATTTTAAATAAAATAGTTCCTTTAATTACTTTTTGATGAGTTTCAAAATTGTGAAACGTAAAATATTGGATTTTCTTAAATTATTCTCGTTCGTTTCGTGTTTCATTTTCGTTTCGTCAGAACGCGTCATCATCGCGCGTATTCGTTCGAATCGTCACTCGAACGAACACGACGATGGTTTTGCTTTCTGATTCTTGTTTTCTACTTTCCAGTCATCATTTCAGAACGTTAAACTCACAGATATGTTTGTGTGAATAGATATGTTTGTGTGAATTGTCACCCACGCAAACACACTGTCAGTTCATTATTCTAAAACAACACTGCAATTATGTTTTGAATTGTATTTCCTCACTAACGGACTCAACTAAACATCCTGTTTTCACATTGTTTTCGTACTGATTTATCGGCCATCTGATTCCTGTCATCTATGGATATCAGATCGCAACCGACATGTTCTTGTTGTTTACTTGTACACTGTTGTTTCTCTTGATTCGTTGTATTCATTGTACTTAGGTTTTCACCTAAATACATACAACTATTGTTTATCATGAGTTGTTGTACTTAGGGTATTTAAGTTTTCATATAAATACGTAAAAATGTTTCTTGTATTTTGAATTCTGTTGTCACAACACTGTTCATAAAATTGTATTTACACACAGTAAATAGTGAAAGTACACGTACCGTATGGACTTGCCGGACGATCAGGTACTGGATGTCACCGTGTTTGATCAAATGACGTGATATGAATGCAAGCTTAGTCTTGTGCTCGTTTGCCTTAATTGCCTCCTTATCCATAAGCAGCCAGTTACCTGAGAATACATGTTAAGAAAAAGTGTGAACGCATAAGTTGGTGAGTTCACATGTTTTGATATCAATACATAGTATATAAAAATGTTGTCACGTGTCATGTTGTTTACTATATGTTTGTTCCGAGCCCTAGGCTCCAAGTGTCAGTTTCGTCTCTACCGAACTAGACTTGTTTGCTCTAGCCTCCGCCATGCCTATCGTAGGGACATGGACGATGGGTTGAGATTACACGCGTCCTGACATCCAGTCAGAGTTGGCGCCGCGTGCGGTTCGTCACGCCCAATAGTACTATCTAAACTCACCTCGTTGTGAATATATTAACGGTAAGACTGTGCGAGGACTTTGTTATGATACAACACTTAATGCTTGTCCAATAAACCAGCATACACAATATGTTCGTACAAGTATATAAGTTTGACTCAACAACATGTATTCTCCCCCTAGTTTAAAAGCTTGTAAAAGAGTTTGAAAGAGGGGCCATAAACTCTCCTGAGTAATATTAAACGTGTAAGCTCCTAGTCTTCGGATGATTCGGTCACCGGTTACCTATATCGTATGGCTTACGTAAGTTCGTGTTCGAGCTCAACAACTCATGGTTGTTATGTTTGTCCATGTTTGACCATGCTTGTTCGTGTTTGACCATGTTTGACCGTGTCAAAATCAACGACCCATTGGTGAACTGTGTGTAGTTATAGTTCGTGTAATATTCGTTATCGTTCACATATTGCATGAAAACGTGTAAATCACGTTAATGGACAACTTACTATTTGTAGTAAGTTTCCATTTTTAGTAAGTTTGCATAAAATTCGTTTTTAATAGTTCTAGCATGCTCATTAACCCTAGGTGATCATGTTAACACTTAGCACGTTGTCACATACGATCAAATAACACAAAAGTCCATTTTTAGAAATTAAGGCTTCCCTAAATAGAAAGTTTCTATCTTTGTTACGTTTAACTACAAATTCAATACAATGATCTCACATAGCATCATAACAATGCTTTTTAAGTCATTTATCATTACCAAGCTAGTCCAAATACTCTATTTCATGGAAATACCCAAATAAAGATTCTATTATTAGTAAGTTTGTAAAAATCAAATTTTAATAAAATCAAATCTAAAACTTGTTTATATCATCATCAATGTTATTTATAAATCTCATCATAGCCTAAAATCGTTCTATGTGCATATTGTTTACCACAAAAGTTTCTATTTATAGAAACTTGCAACAAAACACTCATTTCATCAAATCTAATAAATCAATACATCAAAATTCATCATTTTAAACATACACCATCATCCTAAAGTACATGCATGTTCATATTACATCATTTTGTAAGATTTGCACAAATAAAGTTACTATTTTTAGTAACTATCCCATATATCCTGATTTTAACAATTCTAGTACATCTCTTTTGCAAACATTATCATTATTTATCATCAATCATCATGTAAACATGTTTATATCATGAATCTCTCTATCTAGCATAATTTCTTGTCACAAAAGTTATTATTTTTAGTAATATGCTCAAAATGACCATAAATCATTATCAAACCTATTGTAACACTTCATACAACTCAAATATTCATTCATCAATGCTCAAAATCATCTAGAACTTATTAGATCATGCATTCATGTCAATAAAAATGATCATTTCATGGATCTATGACCCAAACTACTTTCTTCTTATCACCAAAACGCAATACCAAACATCATAGATCGATCTCATGGCCACAAATCATTCATTACAATCCTCAATAACAGATTTGTACTATCAAAAATTCGTGCATGTAGAAATAGCTCTTGGTTTCGAGATTAATGAGTGGATGGTGGCAGCTTGCTTCTGGTTGGCCTTTAAATATTTTCTGCGATTTGCAACTCCCAGGCGTACCGCCTAGCCAGCCACCATGGGGCTGGGCGTACCGCCTAGCCAGCCACCATGGGGCTGGGCGTACCGCCTAGATTATTTTAATCCAAAAAGTTTTACCTTGTCTCGCGCGCACCGCCTGGGGGCAAGTGATGGGTCTGCGCGTACCGCCTGGTGTTTTGGATAATTCAAATTTCTCCCTCCTTAGCCTCGCATACCGCCTAGGCTCGAACATTGGTCCTAGGCGTACCGCCTGGCTGTCCGGATGAGCCCAATTGGCCCATTTTACTTGTTTGGCTTCGTTTTTGCTCGTTTCTCAACTACAACTCGTTGTTTTAACTTCGTTTGAACTTAATTATTAATTATTTAGTCATAATTGACTTGTTTTTCATTTAGGTGCTTGATTAGTTCGACGTCCACCAATGTTCGTGAATTTCTGACACGTGTGTGCGTTTTTCGATAATTCATCGAATTATCCTGTTGTGCAACTGTGTTTGTACTGCCGTGTCACGTGTCACACTAAATTAAACTAATTCTAGTGCCACGTATGCAAATGTTAATTAAATAAACATTTAATTAAATTGAAAGCTGATCTGGAAATTACGGGGTGTCACGTAAGGGAATCTAGTGTTATGTTCGCACTTATAGTAAATAGCTAACTCATGCAAGTGATATGTATCTAAAAGCGTTTGATTGAACATGTTTTCTCACCCGAAATAGTAAAAGTAAAAAAGGGTCGTGTATGCACCTTAGAATGTGAATTGAATAACCAAATGCTCATGTAATTGCCTAGATAACCTTCTACGATAAATCTGTGTTATTACAATAACATCATGTTATTTGAAATGTCAACCCCGATTGACCCTCGAACCATAGGGTTCTGTTTTATGGATCCAAACAAGTTCAAGAGTGATTTTAATTCCATAATTGAACAAGACCATACGGTTTTTGTTAACATTCCCGAATTCGAACGCTAGGTTTACTCCCTGATTCAAATCAATTAAATTCGTTAATGTGAAGCCATGGATTCATAGGGTTTTCCTTCAACAGAGAATTTCGAAACTTTCTGTACAATTTAATTTTAATTTTACACTCGTTTGAATCAAAACCTCTAACTCGATTTTTCTTTATAAACCCTTAACATGTTCGCAATCAATTTAGTGTTGTTTGATCAAATTAACATAGGACCTTTGTTAATCGAGCCCTTGCGAAGCTGATGGTGCGAATTAATTTGGTTTTTGAACTCCTTTTGATTGAAAGCCCCAAATCAGTTCATACGATGAACCATAGAACTCGAAATCATGCAATTCGTTGCAATTGCATGAAATTAGCATAAGGCTTTCGTTTAACATGTTATTTCGAAACTGTTGGTATGTTTTAATTTGATTGTGGAACTCGATTTCATTGAAAGCCCCAATTTGTTCATGTCGAAGAACCCTAATAGTCGAATTCATGTAATTCGACATTAGAACTTGGAATTATCATAGGGCTTTCTTTTAACAGAACTTATAGATGGTGTAGATGTCGATAATTACCAGTATTGATGTCTAATTGCACTCGTTCGACTAGATGGTTGGTCCTCGGCCGGCCTCTAATCAAATTCATCTTCTGATGCCTTCTCTGTTCAGATTGAGTTGTGCAAATTCTCCTAAAGGTGCCGACTGACGAGTTTGAATACTCAATTCGAGGTATTAAAATCAAATTATATGAGTTTGCTGGTTAATAGCTACGGTTTCGACTCTTGGGTTACTATATATTTTAATTCCATCATTATGGATCTAATAACTGATGATAATTGTTAATCATCATCAATGTGAGTTGTATGAGTGTTTAATTCGGTTATTAACGACATATTAATACGAATTTTGAACTCAATTGATGTGCAACTCAAATATTTGACCTCTAAAGCCAAAATTGATCATCTCATGTAATTTGAAAGTTTAATCTTTGTGATTTTGGTGTTTGTATATTTATTTTGTTTCAATTCAGCCCCTCTGATTTAATATTCTATGATTTCATGTAATTTTATTAACTTTTGGTTAACTAGGTTAACCCGAAATGTCAGGATCTCACAAAAATTGTCAAATGCACTCCCAAAAACCTTGTATTTTTTATTAAATACTAATAAAATGTTGTATGGTGTGGAATATAAAACCATATAAAGAATACCAATAACTTCGTTATAGTCTAATTTTGCACGATTAAAATTTTAATTCGAGACGCAGGTCACATGTGCTTGTGAACAATCTACGCAACATGGCGCTCTAATGATTCCGTCATCGGTCGGGGTGTATACTCAATTCAAAAAATAAATTACATATATTAGTTTAGCTAACCTTTTAAATTAGATATATCCTTTTACTTAAAGAAGGAAAATTATAAAAGAAAATTATATATGTAATTTAACTTTTGACTTGGGTATATACATAACTAGGTTAGTATCCTGTGTATTACACGGATTACATAAAGAAATATAACGAATAATTATTATTGAAAATTTAGAAAAAAAATAAGATGATTTTTAATATAAAATAAGATTATAATTTCGTATGATTTAATATTTTAAGTATTAAAATAATAATATTATTTTTTAAACACTAACTTGTTTTTATAGTTTGTTTTTCTTTAAATATCGTGTTTCAAATAATTGTTTTTGAAAATTTTATAATTTATAATAATTTTCTTAAAAAAAGTGTGTCTTTAATATTAATATATTTTAATATATTAAAAAAATCTTTTTATTTTAAAAATATATTAAAAGTATATTTAATATTAGATATTTAATAGGAGGGAGAGAGGAGGGAAATAAAGGTTGAGAAGCTCTAAAAAATGCCATGTGACACGAAAACCTTTATTTGTTAGTATAGGTTGGTTAGGGTTGTATATAGTGATATTTATGAAATTAAATCAATATATATATATATATATATATATATATCGATTTTATTTAAATTATTTAAAAAAATGTTATCTTACATATAAAAACAATAACATGTTACTTTTCTCATGGTTAAAATGTTATCATAATTAATGACTTTAAACCATTTTTTTTAAACCCAGATCGGGTTTCGGCTACCTAGGCGGTCCGGTTATGTGCCCATAAGCATTTTTGGGCATGTAATGAACTGTGGTCAGCGGTCTGACTGGAAAACCGCTCGAGTGAACCGGCTTTTTAGCTATAGAATATCTGGATTTTGTTTTAGTTATTTACGCGTGCATGTGTGTGTATATATTTATATATTTGTATAAAATTTATGACTTCATGCAATTTTAATTATGATCCTACCACTGACAAGCAAAGAAACATGATTGATGTCCGGTTTGGTTTTAAAAATATTGCTTTAAACATTATCTCTAAGGTGATGTTATAATTGTTCTTTTATAAAGAAATAAAACAAATATACACAATAAAGTATCATTGATCTGGGCATAACTATTCTTTATTAATAATTTTCCAAATTTGAGGGTCATTAAATTTATTTGACCTAAAACACTTAATTTTTTCAAAACAAAACGCTTACGACCGACGTCTGTTTATATAACATTCTCATTAAATTTTAATATTCTTTTCTATTATTATTATTATTATTATTATTATTATTATTATTATTATTATTATTATTTGAAAGGCAAATATGTTTATTGATAGTAACAAACCCCAAAGTACATGCGAGCTTGCAAGTTGCTAGAATATGATTAAACACCTGAATACTTTATGGTAATCTTACTGTCATAATAAATAATTTTAAAAAAATATCATGAGATTCTAAAAAAAGGTCACATGACAAATAATGTTATTAATAATTTATATTATTTATATAAATACACTAATTATTTATATAAATACACAAAATTTATAATCATAATTAATAATAAATAACATCTATGTATATTGTTATATATATAGAGAGGTATTGGGTGTGTATTAATATATTTACAACCTTTTTATAAACATTAATTTCTGGAGTTTTTAAATATAAATTTTTTAACTAATATCATTAAGAAGTTTTTCTTAATATATATTCTATTATAGTTGCAAATAAAATATATAATGATATTAGTTACTCATCAAGTTTAATCATCTTCACATAATACATAACATTTTTGAGTATGTATGTCTTCATATGAGATAATATGTGTTTACATTATCATACGATATTATGTTTTTTTTACATTATGTAGTTGGCTCAAAATCATAAGCTTAAATGATTTAAATTAAAAAAATGTAATAAAATTCTTTTAGTTATATAAACTTTTGAAGATGTTATAATAGTACATATTTTTTTTATCCACAAACATGTCACTCGTGTAATACATGAGTATATAACGTAGTGCTACATTTACAAACTAATTTTAATAATGTCATCATGGTCCCTTTCATCCAGCAATCAGGATTTGCCATGCAACAACATCTGGTTTATTTTAAATTTCTAATTTTGTTTGAATAGACATATGTGTTAACGTATATAATCATTAAAAGACGTCAATATCCTTTTGTTATATGTCTCATCCTCTAACACAAAGAACTTGAGTTTTAATCTCCTCTGTTTTTCAACTCTTTTATTTTTTGATTTTTTCTCTATATTTTAATTTTAGGTTTTCAACCTATGAATTGTTAATCTCCATATTATATGTAGGAGGCTAAAGTAACTAATCAAATGGCGATAAAATCTGGGGATTTTCCATATATACTAGCTACATATATGAAAGAATATAATTAAATGTCTCATCTATTGCCTAGGCATGAATAAATTCGTTAAAGAAAAACTATCATATTAATGGATAACTCTCACCACTAGTTTAAGGTTTATAAGAATTATTATGTTTATGTATGAAATATATATATATATATATATATATATATGCAATAATAATAGTAATAATAATAGAAATAATAGGATTAATATATATAATGAATTATGTATATATATACTAGATTATTACCCCGTATATTACACGAATTTAATATAAAATATTAAATAATTAGTAATAAAAATTTAAAAATTGTAAAAGGATATTTTAAGATAAATTGATTAATTTACATATTAATGAATATTTTAACTAATAAAACAATAATTAAAAACTTTAATAACTATACAAACGATATGTAATAATTTGATTTTTAACAGTTATATATTTAAACTAACTGATAATAAACTTTATCATTTGTTCTATCAAAGGCTAACTTTTATAAATAAATAAGGTATAATATAATTTATGTAATTATTAAAATTTAAACAACTGAATTAAAAAATAACGTTTAACATAAGGACAAAAAGCGTAACTTTGTATATCACTTTTTTACTTTGTTTTTTTAAATAAATTAAAAAGTGACATTGGATTATAAACATCTTATTGTTTAAAACTCTGGGTTATAGTTTATTTTATTTTTTATACAAAAAAATCATTTTTATAGAAAAATTGTTTCTGATATAACTTTGATATTCTAAAAATAATTTTTTTTGTATTTCAAAAAAAATTA
Source organism: Mikania micrantha (assembly GCA_009363875.1). Lineage (NCBI taxonomy): Eukaryota > Viridiplantae > Streptophyta > Magnoliopsida > Asterales > Asteraceae > Mikania > Mikania micrantha. The sequence goes on along the minus strand of CM018694.1, from coordinate 1,282,100 downwards.
ATATGAAAAAATTTCATATCTTATAACATTTTTTAAATGTTTTTGAAATAAAAAGATAAATAATATTATTAGTTAGTAGTATTATAAATATTTAATTAGAAAGAGAATATAATTATTTAATAGGAGAGAATTAAATGAATTTAATAGAGAATTGACATTTGGCATTAGTGTTCTAATATTATTACAAGTGGCAAAATTTATTTTCTTTTATTAGTATATAGTAAGATAAGAGAAGATTAATGCTTAACAAAGCTTTATTCACCATGTGATTTTATTAAGTTTTAAAATAGAAATTCGTTATGTATATTTATAAATTTCATGGAGATGTATAATAAATTACAAATATCTTTCTAACAATTAATTTTGATATAAAATAAAACATTTTGTAAACTTTTATACATTTTGTTACCTAAAATAAACTAGAAAGGTTAAAATTGTTAAATTCTGAAATATGTATATGTGTGAATAAGCTTTCAGTCAAAAGTAGAAATACACAAACTTCGAAGGGTTAAAGGTGAAAAAAATGGATTTCCCTTTCACCCTTCACCCGTTTACCCAGACAAACCCGCTCCCTGCATCTAAAATCGGTTTTCTTTCCTTCTGACCCATTCCAGCCCATTTTTTAATTTAAAACTTGGAAAAATCATAAAAATAACTTCTAATAAACTGTTAAGCAGTTAATTTCTTTCAGAACATTATTTAATATAATTTCTTAGTTAAAAATGATTTTATTTATATAAACACCCTACTAAATGATTTAAAAATATATAATGAAATTTAAAGCATGTTATTAATATTTTACAACATTATGAATATATAATGTCAAAGAAATTTGTAGAAAATTATTTTAAAAAAATTATTATTATTATTATTATATTAAAATGATTTTTGAATTTTTTTTGCATGATACATATAACTTATTTCATAACAACATACTTATTCATTTTAAAAATCCTAATAAATTTCAATTATATAATCATTTGTTTTAATATCATTTTTATCAAATTAAATCCATTTTCTTCACATAAAACTATTTAAACTTCATAGTTTAAATTTTTTTTAAACAAAATTATTTAACTATTATTTTTGAAACCAAATTTTATAAAAAAAATAAAGTATAGAATACCATTTAAAGATTATTTAAACACTTTTGAACCCTAAAATCACTAACTTTGTAAACATGAATAATTTTACAATTATTCTAAATAGTTTTATAATTACTTTAAATGATTTTCATAGATTATCATAAATACACGTAAACATTAAGCATTACTAAAATAAGAACAAATGGATGGATTAGACTATGTAGTTGTTGAATTCAATTAGGAATATTTATTTATTTTAATATTCCAAAATGATACCAATACAAGACTTAGATAATCTATTTAGGACTTCCATAGTATGACATAGTTAATAGGAAATCAAACATGAACTCTAAGGAATTCTAAATTTCCATTTTCCTTTAGGTTAAGGTGTATATAAGCAAGAACATGGAAAATCTAAACAATCCATGTGAGTACATTCATACTCCCTTCTTTACATTTTGTAATGTTTTAGGAATGTTACACATGTCCTATACAAATCATGCTATTCTTAGAGTTAAAACGTTCAGGATGCAATGACTTAGTCTTTAGAGATTGACTTTAGTTGTATGTGATTACAAGTTTAAAATTCTTGTATGCACTATTCGATACAAAAGTTGCCTAAGGTGTAACATCAGTGCCGGGATCATAACCGGAACAGTAACTTGCACAGTAATTTAGGTACGAACTATGTGTATTACATGCATACTATTATCATTTGATGTTTGACACAAAACTGTTACACATACATTTCAGAAACATGATTCAAAACCATGGTTTAACAGTCAGAATTTCATCTGACAACACAGAACCATCACGTGATTGTTAGCTAGGACATTATTATGTATGGACGTATGTGAGGTTGCATAGAACAAAACAATATCGGATGTCGTTACGTGTGTCACACCCCCAATTTCCAACTAACGGAATCATACCGTTTGGGAACGTGACAAACCAGGATCTCAGATCATTAGACATAACGAAGACCTCTATATGAATTTCAAAACATACTTTGGTCTAAAACTGTAACATCAAAGTTTTCAAAGTTTGCGGAAGCGTTTTAAAACCATAACAAACATAACAGTTGTAAAATGTAAATTACAATGCAAAGTTTTAAATTGTTCAAATCCAAATAACTATAATGTAAAGACATGCATGCGACTCAATCTCCTAGTCCATGCCTGCTTTCTTGTGCACCTTAGCGTCCTGAGAAAACATGTAAATCAAGTCAACACAAAGGTTGGTGCATTACACAGGTTTAAGCATTCACAAATGTTGAAACCACAGTTTGAATATAAAGTTTGCAGATAACATAATCACACATTGCATAGTCATGATAGCTAGTCATATATACTATTTACATAAGTGGTCGACACCGAAGCTGACTAGTGCATGATATCGCATGTTTTGCCTTGCCACTATTGTCTAGCACAAACAATAGTAATGAGTGTTTGGTCAGTCAAACACCTGCGTAGATCCCATCTACCAAGTGAGGTTTGTCAAACCTAATAGATCTATTTCCAACTACCACGCTTTGCGCTACGGCAAATTAAACGGTTCGAAGTGTAAGGACTTTTAAATGCTATGTTGTCACATAATGTAAACAGTTAACTCATGCAAGTGATATGTATCTAAAATGTTTGTTGCACATGTTTTCTCCCCCAAAACAGTTTAAAATAAGAAAGTGGCCGTGTACGCACCTTTGATTGTTGCACAATGATCAAATACGTGAACTCGCGTAGATAATCCTCTTACGAAGGATCTGTGTTTAAACAACAACGTTGTGTTATTTGAGATGTCGTTTTGTGCTTGAAATCACATACGTGTCAACACACGTATGCTAGAGTGTTAGAAATGTGCATACGTAAATACGTGTGACTTTGAAATCGTTTAAATAAAATCATATCTGATTTTATTTAAATAACCGTAATTATACGCGATTTCGTTTCCGATCTAAAATATGAATTTTATTATTTCAAGGTGTTCGTATTCCCGTTACGGTTCCAACGCAACTCGAACGGACTAAATCGGATTTGAAATGAAGAAGTTATGATAAAAACAAAATTAGTTTTAAAATTCAAAAACCAGCAGAGGCCGGGTTCGAACCCGCGACCTCTGCCTCTAAGCACACCCACTCTACCAGTCTAGCCCACTACCCATTTGCAATAGAAACTCCAAATTAATTCTTTTAACCTTACTTGATCAAGTTCTCCTATGTTAATCCCAAACCGAACTAGAGGAAACCCAATTGCCCCACGATTCAACCGAATTCGATTCCATGATTATGTGGTTTTTGTTCTATTGATCCATACGACCATGTAATTGATATTCAATTAGAAAATGAACCAATATAACTCAATTAATCGAGTATATACACGTTCGAACCCCAACTCCTTTGTTCCCAATTCAAATCGATCGAATTGATGATCAATCGTTCCTAGATCCATAGGGTTTTCATTACACAAATGATTTCGACTCTCTCTGTATATGACAATTTGATTATCACATCTGATTAGATCAAAATCTCCAATTCATTTTAATCAAAGAACATAAGAATTCGAACTCATTAAATTCGTTGTTGTTAGATGAAAGTAACATAGGGCTATTCTTCATCGGGGCTTTCTGAAGCTAAAAGTGATACTTAATTTCATTCTTGAACTCATTTAAATCAAAATCCCCAATTCGTTCAAACCGAAAAACCCTAGAAATCTAAATCCATCAATTCATTAAAACTAGATGAAATCATTATATGGTTTTCATTACATGAAACACCACGATACTATCTGTGTAGTTTAATTTGGTTTCAGAATTCATTTGGATCGAAAACCCCAAAACGGTTTCTAGTATGAACCGTAGAAATCAAAAACTTGTAACTCGATATTAAAACCCCGAATTACTATGGGGCTATGGTTATTCGGCTAGATTAGGTTGTGTAGGGTTAGATTTTTACCTCGCTTGATCTCGATTTGGTGTAGTTCGACTTTTGCTTGAATTCGGTCGACCTTTAGATCAATTCTTTCGTCCGTGGTTTCTGGAATCAAATTAATCGATGTAAAACCCCCTAAGAGTGCCGACTAAGGATTTTGTGAATTCAATTTGGTGAATTATGGTCGAGGTATATGGTTTTGATATTGAAGGCTACGGTTTCAACCCTTGATTTACTTTCATGATTAATTTCGATCACTTATGGTCTAATAACGGCTGAGTAATGATTATCCTCATCAATGTGTTGATCATGAGTGTTTAATTCGATTTGTAACCGTGTTTTAATGTGAAATTCGAATTTCCTCATGTGTTAATGGACGAATTTTGACTTTTAAAGTCAAAGTTATCAACTTTAATCCAATTACAAACTCAATCCTTGCAATTGTGGTATGTTCGGACTGATTTTGCCTAATTTCAACCTTTGAAATTTGTTTTTGTACAATAACTTCACATTTCGGTTAACAAAATTGAACCAAAAATCCCGAATTGTCACTAATTGGGCCACTTAGAACATTGTTGGGCTAGATTAACCCAATTGGGCCTCATAAATACAATTGGGCCTACCTTGGGCCTCATATTTACAATTGGGCCTACCTTGGTCTCATTGGGCCTACCTTGTCCTCATTGGGCCTACCTTGGCCTCATTGGGCCTACCTTGGCCACATTGGGCCTACCTTGGGCCTCATATTTGTGATTTCGTTATTTTCAATTAACGAAGTTAATTCGAAAAGTCGGATTGTCACATCATCCCCTTGTTGAAGGAATTTTCGTCCCGAAAATTAGTAAATGTTAGGAGTAGTTAGGAAACTACTTACGAGTTTAAATCGTACGTGTTAGTGTGGTTTGATCATTCCGTGTGCTTGTGTGTACTCACACACAAAATCTAATGTTTGCAACATCACAACTAAGTGTGATCGTTCAATGTGACTGTTTGCGTGTACACTAGTTAGTTCACCTAACTGTGACTGTTTGTGTTTGATCATACTGTGCTGTGTAACCTCACACATAGTGAGTGTCTGTAACTGTTTGTACTATGCAACCCCGCACATAGCAAAATGTGTGTAACTAATCATGCATGTACTACCATAACATGTAACATATGAGATGTAGCACATAAAATGTATAAAATGTAATGTAGCACAAATGTTTATAACAAAATCAATTGAATAAAGTGTTTGTGCTTACAGTTTGAAATTTGCAGTGTTGATGTGTGAAACATCACGTCATCCCCTTGTTGAAGGAAATTTCGTCCCGAAATTTAACGTGCGTTCTCAGTGTTTGTTGTTGTTGTTTTGAACAGATGAGGATACTTCTTCATCATTTGGTCTTCCCTTTCCCATGTGAATTCAGGACCACGTCTTGAATTCCACCGAACTTTGACTATTGGAATTTTGCTTTGTTTGAGTTGTTTGACCTCTCGGTCCATGATTTCTGCTGGTTCTTCAATGAATCGCAACTGTTCATCCACTTGTATTTCTTCCAATGGTACAATCAACGTCTCGTCAGAAAGACATTTCTTTAAATTCGATACGTGAAAAACATCATGAACTCCACTGAGTTCATCCGGTAGTTTGAGTTGATACGCAACCGGACCAATCCTTTTCAGGATCTCAAAAGGTCCTACGTAACGTGGACTAAGCTTCCCGCGCTTGCCGAATCGTATCACACCTTTCCAAGGTGATACCTTTAGAAGAACTCGGTATCCTACTTGAAATTCCAATGGCTTACGACGTTTATCTGCATAACTCTTCTGTCGATCCCGGGCCGCTGCCATACGGTTCCGGATTTGTACTATCTTCTCTGTTGTCTCGTGCACTAATTCAGGACCTGTAATTTGACTGTCACCAATTTCATCCCAGCAAACTGGTGAACGACATTTGCGACCATACAAAGCTTCAAACGGTGCTGCCTGAATACTTGTATGATAACTATTGTTGTAAGAGAATTCCACTAACGGTAAGTGGTTTTCCCAGCTATCACCAAAGTCAATTACACAAGCTCGTAACATATCCTCAAGCGTTTGAATCGTACGTTCACTTTGACCGTCGGTCTGTGGATGATAGGCGGTACTCATGTCTAAACGAGTTCCCAAGGACTTATGAAGTGATTTCCAAAAATTTGAAGTAAATCGGGCATCCCGATCTGATATGATAGAAATTGGCACGCCATGCCGTGCTACCACTTCCTTGATGTAAATGCGAGTCAGTTTCTCCATCTTATCAGTTTCCTTGATTGCTAAGAAGTGTGCAGATTTTGTTAATCGATCAATAATTACCCATATCGTATCACAACCACTCGGTGTACGGGGTAACTTAGTAATGAAGTCCATTGAAATCTGTTCCCATTTCCACATCGGTATTTCTGGTTGTTGCAGTAAACCAGATGATTTCTGATATTCAACTTTGAATTTCGAACAAGTCAAACATTTGCTAACGTACTTAGCAATGTCAGCTTTCATGTGAGGCCACCAATACAGTGCCTTCAAGTCATGATACATCTTGTCTGACCCCGGATGGACTGAATATCTAGACTTGTGTGCTTCATCCATCACGAGTTCCCTCAAATCTCCATACAAAGGCATCCACAGTCGATTAATGAAATAACGAATTCCATCATGTTTAACGTCCAATTGTTCTTCCATTCCTCGTAAGGATTCCTGTACCAAGTTTTCCTTTTTCAAGGCTTCAAGCTGAGCACTACGTACCTTGTCAGGTAAGTCAGTATGTATTGTCATCATAAGTGCGCGAACCCGTCTTGTTGAAGTGTCTTTTCTTCTTAAAGCATCAGCTACTACATTAGCTTTTCCCGGGTGATACTTAATCGCGCATTCGTAGTCGTTCAACAACTCAACCCATCGTCGTTGTCTCATATTCAGCTCCTTCTGATCAAAGATATGTTGCAAACTCTTATGATCAGTGTAAATGGTACACTTAGTTCCATACAGGTAATGCCTCCAAATCTTCAAAGCAAAAACCACTGCTCCTAACTCCAAGTCATGAGTAGTGTAATTCTTTTCGTGTGGTCGTAGTTGCCTTGAAGCATAAGCAATCACTTTATCACGCTGCATCAACACACATCCCAAGCCCTGTGCAGATGCATCACAATACACCACAAAGTCTTCCGTCCCTTCCGGTAAGGACAGAATCGGTGCACTGCAGAGTTTCTGTTTCAATAACTGGAATGCAGCTTCCTGTTTATCCGTCCAGTTATACTTCGTTCCCTTGTGTGTAAGAGCTGTAAGTGGTTGAGCGATCTTTGAGAATCCCTCAATGAATCGTCGGTAGTAACCCGCCAAACCAAGGAATTGTCGTACCTCGGTAGGAGTCTTTGGTGCTTCCCAATTCTTAATTGCTTCAATCTTTGCCGGATCAACGTGAATGCCCTTTTCATTGACTATATGACCCAAAAATTGTACTTCTCGCATCCAGAAATCACATTTCGAGAACTTAGCGTACAATTGTTCCTGTTTCAGTAACTCCAATAACAATCGGAGATGTTCAGCATGCTCCTCCTCAGTTCGGGAATAGATGAGAATGTCATCTATGAAAACAATGACAAACTTATCAAGATAAGGTTTACAAACACGATTCATGAGATCCATGAATACAGCTGGAGCGTTTGTCAACCCAAATGGCATGACCAAGAACTCATAATGGCCATAGCGCGTCCTGAATGCTGTCTTTGGAATATCCTCCTCCTGGACTCTTAGTTGATGATAACCCGATCTGAGATCAATCTTCGAGTAGTAACTCGAACCTTGCAACTGATCGAACAGATCGTCAATTCTAGGTAACGGATACCGGTTTTTGATGGTAACCTTGTTAAGTTCCCGGTAATCGATACACATACGGAAAGTCCCGTCCTTTTTCTTGACAAACAAAACTGGAGCTCCCCACGGTGAAAAACTAGGTCGTATGAAGCCCTTATCCAACAACTCTTGTAGTTGTGTAGATAACTCTTGCATCTCTGACGGTGCAAGTCGATAAGGCGCCCTAGCTATCGGTGCTGCATCTGGTGTAAGGTCGATTCGGAATTCCACCTGTCTGATAGGCGGTAATCCCGGTAAGTCTTCTGGAAATAGCTCCGGAAATTCACAAACTACTGGAATATCTTCAACCTTCTTCTCAGCTACCGGCTTTTTAGTTATAAGTGCTATAACTGCTGTATGACCTTTTCGCAGACATTTGTGTGCTTTCATACAAGATATGAGACGCAGTGACGTACTGCTCTTCTCACCTTGTACATACAATGTCTCTCCATGCGGAAGAGGTATACGAACGATCTTTTCATGGCACACGATTTCAGCCTGGTGTTTGGACAACCAGTCCATGCCAATGACTACATCAAAACTGCCTAAATTGATAGGCATAAGATCAAATTCCAATGTTTGACCCATCAAATCAAGTATACATCCCTTCAGGATTTGTTCACTTACAATTAACTTACCATCAGCTAATTCTACAGTGTATGGACTATATAAGGCAGTGAGACTAACATTTAGCAACTTAGCAAGTAAACTAGATACAAAACTCTGGTCGGCACCAGTGTCAAATAACATAGAGGCATAGTGATTATTTAAGAGGAACGTACCCGTAACAATGTTGGGATCCTCCCGTGCTTGACGTCCTCCAATCACAAACGCCCTGCCCCTAGCGCCATTGTTGTTGTTATTGGTGCCATTGCCGTTACCGTTGCCGTTGCCGTTGCCATTGGCATTGTTATCCCCGCTTTTCTTGAGTTGTGGGAAATCCTTTTTAAAGTGTCCCATCTTGCCACACTCAAAACAACCCTTCTGTGCGTTGTTCTGGTTGTTATTCTGATTGTTGTGATTGTTTTGCAGCTCTCCGCGGCAATCCTTAGCTGCATGTCCAACTTTACCACACCGTTGGCACTTGACTTTATCACACTGATTTCCCGCATGATGAAATCCACACCTGTTGCACTTTGGATGTTTACCAATATAACCCCCTGATGACGACTGCTGACCACTGTTCGAATTGTGGTAAGACTTGTTTGAATCTTGCTTCCTGTTCTGCTGATACGACTGTTGGTTGTAACTCTTGGAGTTGTTACCTTCCTATTTCCTCTTGTGGTCTCCCACCTTAGTAGCCGATGTTCGTTTAGGCAGAGTTCCCTGTAACACTGCCTGGTCAGTCAATTGGTGCGCTAAACGAACAGCTTGTTGAATTGTTGTGAGATTTGCAAAAGTAACCAAACCCTGGATCTGAGGCACCAATCCCCCGATATACCTCTCTATCCACTTACTGGCTGGAGTAGCCATGTGAGGTAGAAGTCTGGCCAATTCAGGTGACCGGGTCGTATATTCCTCAATGTTTGACCCCTCCATCTTGAGATGCCAATACTCCTCCTCTAATTTCTGCATCTCACTGCGAGGACAGTACTCCTCCTGCAGTAAAGTCTTAAAACCATTCCAGGTTAAGGCATTGGCCTCACCTAGTCCCAAAGTCTGAACATTCGAGTTCCACCAAGTCAATGCTGGACCCTCCAACGTTCCAGTGGCATACTTTACCTTATTCTCCTCAGGGCAGTTGCACATCTCAAACACTGATTCAGCCTTCTCAATCCATCGAAGGAGTCCAATGGCCCCCTCCGATCCTTTGAAGTTATGCGGTTTACAGTCCAAGAACATCTTGAACGTGCACACCGGTGGATTCACCAATCCCCCTGCTGGACCCTGTGGCCCTGTAGTGTGTGTCTGAACATAGTTCGCGATTGCCTCCGCGACCCTGTTATTAATCAAGTCATTGAGCTCAGCAACTGTCATTTGTACGTTCCCCTCGGCCATTATCTTCCTAATTAAAAGAAACATTAGAGTATTATCAAAGTCCAATGTGACATGTGTAAGCAATACAACAAACAACAACCATGTAATGTAGAAATCAACACAACTGTTGTAAGTAAATAATAGCTTTCAATAGATAATAATCTGATTTGAGTACAATACTTTCAAAATCAAAACATAAGTTTTCAAACTTCTAATGTAGGGACACAACCCGCCCCTAATAAGTTTAAACAAAATAAAGAAAATCAATCATCCTCAACAGTGGATTCAGGATCAGAATCAACAGCTGGTGCTGGTTCTTCCCCTTCCTCCTCTTCATCCTCTTCATCCTCTTCTTCATTCTCCGAGACCACCAAGTCTTCTAAGGCTTCAAGTCTGCCTTCCAGAATCTCAGCTCGGTCCTCAGAAGCTTGAAGACGATCAGTCAAATGGATGATCTCATCTCGCATCTCATTAACCAGGTGAGCAAGGTTTTCTTGTCTTTCGTTAGCATCCCAGAGTTCCCGCACATTGTATTCAATCCTATCATTTACCTAGTATAAATCCTCACGTAGTTTGGCGATCTCCTCAGAATCAGTCCGTTGCCTCTTAGGCTCAGGAACATCCAATGTAGGTGGTGGATGGGTAGAAGGTCCCTCAGCAGGAATCTCCTGAGTACCCTCAGCTGGCTCCTCCTCCGGATCCTCATCTGGGTCCTCATCCGGATCCTCCTCCGGGTCCTCATCCGGATCCTCCTCCGGATCCTCCTTAGGGTCTGAGTCATTCCTCTCAGATGGTGGAGGAGATGGGATAGGTGGTGCTGGTGATGATGGTGGTGCTGGAACTACTGGCTCCTCATCCTCCGAATCATCAATGTATATGTATGATGAAGATGCCATGCCTGTTACATAATACCGTATGTAAGTGCAGCGCCATGGAATGTGTAAGCAAGTCTATCACATAATGCCATATGTAATTTCTAAGTGATATGTGTAAACATGCCTGTCTAATGTCTAACAGTTATAGTCTAAGTCTACAAATGCAAACCTACTTCGCTATAACCAATGGCTCTGATACCAATCTGTCACACCCCCAATTTCCAACTAACGCAATCATACCGTTTGGGAACGTGACAAACCAGGATCTCAGATCATTAGACATAACGAAGACCTCTATATGAATTTCAAAACATACTTTGGTCTAAAACTGTAACATCAAAGTTTTCAAAGTTTGCGGAAGCGTTTTAAAACCATAACAAACATAACAGTTGTAAAATGTAAATTACAATGCAAAGTTTTAAATTGTTCAAATCCAAATAACTATAATGTAAAGAAATGCATGCGACTCAATCTCCTAGTCCATGCCTGCTTTCTTGTGCACCTTAGCGTCCTGAGAAAACATGTAAATCAAGTCAACACAAAGGTTGGTGCATTACACAGGTTTAAGCATTCACAAATGTTGAAACCACAGTTTGAATATAAAGTTTGCAGATAACATAATCACACATTGCATAGTCATGATAGCTAGTCATATATACTATTTACATAAGTGGTCGACACCGAAGCTGACTAGTGCATGCTATTGCATGTTTTGCCTTGCCACTATTGTCTAGCACAAACAATAGTAATGAGTGTTTGGTCAGTCAAACACCTGCGTAGATCCCATCTACCAAGTGAGGTTTGTCAAACCTAATAGATCTATTTCCAACTACCACGCTTTGCGCTACGGCAAACTAAACGGTTCGAAGTGTAAGGACTTTTAAATGCTATGTTGTCACATAATGTAAACAGTTAACTCATGCAAGTGATATGTATCTAAAATGTTTGTTGCACATGTTTTCTCCCCCAAAACAGTTTAAAATAAGAAAGTGGCCGTGTACGCACCTTTGATTGTTGCACAATGATCAAATACGTGAACTCGCGTAGATAATCCTCTTACGAAGGATCTGTGTTTAAACAACAACGTTGTGTTATTTGAGATGTCGTTTTGTGCTTGAAATCACATACGTGTCAACACACGTATGCTAGAGTGTTAGAAATGTGCATACGTAAATACGTGTGACTTTGAAATCGTTTAAATAAAATCATATCTGATTTTATTTAAATAACCGTAATTATACGCGATTTCGTTTCCGATCTAAAATATGAATTTTATTATTTCAAGGTGTTCGTATTCCCGTTACGGTTCCAACGCAACTCGAACGGACTAAATCGGATTTGAAATGAAGAAGTTATGATAAAAACAAAATTAGTTTTAAAATTCAAAAACCAGCAGAGGCCGGGTTCGAACCCGCGACCTCTGCCTCTAAGCACACCCACTCTACCAGTCTAGCCCACTACCCATTTGCAATAGAAACTCCAAATTAATTCTTTTAACCTTACTTGATCAAGTTCTCCTATGTTAATCCCAAACCGAACTAGAGGAAACCCAATTGCCCCACGATTCAACCGAATTCGATTCCATGATTATGTGGTTTTTGTTCTATTGATCCATACGACCATGTAATTGATATTCAATTAGAAAATGAACCAATATAACTCAATTAATCGAGTATATACACGTTCGAACCCCAACTCCTTTGTTCCCAATTCAAATCGATCGAATTGATGATCAATCGTTCCTAGATCCATAGGGTTTTCATTACACAAATGATTTCGACTCTCTCTGTATATGACAATTTGATTATCACATCTGATTAGATCAAAATCTCCAATTCGTTTTAATCAAAGAACATAAGAATTCGAACTCATTAAATTCGTTGTTGTTAGATGAAAGTAACATAGGGCTATTCTTCATCGGGGCTTTCTGAAGCTAAAAGTGATAATTTCATTCTTGAACTCATTTAAATCAAAATCCCCAATTCGTTCAAACCGAAAAACCCTAGAAATCGAAATCCATCAATTCATTAAAACTAGATGAAATCATCATATGGTTTTCATTACATGAAACACCACGATACTATCTGTGTAGTTTAATTTGGTTTCAGAATTCATTTGGATCGAAAACCCCAAAACGGTTTCTAATATGAACCCTAGAAATCAAAAACTTGTAACTCGATATTAAAACCCCGAATTACTATGGGGCTATGGTTATTCGGCTAGATTAGGTTGTGTAGGGTTAGATTTTTACCTCGCTTGATCTCGATTTGGTGTAGTTCAACTTTTGCTTGAATTCGGTCGACCTTTAGATCAATTCTTTCGTCCGTGGCTTCTGGAATCAAATTAATCGATGTAAAACCTCCTAAGAGTGCCGACTAAGGATTTTGTGAACTCAATTTGGTGAATTATGGTCGAGGTATATGGTTTTGATATTGAAGGCTACGGTTTCAACCCTTGATTTACTTTCATGATTAATTTCGATCACTTATGGTCTAATAACGGCTGAGTAATGATTATCCTCATCAATGTGTTGATCATGAGTGTTTAATTCGATTTGTAACCGTGTTTTAATGTGAAATTCGAATTTCCTCATGTGTTAATGGACGAATTTTGACTTTTAAAGTCAAAGTTATCAACTTTAATCCAATTACAAACTCAATCCTTGCAATTGTGGTATGTTCGGACTGATTTTGCCTAATTTCAACCTTTGAAATTTGTTTTTGTACAATAACTTCACATTTCGGTTAACAAAATTGAACCAAAAATCCCGAATTGTCACTAATTGGGCCACTTAGAACATTGTTGGGCTAGATTAACCCAATTGGGCCTCATAAATACAATTGGGCCTACCTTGGGCCTCATATTTACAATTGGGCCTACCTTGGTCTCATTGGGCCTACCTTGTCCTCAGTGGGCCTACCTTGGCCTCATTGGGCCTACCTTGGCCTCATTGGGCCTACCTTGGGCCTCATATTTGTGATTTCGTTATTTTCAGTTAACGAAGTTAATTCGAAAAGTCGGATTGTCACAACGTGAATGCTAAACAGACGGGTTATTCGTATAGATGACGATCTGTACGAATATATCTGAAAGTTTAACGTTCTGAATGATGTCTAATAATTAGAAAATCATATTGAAAAGTGTAGTTATCGTCGTGTTCGTACGGGTGACGATCCGAACGAATGCGCGCGACGACTGTACGATTCGATTTAAACAGATAAATTTAACGTTTTCAAAGAATTTAAAACAAACGGAAAATATTTAGTTAATTTACTATGAATTACCACCTAAATTAAATTTTATAAATTCTATTTTTAAAACCGTAACGATTCATTACGAAAACGAACAAAAACCGACGCTTCTACGCGAAATCGAGCGAAACCGAACGAGCCCGAACATACCCGGGTATTTAAAAGCATTAATATGGCATTTAATGCCATTTCCCCTCCCCACCTACCAGCCTTCTCCCCCATTTTCGTCATTCTCTCTCTAGAAACCAAGCCCTAGAATCCTCATTTCTTCACCAAATCAAGCCATTTTGGTGTCAAAACGACCACAACAACTTGTAGATCGTGAAAGTACAAGAAATCCGATCTTAAAACCATCCAAATACAGGTAAAATCGAGTCTAAGGTCGCGATTTTAGGGTTTTTAAACCCTTGGGTCGAACCCTCACCCACAACCGGTTCTAGACCACTCAAACCTGAGGAAAACTGCACGAAATCACTCTAGATTGGTTTAGGGACATGGGAATCATCTTGCTTAAGCTTTGAACTCGATAATGGTGAAATGGAGGTCCATGGTTTCGAACAGGCGAATGGCATCGCCCAGATGGGCCGAATGAACCTACGGCCGAAGGAGTTCTCATTCGCATGGTTATGTGCGATCGAATGAGTCAAACCCCGAATGGACCTGGTTCGCACAACAAGGGGGACGACCGAATGGTGGGCATACGAAGGAGCTCTTTCGCAGGGTCATTCGAAAGGCACCATGATTCGTATGGAACTCCCTATTCGGCCGAACCATTACATTTGCATGGCACATCCTTTGGCCAAGCTTTACCAATCGCATGGCCCTCACTCGCATGGCAGTCCTTTCACATAACCAGGCTGCACGAATGAGATGCACCGAAGGAACATTAGGGGTTAGCCATGCATGGGGTTGGTACGTGGATTGCATGCTTGGGAAGACCCATTATGGTTTCATGAGTTGTAATCGGTGTCGAAATCGATTATGATAAGCACTTCAATAACTAGACTTTCTCTATATCATTTTAACATATTAACTTGGACTAAATTGTCAATTGGGTTAAAACATTAGAGTTTTATTATATGAAACGACGAATAAGGTTTTCAACATCGAGGCTTTTTCTAAACATTTCAACATGCAAACATGGGTAGTGATCATCATGTAAATGAAAACACTTGGGTTTCTAAACAAGTAAGTGGGATTACATGATCATCAATGACTAAGGCTTCAAAACCAAAGTTTTCTAACCGCTTTAACACATAAATTTGAGTCTTCACGGTAAATTGAAATTTAAACAACTTGTGTTGTGTTAACGCCAATCATGGTTGACAAGGGATCAAGAAACAAGCTAAGTGTGGGTGTTGATTTCATTGTTAACACCCAATACATAGTAATTATATATAAACATATAACTAAGTTATATAGTTCAATTGAACTTTCTAAGCTAAGTTATACACAAGAGCGATCAAAGAACCATGGGAAACAAAGATCTAGCAAAGGGGCTTAGAGTTAATCGAATAAGATTAATCTAAGTCTAACATGTTAACTTATAATTTTCTTAAATTAACTTATGTTTTAACAAAAAGGAAATGATTTATAAATTTCTTTATTTAAAATGTTTTAAAATAAATGAAATAATTTCTAACTTAAAGATTCAACTTAAAATGGGTTTTATTAAAGATGTTTTACCTAAAAGACCATGAATGTAATGAATTAGACCTTATATAAGTAAGGTTTAGTTGTGAACATCTACGGGGTAAAGGGATAATTAATGTAGACTAGTTAGAGAGACAAAGAAACACACTAGTAATGTAGGACAGATAGTTGCACACCGAGATCTAAACCCTATGTACGTTATCTCTCGACACTTATCATATTCAATTCATAATAAATAAACTCAGGTACTGAAGATACTTAAGCAACAATTAACGAGCGCGCATATCTGTCTTGATTCATTACATAGCAACACAGGTGAGTTCATTGACCCTTTTCTAACCATTTTTGTTTTACAAACGCAGGGCTGATAAGCATGCGTAAATTATTTTCTTGAAATATATATTTTACGTAAATGCTTTTACTTCACGTATGTTTTACATGCGAAATTGTTATCTTATATTCTGTTTAGGTAAACTTTTTATAGGTTTACAAAATGAATAAATTACTCTCTATGAGTAATACAATGGTTTTAGAACTAAGAACTATGTTTCAGAGATGTGTTCAAGGAAACTAAGGATCTAATTCAAAGAACTAATGTCAGAGTTGTGTTCAAGAAAACTAAAGATCTAGATCAAAGAAATCATTTCCGTGTGTGTATCAATGAACTAATAAACTCAATAAAGAACAATTCCAGGTGGCTGTCAGTTGTATGCCGATGAAAACCACGTGTAAACACACGGAAAGTCTCGGCATACATAGTAGACTTTTATAGTCATGCTAACATGGGCACAAAATCAAACAACAAAACAAACTACAAGAGAACAGAGGAGAACAATGATCAAAGGATATCCTAAAGTCCCGACATAAACAGTAGACCGGAAGGTCAAGCTGATACGGGCACATCATAAAGTCCCGACATATACAGGTAGACTCCTTCGGGTCAAGCCTGATATGGGCCACGTGTGAGACGATACAGACTGGACACCACCAACAACTAAGAACAATTGATTGAGTTAAACAAGGCCCAATCATTATGTCTTAGTTGTATTAAATGTTTACTTATTCATTTATTTAAGCATTTAATATCATGTTTCTACAAATACTAAGGTTGATCATGAATGCGTGATGAACTCAAGAAATCAATAGAATTTCAATTTGTGGAACTCAAAAACTATTATGTCGATGGTGTGAAATGAAACGCTTAATTATCATTAACAACAATATGTTATGCGGTTCGGTATGTGGTGGGCTGGTGGCTGGGCTGGCAGTAAGCTTGACCCTACATATGCCCTATATATAAGCATACTTGATTGGATAATATAGGTGGTCGTTGATGAGGTTAAGGTTGTCATTTCGGGTGATCAATGTTAACAAATTTTCAGGTTATTCAAGCGTTGTGATTCAAAGGTATGGGATGAAACGCTTAATTATCACTAGGAACAATATATCATGTGGTTTGGTATGTGGTGGGCTGGTGGCTGGGCTGGCGGTAAGCTTGACCCTACATATGCCCTATATATAAGCATACTGAATTAGATGGTATGGGTGGTTAATGGTGAGGTTAACGTTGTCATTCGGATAGGTTTATTCAAATTCATTTTTAAACAAAACTATATGAACTCACCAACCATGTGTTGACTTGATATTTTTGCATGACTTCTTAGGTGACGAACAGGTCTAGCTAAGAAGTTTATGCTTTTGGACTAGGACGCTAGATAGAGGGCCTAGTATTTTGGATGTGCATATTTTTGAACATCATTATACAAATTATTTTGTATATCTTGTGCAGATACAAGATAGAAGAATCATGATGTTGAAAGTAGATTTACATTGTTAAATTATGAACGAAACTGATGTAATTTAACTTTGTAATTCTATTTTATTTTGCATTTTCTCATTATATATCATGTGCAATGTAAACAATCTGATCATCACGATTATCATTCCCGATATCGCGCCCCAGGTCCTTTCCGCCCGACGGGACACACGATCCGGCCCGCCGGCTCGGGGTGTGACATAAGGTGTGTTAGATTCCACCTTCGTTTTGACTAAGGTCTTTGTGCTAATAAGGTGAAATTGTACACAATTGCAAGCATGTGTTTACATACTTACATCTAGGCCTTGCAAGCCTATGGGGTACAAGTATTGTTTGACACTGTTTGAGGACTATTGATGACTATTGAGAACTATTAAGAAATATTGGGAACATTGATTACTTGTTGTATGCTTTGTGTAACTATTGATGAATTATATGAATTTTTGTGATATACATGATGCCTTAGAAACTTGTAAGAACAAATGCTTTAGGTAAATACTTTAGACTTTAAATTTGCATCTATTTCTTCTATATTATACAAACTTGTATGTGTACTCACCAACTATGCGAATAGTTGCCATAAATCTATTTTACATGTGTAACAGGTTAGGTGAAGAGGGTGAAGACTTAGAATAGGATAGTAGACCTAGTTTAACTTTAAAACGATGTTTAGAATGACATTTGAAACTGTTTGTATATTTAATTCATATATGTAATTTGAGTTTATTGAACGTGAGGTTTGTACTACTTAATAATGATGCAATAAATATTGAAATGTAATAATAGCACCATGAGCTAATGAACAGTCAGACTCGTGCCACGGCGTATTACACCGTCGGTCGGGTTGTGACATATAGGGTATCACCTCAGAAAGTACCAGATGGCAAAAAGAAAGACGGAGTTACAACCTCCTATCTTGATAAGTTTGATTAACTGAAGACTTTTGTTTACATATGTTACTTTCGGCTAATAATGTCTATCCTTTAATACTCTATTATTTGTTTACTCGATCGTGTTTATAATTGATATGCATAAAGTGTGCATATATGATCACAATTATCAACACTTGATAATTATTGTTATCATATATAACTTTGTCTAATAATTAGTTCATGTTTATAATAAAATATTAACAATGTCCTAACTTATATATACACGATCCGTTAACCAGGTTTATTGTATCCGAAATCTATTTATACATTTACAAAATGTATTTAAAACTATTTTATTGAGTTAGTAGTCATTCGGTTCGAATATAGATTTTCATACTCAATTCGTCACTATAAACATATATTATTTGAAACCCTTTAATCAAATTTACTTGAGATTCACTTGTTTATATATTTAGTAAACATTTGAATTCGTATTAGGTTTATGTTTATACATAATGATTGTTCTAGAAATCAACACTACAAGAGCTAATATTTGAGATTTAATATAATTAAAACCTTTCAACTTGCATGATATTTTTAATAAAATCATTAGTTTGAAACTCTCATTTTAAAGAAATTGATAGCGTGTGTATAGATACTGATATATATCTATATATTGATATATATATATATATATTATTTATTGTTACAACTTGCTTATAACTATTGTGTTTAAAAGATGTAACTCTTTTACAATTGTATATGTATATATATACACATATATTTTAGGTTTATATACATTTAAATAGACGTGTGTTTGTGTGTGTATATATATATCTGTGTGTGTATGTGTGTATGTATGTATGTATTTGTTAATTTCATCGCATTTCTATTTATTAAAAATTTAATAGCTTATATATATCATAGTTTGATGATTGAAATAATCCGTAAAAATCGTCAAAATTTAATCGTCAGTTTATTAAAGATAGCCGTCTCAATTCTTTTGATGTTAGTATACACACTAGGTTCGTTTATTTTAACGTGAGCTTAAAATTTGTGACTTTCACCAAATATTAAACAAGGTTAATTTTTATAATTCTTATTAATCTTTTCCGTTTATTTTTTTATCATGAATGTAAACACTCAGAATGCACGAGATACGGTAACATGTTAAAGGTTAGTGTGCGGGTATACCTTCTGAGTTAGTTCGTGTACCCGAACTCATATTAAGAACAGGAAACCTAATTCAAGATCCGAGCACGCAATTACGCATGCTTTTTCGTCACTATAAACATATATTATTTGAAACTTTTTAATCAAATCTACTTGAGATTCACTTGTTTATATATTTAGTAAACATTTGAATTCGTATTAGGTTTATCTTTATACATAATGATCGTTTTAACCCTTCTGTTACCTCCAAATACATCCCACAACACCTTTGAAACATAAACAACAAAGTTTCAAACATAATTTGATGATAACATTCAAATTAAACACCACACAATTGGTTAAACAGGTCATTTTCTCCCAAACCCTTTAACACCTCCATTTCACCCAAACTTATGGGGATTCCCTTTTTCACCAAGAATTCCCATTTGTACAACATTAGCAACATATTCAACACATGAACATCATATTCATAGCACTTTAAAACACCAATAAAGTGTTCGAACATATAATTCACTATTTAAAGTCAAATTATTCACCATTTCCTTGAAACTTCATTTTTCACCAAGGATTCTCATGGTAGGTAACCAAACCACCTGTGATTTACCCTAAAGGGAAAACTTCATAGAAATATAACCTACTTTTCATTTTGTTCCAATCAAGTCACTCAAACTTTTTTTTTGTTCTAATTAAGTCATTCAAGTTATTTTTGTGTTTGAATTCTATGTTTTTAACATGAATTGTAGGTAATACATGTTGATATAAGTTTGAGCGAATAATTTTTTTTAAAAAATGACTGACTTGAATAAGTAATTATTAATTATTAATTTTTTGTTCTTTGTCAGATATTAGTTACAATTAATAATTATTAATTTAAATCAGTCATTTTTTTTAAAATTATTCACTCAAACTTATATCAATATGTATTACCTACTATTCAAGATAAAAACATAGAATTCAAACACAAAAATAACTTGAATGACTTAATTAGAACAAATAAAGTTTGAGTGACTTGATTGGAACAAAATGAGAAGTTGGTTACATTTCTACAAAGTTATCCCTTACCTAAACTCCATATTTTCACCATAGAAATATCATACCACTTGTGATTCAACCCGTTTTGCATTCACACACCTTGTGAATTGTTTGACTACTTCAGTCAAAATTCAAATAAGAAGTTCACACCACTTGTGAATCATTCTTATTTTTCCATAGCACTTATAAACATAACAAATCACAATAACTAAGCAATTTAAACACATATTGCATGATATTGTCAACACCAAGTAATTAAACACCAATTAATTCCACCTTCACACCTCTTATGTATCATTTGACCAATTTCAGTCAAATTGCAAATATGAAGTTCACATCTCTTGTGAATCATTCTTACTCCTCCACACCACTTGTAAACATACAAATTTTACAATAACTAAGCAACTGTAACAAATATTGCATATTATTGATAAACACCAATTCACCCGATTTACATATTCACACCTCTTGTGAATTTTTTGACCAATTTCAGTCAAACTTCAATAAGAAGTTCACACCTCTTGTGAATCATTCTTATTACGTCGCATCAAATGTAAACATTCTACATAACAATAACTAAACAAATATAACACCTATAGCATGTTATTGTCAAACAACAAATGTACAAACACCAATTCACCAAATTCAACATTCCATGTATATATGTGCATAACACCATTTAACAACATCAAGTATAATAGGTGGGTGACTTACCTTGCCCCGATAACTATCCACACCAATCTCCTTTCCGGATCGTCTAGTTCCACTACCTCCACTATCGTTTCCTATTTGGTCAATAAGTAAATAACCTACTGATGCCTTACCTTCTAATCCATAGCAAGAATTATGATCCTAAAGACGACATAATATCAAACTCCAAACACCTGACCTAATATTCATAATCATAGTATGAGTTGATTCTATTAAAATCATGTCCATGTCAAGAATATAATCTTATGTTAGCCAAACATAACATTATATACTTCACTTGACCAATTCCTTAAATTCATCTCACCATATTGTAACTAGGAATTTCGGTTAAACAAACAAATTCACACCAAACACAATTAAACACATAAATCTAAGGTAAACAAACCACAAACTTGTTACCTTAACCCTAGGATTCGTGATCGGATCTCGGATCAAACATTACTCCCCATATCAAAAGCACAAGGATTTGAGTTCAAGTGTTCGCGATGCACTTGATTCCCTCAAACCATTAGCTCTGATGCCAACTTGTAAGCCCCAAATCCCATACACGCATAACACATGTTTAAAACATCTTCAGAGTTAGGTCCTAGATTTTTCAAAATAAACAAGTGTATAATAACACTTTGATAACCGATTTACATCCAAGTTCCAAAAGGTTTTATGTTAGTTAAACATTTGACAACTCCATTTACATTAATACAATTCACAAAATCTTTGATTTTAACTAACAACATACAACCACAAGACACATTTCGATCCGAGTCCTTGAAAACAATCCGATCACTTCCGCTTTCACCCCTTACGTTCACCTACAAAACACCACATTTAAATCACCATTAGTTCGTTAGAACTAAGTAAGAACACCTATGTATACTTTTTGGTTCATGACGAAGGTTATTGGATCCCAAAACTCGATTAAACAACCAAAACGGGCAATTTTGGACACCCCCAGCCATAGGCTACGGCCACTTGGACAGAAATCCCTGGGCGTAGGCTACTGGGACCTGTGTGCAGAAAATGCAGTTTTTATGTTTTACACTCCCGTGACCTTCCCGGATCGTGTTAACCCTTTCGTTACCTCCAAATACATCCCATAACACCTTTGAAACATAAACAACAAAGTTTCAATCATAATTTGATGATAACATTCAAATTAAACACCACACAATTGGTTAAACGGGTCATTTTCTCCCAAACCTATTAACACCTCCATTTCACCCAAACTTATGGGGATTCCCTTTTTCACCAAGAATTCCCATTTGTACAACATTATCAACATATTCAACACACGGACATCATATTCATAGCACTTTAAAGCACTAATAAAGTGTTAGAACATATAAGTCACTATTTAAAGTCAAATTATTCACCATTTCCTTGAGACTTCCTTTTTCACCAAGGATTCTCAAGGTAGGTAATCACACCACCTGTGATTTACCTAAACTCCATATTTTCACCATGGGAAGATCACACCACTTGTGATTCAACCCGTTTTGCATTCACACACCTTGTGAATTGTTTGACTATTTTAGTCAAACTTCAAATAAGAAGTTCACACCACTTGTGAATCATTCTTATTTCTCCATACCACTTATAAACATAATAAATCACAATAACTAAGCTATTTAAACACATATTGCATGTTATTGTCAACACCAAGTAATTAAAAACCAATTAATTCCACCTTCACACCTCTTATGTATCATTTGACCAATTTCAGTCAAATTGCAAATATGAAGTTCACACCTCTTGTGAATCATTCTTACTCCTCCACACCACTTGTAAACATAAAAACTTTACAATAACTAAGAAACTGTAACAAATATTGCATATTATTGATAAAAACCAATTCACCCAATTTACATATTCACACCTCTTGTGAATCATTCTTATTACGTCGCATCAAATGTAAACATTCTACATTACAATAACTAAGCAAATATAACACCTATTGCATGTTATTGTCAATCAACAAATGTACAAACACCAATTCACCAAATTCAACATTCCATGTATATTCCACATACATATACATACATATATACATATATGTGCATAACACCATTTAACAACATCAAGTATAATAAGTGGGTGACTTTCCTTGCCCCGACAAGTTATCCACACCAATCTCCTTTCCGGGTCGTCTAGTTCCACTACCTCCACTATTGTTTCCTATTATCACAACTAATAAGTTTTAATACAAAGGTTGACTATAACTAGTCAAACTACACCATTTGACCCATTTTCACCGTTTTCAATCCAATTGATCCATTATCACCCAATACACTTAAAACTCATTTTTAAGTTAAAATTCTCAATTGGTCATTTTATCAAACATCTTATGTGCACCCAATTCACCACCTATAATCATTGATCCATAACACTCCTATCAAACTCCAATTGTAGTTCAAAATGATTTCTCACTCACCATCAACACATTTATAGTAATAACAACTTCATAAAACATCACTTCTAACATTTTGAACACCAAATTAACCATCATGTTCATAAACCCCATGAACATCAAGAACACCCGTATATCAAGTTGCATCAACATGAAAGAAAACAAGCAAAACGATGTTTGTAGATGATTATCACTATGACTAACAACATCTAACACCCTCCAAACACCCAATTTAAAGTTTCACCCATCAAACCCACACCCCATGGAAGACCTACGTAAACCCCATCAAAGACACCCAAAAATCTTACCTAGATGTAAGGAGAACTCAATTTCTTGCTTGCATGAAGAAAAAAAATCATGATTTGAGCTCCAATTTGATCTACTCTTCAAGATAAAAGTTTCCTATTTGTTCTTCCTCCCTTTCACGTTTACAGACAAACACACACATAGAATGTGTGATTTTGACCAAAGTCAACACCTTTAACCACTCATTTAATTTAAGTTTCACCTATTGTCAATTTTAGCCGCTCAATTACTAGTTAAATCTAACTAGTTTATTTCGAACTTAGTTAAGTTAGTTAACACCACCATTTAGTTATAATTAACAAATATTTATAAAAACACGCATCAAATAATAATTAAGATAATTAAATCTTATAAAACACCCATCAATTAAAAGAAACATAATTATACACCAATTATGTTCGTTTTATAATATTTTCTCAAAATGGGTCATTACAGTTAATGATAGTAAGAGACCTAAATAGAAATTTAGATAAGAAAAGAAGTTTAACTAAAAAATTTATAACTAATTCCAGATTAAATTCATTTGCTTAATAATATATTAATTATTTTTCATATCTATAATTCACAATGCATGATTAAATAATGGATATCAATAATTAAATAATAGATACACATTGAAAAACAAAAACTAAATGACTACAATGATAATAAATGTTACCAATTATATATATTTTTTAAATTAAGAGTTATAAACATATAATAAAAATTTAAAATAATTTGTTGTCAAAAACAAATATATGAATATTAAAGTTAATTTTCATATTTTATTATATAATTACCTGAATAAGTAAAATTATTTATATACTAACATTTAATAATATTACAATACATAAAAAGAATTAAATTTTATGAATTATAATTATACCATAATCTTTAAAATATATAAATAAGCCCTTAGTTTTTGAAACTTACTTAAAAAATGAAAAGATTTAAAAGTTTATATTATTTAATGAAAATAGTAAGTTAAAATATAAAAATATATGAATATACATGAAATAATTTAGGTTTTTAATATTCTCATTTTTAATAAAATCATTATTTGCATAGTTTACAATTTGTTTTAAAATGTATATGTTTTATTTTACTTTGTTTAGTTATTGGCTTCATTCAATATACCCTAAAAATATTATTAAATTTCTACATTGAAATTGTAAGATATTCATGACTTAATTATTTATTTGTACACATAATTTATTAAATATAAGAAAATAAGTTAAATTAATAATTTATCAAATTTATTAATTATCACTATTAATTAAGGAGTGTTAATAAATGATTTAATGCTTCAAGTTTTAGGTGGGAAACAAAAATGAAACATGCTCCATTGCATGACATGTGGCAAACAAAAACCTTGATTTAATATATAAGATAGATATGTGTGTGTAGGTGTGTGTGTATGTATGTATTTGTTGATTTCATCGCATTTCTATTTATTAAAAATTTAATAGCTTATATATATATCATAGTTCGATGATTGAAATAATCCGTTAAAATCGTCAAAATTTAATCGTCACTTTATTATAGATAGCCGTTTCAATTCTTTTGATGTTAGTATACACACTATGTTCGTTTATTTTAACGTGAGCTTAAGATTTGTGACTTTCACCAAATATTAAACAAGGTTAATTTTTATAATTGTTATTAATCTTTTCCGTTTATTTTTTTTATCGTGAATGTATACACTCGAAATGCACGAGATATGATAACATGTTAAAGGTTAGTGTGCGGGTATACCTTCTGAGTCAGTTCGCGTACCCGAACTCATATTGAGTACTGGAAACCTGTTTCAAGATCCGAGCTCGCAATTACGTCTGCTTTTTCGTCACTATAAACATATATTATTTAAAACCCTTTAATCAAATCTACTTGAGATTCACTTGTTTATATATTTAGTAAACATTCGAATTCGTATTAGATTTATGTTTATACATAATGATTGTTCTAGAAATTAGCACTATAAGAGCTAATATTTGAGATTTAATATAATTAAAACCTTTCAACTTGCTTGGTATTTTTAATAAAATCATTAGTTTGAAACTCTCATTTTGAATAAATTGATAGAGTGTGTATAGATACGGGTATATATCTATATATTGTTATATATATGTATATCGTTTATTGTTACAACTTGCTTATAACTATTGTGTTTAAAAGATATAACTCTTTTACAATTGTATGTGTATATATATACATATATTGAGGTTTATATACGTTTAAATAGACGTGTGTTTGTATATATATATATATATGTTTGTGTGTGTGTATGTATGTATGTATTTGTTGATTTTATCGCATTTCTATTTTTTAAAAATTTAATAGCTTATATATGCATCGTAGTTCGATGATTGAAATAATCCGTTAAAATCGTCAAAATTTAATCGTCTGTTTATTATAGATAGTCGTCTCAATTCTTTTGATGTTAGTATATACACTAGGTTCGTTTATTTTAGGGTGAGCTTAAAATTTGTGACTTTCACCAAATATTAAACAAAGTTAAGTTTTATAATTGTTATTAATCTTTTCCGTTTATTTTTTTATCATGAATGTAAACACTCGAAATGCACGAGATACGATAACATGTTAAAGGTTAGTGTCGGGTATTCTTTCTGAATCAGTTCGCGTACCCGAACTCATATTAAGAACAGGAAACATGTTTCAAGATCCGAGGACGCAAGTATGTCTGCTTTTGCATTATGAACCTAACCAAGCATGTTGAACATGTTATTGACCAGATCTAATCTATTTGACCTGTTCAGGTTAAATTTAACTTGTTTGACCCAGTGTTGACTAAGACCCGAGATAACCTGAAATGCCCCGACAGCCCCCGATTCACAAGATTTGGTCCTTTCAATCACCACCGCACCTAATGTTTTCGTTATCCACCATTTACAATATCTATTCCTTCATATCTAGTTGAGAACAAGCAAGAAATAATTTTATTAGTTATAAAAACTTTAGATCTAAAACATGTGGTCATTGAGAGAAGTTTTTGGTCATCGAGTTTTTCTTTGAGATTTACCCTTAATCGTCGTTACCTGGTCACCATCAGAAAATAGATGACCAACTCCATTCCTGTCGTGAGAGGTGGTGTTCATCGGAATCGCCCGAAACCATGAGCACTACAGCTGAAATATCTGCTAGCTCGGTAGAGCACATCAGAAAGTTGGAGCTGTCACAATGGAGTAGTCAACCGGAGTTTGTTGGGGGTTGGAGGTCGGTTGGAAAAGAGAATGCAACGCACTGGAGGTGAGTCGGGAAAGAGATGGCTGGAGGTGTTACCGATAAGGGAGGTGCTCTCTTTTGTTTTCCTGCTTCACGATAAAGCAAGCACACACAGTGTGTGTGCTGTGAGAAAAACGGCTAAGCCATGATAATGTTTAGAATTTAATTATCACATTTTGTGAATATCTGATCACTGAGCGTTAATCGGTTTTTTGTCTGTTTCTTTTCGCTAGCATCAATAATTAAGAACAAATTCATTGAGAAATGTTTGTAGGTTTAACTGGTTTAATTTTATAGATCAGGCCTTAGTATGGGCCTAAGTTCTTATTGGGCCTCATTGGGCTTAATTGGGCCTAGCCCATTTGATTCGGTTAACAACGAGTCCTTTATTTAAATTTGCCAGATGTTACAGTCTCCCCTCCTTTAAAAATTTCCATCCTCAAAATTAAATATCACTTATTTGGAAGAAGATCGTAACATGTCTAGTGAATCAATTCACTTGTAAATATCTTCTTGAAAAAATATGCAACTAATAAACTATACTCGTGAGTATGTGAATTGCGTATTCACAAAGCACTTCTTGAGGTTTCATGTCTGCACGATTCTTGATCTAGTTTAAGCTTTATATCATCTTGATCAATAAATGGTTCATGTGAAAATCTTATTGCAATTAGTAAGTTGTTTCTCTTAAAGAGGGAAATCGATAAGTAGTTTGGTTGTCTTTATTAATTAAACTAGTCAAATTTGAATAGTTGACTAGGTTATTTTCACTAATTAGGGTTAAACGAGATACTACTAGTCTTCAATGAGACTGTATGTCATCATTATGCAATTCTCTTGAGAGAAATTTGATGCTGTAGATCATCCATGTTGTCAATCATTTAAAGGTCACATGAGCTAGGCCCATAGAATTTAGGAACTACAACCTTCTTCTAATTCTTAATAAGTGTTTGTCTTGAAACAACAAAATCTTCCTTACCAAACTCATGTTTGTTAGGAATACCTCGGAGTTCATTTGAATAATCTCTTTGATCACTTATTTTCCATAAGGACCCTTATGAGTTAAGTAAATTATCAAGCACTTTTGCTTGGCAACTTCCAATTAACTAGAGATCCTGTAAGATCCTGTTATTTGTTTGTCGCTTGGTTAAGATATTCTTTCAACATTCCTTCATGAAACGTTTATTTTTAAGTTGGGAGGGTATTAGACGTCTTGTTTAAAAACACAAATTGTCACACCCCAAATTCCCACCTGCGGTGTCAGACTGCTGGGTGTGACGTGGCCAGAATCATAGCTCTTAGTCATATAGAACTACTCTATATGCTTTTGAAAATATATCATTTCAATAACAGAAATCAAGTTGTTTTTAATAATGCAGCGGAATAGTATTTGTCTAAAGCAGCGGAATAATAAATTGTTTGAAATGCAACAGAAATAAAATGACAGGCACTACATAGTTTGTTAATCAAATAAATAACATTGTTTGTTCATAAAGACACGGTATGAATGCGTGCAAGTCCTGTGCACATATCCTTAGGTGCATTCCTGTTCCGTGCAAGCTAGCTAGTTACCTGAGAATATATGTTAAGAAAAAGTGTCAACGCATAGGTTGGTTAGTTCACAGGTTTTGATATCAATACATAAGTATAAAAATGTTTGTCACGTGTAATGTTGTTTATGATATGTTTGTTCCGAGCCCTAGGCTCCAAGTGTCAGTTGCGTCTCTACCGAACTAGACTTGTTTGCTCTAGCATCCGCCATGCCTATCGTAATGACATGGACGATGGGTTGAGATTACACGCGTCCTGACATCCAGTCAGAGTTGGCGCCGCGTGGGGTTCGTCACGCCCAATAGTACTATCTAAACTCACCTCATTGTGAATACATTAACGGTAAGACTTTGCGAGGACTTTGTTACGATACAACACTTAATGTTTTTCCAATAAACCAACATAAACAATATGTTCGTACAAGTATATAAGTTTGACTCAACAACAAGTATTCTCCCCCCAGTTTGAAAGCTTGTGAAAGAGTTTGAAAGAGGGGCCGTAAACTCACCTGAGTGATATTAAACGCGTAAGCTCCTGGTCTTCGGATGAATCGGTCATTGGTTACCTATATCGCATTGCTTACGTAAGTTTGTGTCCGTGATCGTGTTTGTGTCCTTGTTCGTGTTCGTGCTCAACAACTCACAGTTGTTATGTTTGTCCATGCTTGACCGTGTTCGACCATGTCAAAGTCAACGACCCGTTGGTGAACCGTGTTTTTGTTATAGTTCGTGTGATGTTCGTTATTATTCACGAATTGCATTAAAACACGTAAGTCATGTTAATGGGCAACTTTCTATTTATAGTAAGTTTCCATTTTTAGCAAGTTTGCAATAAAATCCGTTTTAATAGTTCTAGCATACTTGTTCAACCTAAGTGAGCATGTTAACACTTAACACATTGTTACATATGATCAAATAACACATAAGTCCGTTTTTAGTAATTAAAGTTACTAAAAATAGAAAGTTCTATATTTGACATGTTTAATATAGAAAAATCACTCAACTCTTCACATAGCATCATATTATTACAATTTAAGTCATTTAGTATATACCAAACGGTACCTATAGCATTTTGTTGATGCATTTTCTGTGTGAAAGCTGCATTTACTGTGTGAACCTTGCTTGTTGTAAATGAAATCATAGTCTGTTGTATATGATTAGAAAAGTCAAGTGTCAAAGGGTTCGGCTAGAGATCCTAAAAGGTTAGGTTCGGCTATGATTGATAGTTAATAGGTTCGGCTAGCATAAGGTTCACGAACCTTATCATAGGTTCGTGTAAATTCATTGTTCATATCTGAGCCAAACCTATGTGGCAAACCTATGTGGCAAACCTATTGGCAAACCTATGTGGCAAACCTATGTGGCAAACCTATTGGCAAACCTATGAAACCTATATATATGGTTTTGCTAGTTCATTTCAAGAGACTTTTGAGACTTGGAAGCTTGGAGCTCATAATTTTTCACATACAAAGCTACATTCTCTCTCAAGAATCAAGAACAAAACTTCATCAAATTCTCTTCATCTTTGTGTCTTTCGTATATTCAAGTGTTGTATTTCATGTTTGATTTATTGTAAACACTTGGATGTTGATAATGAATGCATATTCATGACATAT
This sequence comes from Mikania micrantha, assembly GCA_009363875.1. Lineage (NCBI taxonomy): Eukaryota > Viridiplantae > Streptophyta > Magnoliopsida > Asterales > Asteraceae > Mikania > Mikania micrantha. Next base: position 1,251,767 of record CM018694.1, on the reverse strand, counting down.
TACAATGTTATTGTTGATCCAAATCTAATCATGAACGGATTCCGCACGTTTATGATTGAATCGTAAAATTTCGTGATCGATTCTTCAAAATTTTCATTCAAAACATGGACATTTTCTGCGTATACTTAGTTATCGACCTGATTGTTATGTTTTGGACATTCTGCTTTTATTTTCTTGGTTTGTTTAAAACTTGGGCATTCTATGTGTATACAGAAGTATCGATCTGATTGCTAGGTTTTAAACTTAAGTTATTTTTTGGTTCAATATCCTGGTTTCATCTACGCATATGAAAGTATCGATCTTGTTACCGGATTTTGAACATTCCGTTTTATTTTACACTTTGTTATTTTACAAAAGATATTCTACTTTATTTTTGCATGATCAAACTAAGCAAGAATTTGATCTTATAATTTACAATGGCATCGCGGTTGGTTGATTTTTCACAAAGCGGGGATGTGTTCAAGTGAGTGGGGAACACAAAGTCTTGTGATTGGTTTTCATTAATCCAAATTCACAAGTAGTAGGATTTAAAGTGGACCCATATACTGGCAATCTTCCTAGGCTTGTGCATCGAATAAATAAATCTCATTAACAATCAACAAGTAACGCTGAGGTATGATTACAATATGATCTCATGTTTGGATCTTTCTCATCAAAAACATATTTATTTTTAGTTAGAATACACATTTTGTAGGATTCTATTATATAAAAATTTTGCAATTCATAGCTTTAGGGGGAGTTTATTCAAATCATTGAAAAATTCATAAAAATTTTTCTTCTATTTTCTTTTAGACTATCCGATGTGACTTACTAATTCTTTGTAAACACTATAATTGATTAATTGTTAATAAGTGACAAAGAGAAATTGGAGTTGTGATGAGGAATCTAGTATGATCACATGTGAAGCAAGAGATTTAGTGTTGATAATGTGTCAACTGATGCAGGTGATCAAGGTGATGAAGATCTGTTTGTTGAAGATGTCACTGCAGTCCTTAGCAAGTGAATCTTGGAAAAAGAAAGACATAAGATGGAGACAAAGAGAATGAGATCAAGAGCGAGAATGAAGTGGAAACAAAGAGTCTAACGTTGTCAATACAACAACATTTGATACAACAGCTACAACTGAAGAGGAGTATGTAGATAACAAGGTTGTAGGGGATGCACACAAAGTTTAAGCATATACAACAGCAAGGTTCAAGGGGGAGTATGTTGATGCATTTTCTGTGTGAAAGCTGCATTTACTGTGTGAACCTCGCTTGTTGTAAATGAAATCATAGTCTGTTGTATATGATTAGAAAAGTCAAGTGTCAAAGGGTTCGGCTAGAGATCCTAAAAGGTTAGGTTCGGCTATGATTGATAGTTAATAGGTTCGGCTAGCATAAGGTTCACGAACCTTATCATAGGTTCGTGTAAATTCATTGTTCATATCTGAGCCAAACATATGTGGCAAACCTATTGGCAAACCTATGAAACGTATATATATGGTTTTGCTAGTTCATTTCAAGAGACTTTTGAGACTTGGAAGCTTGGAGCTCATAATTTTTCACATACAAAGCTACATTCTCTCTCAGGAATCAAGAACAAAACTTCATCAAATTCTCTTCATCTTTGTGTCTTTCGTATATTCAAGTGTTGTATTTCATGTTTGATTTATTGTAAACACTTGGATGTTGATAATGAATGCATATTCATGACATATTACAATGTTATTGTTGATCCAAATCTAATCATGAACGGATTCCGCACGTTTATGATTGAATCGTAAAATTTCGTGATCGATTCTTCAAATCTACAGTGGTATCAGAGCGTTAGGCTCGATTCTACGAGTGTTTGGACATCAATTTCATGTAATTTGATCAGATCCTTCACCATCTTGAAGTTTTTCTTGAAGTTCTTCACGTTTTTGTCAACAAAAAGCCAGATCTGTTGGTATGGTTGAAACCGATCAGGATCGAATACAAAGTTCTACGAACTATCAACTACGTGCGGAATCCATAGTCAATATGTAGAAATACAAAGAACACAAGCAATTCAATAATCAACTCTTGTATTATCAACAAATGATTACAAGAAGACAATTCTCACACAGAGAAAATACAGAGAATTTCTAGCAATCTGGACAAAGTTCTGAAAGTTCTCAAAGTTCTATCTATATCTACAAACAAACCTGCTATTTATAGATACTGGACCAGCGAACCTTTTACTGCTAGCCGAACCTAAGGTTTGCCAGCCGAACCCTAAGGTTCGTTGAACGAACCTTTAGGTTTGCTAGACGAACCTACCAAAAGGTTCGCCGAACCTTTGACAGCCTATAGGTTTGCTAAACCTAACAACCACAATAGGTTCGCTGACATGACAAGGTTCGTGGGCCAAACGAACCTTATGCATATACTAGCCGAACCTTTTACAAAAACAATATAAATACAACTTTTGAATAGCAAACAATTACAAATATGCACTAACAGACTCCCCCTAAATGTTTGCTATCAAAATCTTTAATCTTTGCCTTCAGCTCTATCTTCAACTTTATCTTCAACTATTTCTTCAACTCTGTCTTTTACTCCACTCGATTCCCCAGCTTCTTCAACCACATTATCCACCGCTCGTATAACAACCGAACGTGGTATCTTTGCCAATTTTTCTAGCTTCAATCTTAGCAGCCCTTTCATCTCTCTCCTTCTTTTTCCTGATTCTTCTTCCAAAGAAGCCATGAAAGCACCCATAAGATCATCATACTTAACCCCCCAGTCATAGCCCTCATCAGCTTGACTTACCAGTGCTTTAGAAGATGATTCTTCAGATTTCTCTTTCTTTTTCTGATAATCTTCCTTAGGCTTGAATGGATTCAGATTGCCTTGCTTCTTGGGGTTTTTGCACTCTCTTGCAAAATGACCATGTTCACCACAGTTATAACACTGTGTAGATTTTGGATTAAATCCAAACTTTGTGTTCCGGTCAAAAGTGAATTTCTTCCCGGTTTTCTTCTCATATCTATTAATTCTGCGAATAACACTCGCCAATGCCCACTGCGTATCTATCAACTCCATCTCATCCTCATCAATTTGTGCATAATCTTCAAAAGTCAGATTTGCATTTCCAATTCTCCCAGCCACCTGCTCATCATAAGCACTCACGACACATGACAAAATAGACATATGATCTTTAACAGCTTCAACTGTCACTTTTCCTAAATTTGTTGTGTTAAGCTGAACTGGAGGTGGTGTAGACTCAGACTTTTTCTCATTGACAGGACAGCGTGAGCTAGAACTTGTAGGCACTGAAGAACTCTGAGTAGATTCAGAAGTTCTAGACACGAAAGCAGTCTGTATCTTCGCAGATGCAGCAGGAGGTGTAGCAACTGAACCACCATACAAGGAAGGATCTTGAGTGACATTTACCCTTCTTGCTTTACGTTTGTCCTTCATTTCTTGTTCCTCTAGTTTCTGAATAAACTCTACCAATGTCAATCCAGGTAGGTTTTCTATTAATATGAGCACCAAAGAGTTCCATTTGTCAGGTAATGCATCAGCTAAACAGTCTATCTTCTCATCCTCTGAATACTCAATACCATATTTCCTCACTTCAGTCAACAAGTGTCTGAATCTGGTAATTAAGGCATCCAAAGTTTCATTTCCTATGATATTGAAATTTTCAAACTCCTTTCTGATGTCAGTAGCCTTCATTTTCTTCAGATTGGTATTTCCTTCAACTCTTGCCTTTAATGCATTCCAAAGACTGTAAGCCGTCTTGTGTTCATCAAACTGATGCAAAATTTGATTGGGAATAGCTTGACTCAATAACCAATACGCTTTCTTCTCTGAGTCATACTTTTTCCTTTCATCTACATCCAATCTTTCCAAGAGTTGAAACAAATCAGTACCAACTACTCTTTGTCTCTCATAAGGAGATAAGATTCTTTCCCATAAATTTGTATCCGTGCCATTCAGATGAGTCTCAAATCGTCCTTTCCAACTGTCATAATCAGCTAAATCCAATAGCTTTGGCACTTTATTTGTACTACCCACTTCATTCTCACTGATTAAAATGTTCTGAAGTTTGGAACTCTGACTTGCCATCGCAGCGTACATGTCAGACATGATTTTAGAAATATAAGCAGCGAACCTTTTTCCAAAATATCACTAGCCGAACCTCAAACGAACCTCAGCCGAACCTTCAGATAAAATTTTGTCTTAGCCGAACCTTCAGACGAACCTCAGCCGAACCTATGGACAAAATTTGTCTTTTGAGCAGCGAACCTTTAAGCAACGAACCTTGAACTCACGAACCTTTGCACAGACGAACCAAGAAACTGGCGAACCTTTAGTTCAAACGAACCCTCAGCCGAACTATACACAGTAAACAGCGAACCTCTGCCGAACTATCACCCAAACTTGCCGAACCTTAGACAAAAATCTTTGCCGAACCTTCGCCGAACTATAGCCGAACCTCTGCCGCACCTTCAGCGAACTATCAAACGAACCCTCTGAAAAACCTTCTAGCAGCGAACCTTTGTCTTCAGCAAGTCACAGGTTCATCCCACGAACCTGTAGCGCAGATTTTGAAATTTTTGTGCGGGAAACCTTCCAAAACTTCAAAAAATCCTCCCAAATCTCTACCAAAACACCTCCAAAACGTCAATTGTTGTAATTCAACAACAATTGATGATAAACACAGTCACAAATCACCAGAAAATCAATCAAGAAGAGAATTTGATCTATCAAATATCTTCAAATCTTCAATTGCTTGAAATCTTTGAAATTGTAGTGTAGAACCTCAACCAAATTCTCTGATACCACTGTTGGTATGGTTGAAACCGATCAGGATCGAATACAAAGTTCTACGAACTATCAACTACGTGCGGAATCCATAGTCAATATGTAGAAATACAAAGAACACAAGCAATTCAATAATCAACTCTTGTATTATCAACAAATGATTACAAGAAGACAATTCTCACACTAAGAAAATACAGAGAATTTCTAGCAATCTGGACAAAGTTTTGAAAGTTCTCAAAGTTCTATCTATATCTACAAACAAACCTGCTATTTATAGATACTGGACCAGCGAACCTTTTACTGCTAGCCGAACCTAAGGTTTGCCAGCCGAACCCTAAGGTTCGTTGAACGAACCCTTAGGTTTGCTAGACGAACCTACCAAAAGTTTCGCCGAACCTTTGACAGCCTATAGGTTTGCTAAACCTAACAACCACAATAGGTTCGCTGACATGACAAGGTTCGTGGGCCAAACGAACTTTATGCATATACTAGCCGAACCTTTTACAAAAACAATATAAATACAACTTTTGAATAGCAAACAATTACAAATATGCACTAACAAGATCTACGAAAAATTATCAAGTGTTTGCAAATTTTGATCCGATAGAAAGATGCGCCTCGAAAAAACGAAGATTTTGACTACTCATACGCCTTCTAACTCCAAAAAATGAAGATTCTAGAGCCATTTTAGTGAAGTTGCAAGTCTGTTCGAACGAACAGACAAACCTCCATAGGTTCGTGACCAATAGTTCGTGGGAACCTCCAGGTTCGCGAGAAATTGACTATTTCACGAGAAATTGCGAGAAATTGACCAAATATCACGATATTTTGACCAAGATTCGCGAGATTTTGCTTAGGGTTCGTGATTCTATCCGGAAAAGGTTTGTGGATCTGAAATCTCATAAGGTTCGTGAAAATCTCGCAAGGTTTGCAAGATTTTGAAAGTTCGCGAGAAATTGACCTAGATTCATGAGATTTTGGTTGGGGTTCGCGAGATTTTGATCCTTATACATCATAAAGGGTTCGTGAGCTTCCAAGACTGATAAGGTTCGTGAAAAGGTTTCGTGGCCTATTTTTAAAGGTTAAAAAGCTTCATTTGAGCCAAAAAGACACATTCTTAAAATCTCAAGTAAACCTTGTTTACCTATTTTGGGCCTTCCGGATCATTTGGGATAGGTTTTAAGACCTAATTTGGACGTTAAGACAAGGTTTGAGCTGTTTTGTTTTGAGAGGTTAAACTTTGATGTTCTGAACATAAAAGTTAAATATGACATACAAGAATTGGAACATGGAATCGTTGGCTAACAATGGACTTGTGTTGGAAAATTTGGACAATTATCCGAACTGAAGATCCACATTCGAAACGTTTATTACTAAAGCGGATGACAATTACCAGAAGTTATTGTACCAACAATACAAGAAACCATGTCTGAAATCAAATGATAATTTTGGGACATCAAAACTGAGTGAAGATCAAATGTTTGAATTTAATCAAGAAAGAGAATTGTGTGATTTGTTTTCGGTGATCATTTCTGAAGATATTAAAAAAACCGATTTTGAACAAATGCCACATTCATGTGCAAAGTGGAGTTTGTTAGAACTTGCATATAACAATCATGTTGCAAAGAAGATCAATGATGCTTGTGATCGTCTTTTACCACTTAGGCAAGAATTGAAATATTTTCAGTTTGATATCACTGATGGGCAAATCTTTGAGAAGTTTACGCAATTCTTACCTTATCGATGGAGTGATTTTGTTGAAAGAATGAAGGAAACTGAAGTCATTCATCATGTCAAATTAATGGACTTCAACGATGTGGTTGACAAAATGGAATTGGAGATAAGAAGAATCGGAACATGGATTGTGAAAATTGTTGATTTCTCGTGGATTGATGAACAAAGAAACATGTTAAAGGCTACTATGAGTGTTGAGAAAGAAAAAGAAGATGTTGATGGAAAAACGGAAGATGATTTGAAAACTGAAGATCGTATTGAGACAAGTGTGAATTTGAGGATGGAAAGTAGTGATGAAGAAAAGAGTGAGGATTCTTCAGTGTCAGAATCTAATAAAGCAAATGAACCTAAAATGGATGAAGATAGCAAACAGGTGAAGGAAGTTGTAGATGAGAGATGTAAGGTAACTGAAGATACACACATTCTTGATGATTCTGAAATCACAAGTGAGATGAAGAAGTCTGAAGATGATGTGTTGAAGTCAAAGGATGAAACTTCAAGTGATGAAGTGGTGTTAACAGAGGATCAGAGTGTTTATGAGGATGCCTCTGATGGTTTGTCTGAAACAACTACCATTGTTAGTGAAGATCATTGTCATGCTATTTCAGATAAAGAGGTAATTTCAGGTAAGTTTTCTAAGATCTCGTGCTCTAAATGTTTAAATCTTGAGGGAAAAATTTGGAGTTTGGAGGAAGAAAACTTAAACTTGAAATGTGACTTATCAAACTGCACTAAAGCATACATGGTTTTAAAATCAAATGAAAAGTTTTTTACAAAACAGATTGCAGAATTGAAGTCACAGGTTCAAAAGTTGACTGATGATTTGTCAAAGTCAAATGCCAATGAAAGCATTTCTTAACAAAAACTTGACATTCTGAGCAAAGTAAATGTTGAATTGACAAATGCAGTCAATAATATTAAACTCAGAATGGACAAGGCAAAAAGAGACTTTGACAAAATCATGCACAAATTGGAGAATCATTATGATTCTATAATTTCTTCAAGTCCTCTTATTGAGAAACCAAGTGATAATGAAATTTCAAAAGATAACAATCTCAGTAAGAGAAAGTCTCCAATTTGTGCTGATGACGACATTCCTCCGATCAATGAAGATTGTACATTAGAGGAATATGATGAGGAGACATTGTACAGATGTGGGTTGATGGATGTACATAAGGATTATGATGATTCTCACAAGAATATCTTTGATGATGTAAAACCTTGTGTTTCAAACTTAGCAACATCATCTAATAAGAAAGTTTCTTTCAAAACCCCATTGGTTGAAATTAAACAGTTTTCAAAGAATGAAAATAAGAATTTTTCAAAACAAAATGGTTTTTCAAGTTCAAAATCTAAACGTCAAATTCAATCAAAATGGGTTGTGAAATCATCATGTGCATCAAATAAAGTGGAATCAAAGTGTGATACTTCATAGTCTTGGATCAAAGACAAGATTTCACTAAGTCCCACAAGATGTGAAAAGTTGAACTTTGAGTCTCCCACGTCAAGTGGTAAGAAGTCACATTTGACTCTAAATGGTTCAACAAGGAATCAAAGATTGGTTTATGGTTCACCAGTGACAAATCATCAAAACCATAGGTTTGTGCAAAACTATTCTCCTAGGTTTGTGGAGAGGAGAATATGTTTTGAGTGTGGTACAAGAGGGAATATCATTGCTAATTGTCCTTATTTGTGTGAGTTAAAAGGACATGTTAGTAATGCAAAGTCATGTGTCACAGAGGTTTCAAAGTTCATTCCTAAAAAACATAAAATGCCAAATCAAAACAAGGAAGAACTTGTGAAAGCCTCGGATGAAGAAAAGTTGAAACTTTCAAAACCTTTAATGACTAATTTGTTTTTTAACAACAATGTGGTGATTCAAGATAAGTATTATCTTAAGAATGCACTTGAACAGGAACAGTTGTGGATACCAAAAACAAACAAAATATCAAAGGAAAATTCATTAGTTTCAACTGGAAAATGGATTAAATTTCGGTATATGGATGCTCATGGAAAACTCAAGACCTCGAAGGCTTGGGTGACCAAAGCTATCTAATGGTTTGTAAGTGTGTGCAGGAGGATTTCAAGAGGACCTATCAATTGGAGGAGAGCTCATTGATAGCGGAACTTCCTGAAGTGTATTTGGTAAAATCGTTCTAATCTTTAACTGTCATATTATTATGGAGAACTTTTCAGGTTTGGAATTACGTTGTCATATTTTCTTGATATTTTCAAGTCACATTGAACATAACGTTTCACAAAGATGGTAAATCATATCGGTTGTCAATTTTTCGGGAATTTTGATTTTTCTATGTACTTATAAAATTCTAAAAATCAAAAAGATTTTCATTTTTAGCATTTTAGGGGGAGTAAAATTTAAAAAAAAAAATCAAAAACAATATAAAATTAGAAAATTGAGAAATTGATCCGACCTTTGAGATATGATTGTACATTGTAACATTCTGAAGCTTACTTGTATCGTACAAGATCAAATACAAAGCGATCACAATGCACTCAGTATGATATGTTGGTAGGTCTTTCACTTAATTGTGATTTCTATAGACTAATGCCTTAATCATTCTTTGTGGAACACTTAATTTAGAACAATGTGTTCGATCTTTCTCCTGAGTGCGTGGTCATTTGCCTCATTGATTGCTATTTGTATTAGTACATATTTTAGTTTGATCATGTGTTTCTTTTTCAAAAGAAATTCCGAGTTCATTTTTTTTCTTTTATTTTCGTTCAAATCATGGACATTTTCTGCGTATACTTACGTATCGACCTGATTGTTATGTTTTGGACATTCTGCTTTTATTTTCTTGGTTTGTTTAAAACTTGGGCATCCTATGTGTATACAGAAGTATCGATCTGATTGCTAGGTTTTAAACTTAAGTTATTTTTTGGTTCAATATCCTGGTTTCATCTGCGCATATGAAAGTATCAATCTTGTTACCGGATTTTGAACATTCCGTTTTATTTTACACTTTGTTATTTCACAAAAGATATTCTGCTTTATTTTTGCATGATCAAACTAAGCAAGAATTTGATCTTATAATTTACAATGGCATCGCTGTTGGTTGATTTTTCACAAAGCGGGGATGTGTTCAAGTGAGTGGGGAACACAAAGTCTTGTGATTGGTTTTCATTAATCCAAATTCACAACAAGTAGTAAGATTTAAAGTGGACCCATATACTGGCAATCTTCCTAGGCTTGTGCATCGAATAAATAAATCTCATTAACAATCAACAAGTAACGCTGAGGTATGATTACAATATGATCTCATGTTTGGATCTTTCTCATCAAAAACATATTTATTTTTAGTTAGAATACACATTTTCTAGGATTCTAGTATATAAAAATTTTGCAATTCATAGCTTTAGGGGGAGTTTATTCAAATCATTGAAAAATTCATAAAAATTTTTCTTCTATTTTCTTTTAGACTATCCGATGTGACTTACTAATTCTTTGTAAACACTATAATTGATTAATTGTTAATAAGTGACAAAGAGAAATTGGAGTTGTGATGAGGAATCTAGTATGATCACATGTGAAGCAAGAGATTTAGTGTTGATAACGTGTCAACTGATGCAGGTGATCAGGGTGATGAAGATCTGTGTGTTGAAGATGTCACTGCAGTCCTTAGCAAGTGAATCTTGGAAAAAGAAAGACATAAGATGGAGACAGAGAGAATGAGATCAAGAGAGAGATTGAAGTGGAAACAAAGAGTCTAATGTTGTCTACACAACAACATTTGATACAACTACAACTGAAGGGGAGTATGTAGATAACAAGGTTGTAGGGGATGCACACAAAGTTTGAGCATATACAACAGCAAGGTTCAAGGGGGGAGTATGTTGATGCATTTTCTGTGTGAAAGCTGCATTTACTGTGTGAACCTACCTTGTTGTAAATGAAATCATAGTCTGTTGTATATGATTAGAAAAGTCAAGTGTCAAAGGGTTCGGCTAGAGATCCTAAAAGGTTAGGTATGGCTATGATTGATAGTTAATAGGTTCGGCTAGCATAAAGTTCACGAACCTTATCATAGGTTCGTGTAAATTCATTGTTCATATCTGAGCGAAACCTATTGGCAAACCTATGTGGCAAACCTATGAAACGTATATATATGGTTTTGCTAGTTCATTTCAAGAAACTTTTGAGACTTGGAAGCTTGGAGCTCATAATTTTTCACATACAAAGCTACATTCTCTCTCAGGAATCAAAAACAAAACTTGATCAAATTCTCTTCATCTTTGTATCTTTCGTATATTCAAGTGTTGTATTTCATGTTTGATTTATTGTAAACACTTGGATGTTGATAATGAATGCATATTCATGACATATTACAATGTTATTGTTGATCCAAATCTAATCATGAACGGATTCCGCACGTTTATGATTGAATCGTAAAATTTCGTGATCGATTCTTCAAATCTACACATTTTCTATTAATCTCATTATTAACCATAACCTATTACCTTAATAGTCGTTGCAACAAAAAGTTACTATTTACAGTAACTGATCCAAATAACCATCATAGTAACATATCTAACATATTTTCTTGTTATTCTTATCTATAATAATGTGAATTCATAATTCAAACAAGTTTACCTTGCTCATAACATCATCTAGCACATTTTTACGAAAATAAAGTTACTATTTATAATAACTATGCCCAAATAACTCAAAGCGGCCATTCTAACCCTTGATTTTCAACATCAGCATACCCAATATCATGATAAACACATAATCATATCTCAAAATTAAGTATATCACCTTGGATTGCACATGCATATCACCAAATGTTATTATTTCATAAAAACATGTTCATATCCACACAAATATCATCAAATCCCTTTTTAGTTCATCATAGATCGTTCTAATATTCATAAATCTGTCTCCATAACATTAAATCACATATTCATGTCAACAAAAATCCGTGCGTGTGTAGCTTAAGTGTTTGCATGTGGGTTTTAAGCTTTGCATGTGTGATATTAAGTGTTTTATGTGCAAAATAACCATGAGACTACCTTCTAAAGCTCCAAGAACACTGAGATGATGATTGAACAACTCCTAAAACTTCTGGGAATGGTCTTCTAATAGGTGTAGATGATGATGGTGTTGGTGACAAGTCCCTAGCCACCCTTCATTGCTTCCTCTAAGCTTCAAGCCTTCAAACCTTCAAGCTTGAGCTTCAACAATGGTGTTGTTCAAGTTTCTGATGGTGTAGAGGGTGCTTGAGAGTGTTCCTAGCCGGATTTTAGCTCTTGGTTTCCAGAATAATGAGTAGAAAGTGGCAGCATGCTTCTAGTTGGCTTATAAAGATTTTCTGTGATTTGGGACTTCCAGGCGTACCGCCTAGCAAGCCACCATGGGGCTAGGCGTACCGCCTAGATTATTTTAATCCAGAAAAGCTTTTCCTTGTCTCGCGCGCACCGCCTGGGGAAAGGGATGGGTCTCGGCGTACCGCCTGGTGTTTCGGAGAATTCAAATTTCTCCCGCCTTAGCCGCGCGTACCGCCTAGGTCCAAACCTTGGTCCTAGGCGTACCGCCTGGCTGTCCGGATGAGCCCAATTAGCGCATTTTACTTGTTTGGGTTCTTTTTTGCTCGTTTCTCGACTATAACTCGTCGTTTTAACTTCGTTTTAACTTAGTTGTTAATTGTTTGGCCATAATTGACTTGTGTAATATTCTGCTGCTTGATTAATTTGATGTTCATCGACGTTCGTGAATTTCTGACACGTGTGTGCGTTTTTCGATAATTCATCGAATTATCCTGCTCTGCGATTGTGTTTGTACTTTCGTACCACGTGTCACACTAAATTAAACTAATTCTAGTGTCACGTATGCAAATGTTAATTAAATAAACATTTAATTAAATTGAAAGCTGACCTAAAATTACGGGATGTCACATCATCCCCCTGTTAGAAAGAATTTCGTCCCGAAATTCAGCTGGCATTGTCAGTGTTTGTCGGGTCATTGAACAGGTGTGGGTATTTCTTTTTCATCTAGTCTTCACGCTCCCAAGTGAATTCTGGTCCGCGTCACGAATCCCATCGCACCTTCACAATCGGTATACGACTAAGCTTGAGTTTCTTGATTTCCTGGTCCATAATCTCAACCGGTTCCTCAACGAAGTGCAGTTGCTCATCTATTTTAATTTCCTCGGAAGGAATTGCTAGCGTCCCATCAGATAGACACTTCTTAAGGTTTGACACATGAAATACGTAACGCACACTGCTTAGCTCATTCGGTAGGTTCAGTTCGTAGGCTACCGGGCCTATTCGTTTGACTATCTCGAATGGTCCGATATAGCGAGGGTTCAAGTTCCCTCGTTTCCCAAATCGGACAACTCCCTTCCAGGGTGAGAGCTTGAGTAGCACTCTATCTCCCACCTGGAATTCCAAAGGCTTACGCCTTTTGTCAGCATAGCTTTTCTGTCTGTCTAGTGCTGCTGCCATTCGGTTGCGTATTTGCACGATCTTTTCAGTCTTCTCGTGCACAAGTTTGGGACTGGTTAGTTGGCTCTCACCAACCTCCGCCCAACAGATGGGTGATCGGCACTTGTGCCCATAAAGTGCCTCGAATGGAGCAGCCTGGATGCTTGTATGATAGCTGTTGTTGTATGAGAACTCAACTAACAGTAGATGAGTCTCCCAGCTGCTGCCAAAGTCAATAACACATGCCCGAAGCATGTCCTCCAATGTCTGAATCATCTGTTCGTTCTGTTCGCTCTGTCCATCAGTCTGCGGGTGATAAGCAGTGCTCATGTCCAATCTCATGCCCAGTTCCTTATGTAAGGACTTCCAGAAATGTGACGTGAATCGACTGTCATTGTCAGAGATTATCGAGATTGCACTCCATGTCGGGTGGCCACTTCCTCTCGATAAATCCGAGTCAGTTTATCTAGCTTGTCAGTTTCCTTAATAGGCAGGAAGTGCGCAGACTTTGTTAGTCGGTCTACGATTACCTAGATGGTATCGCAACCACTTGCGATTTTAGGCAGCTTGGTGATGAAGCCCATGGAAATCTGCTCCCATTTCCATACTGGTATTTTCGATTGTTGAAGTAGACCTGATGGTTTCTAGTATTCAACCTTGACCTTTGAGCAAGTTAGACACTTACTCACATAAGTCGCGATCTCTGATTTCATGTTCGGCCACCAATTGGTCGTCTTTAGATCGTGGTACATCTTGTTAGAGCCCGGATGTACCGAATATCGGCTCTTGTAAGCTTCGTCCATCACTACACTTCTCAACACTCCGTAGTGTGGAATCCAGATCCGATCCATAAAGTAGTATGCTCCGTCGGCCTTCACCTCTAATCGTTTATCCATGCCGCGCAAGTATTCTTCATTGAGGTTCTCAACTTTCAGAGCTTCTTGTTGTGCGTTTCAAATCTGTTGCGGCAGTTCAGAATGGATCGTGAGCTGTAGTGCACGCACGCGTTTGGTGGTTTCTTTCCGGCTCAACGCGTCTGCCACTACGTTTGCCTTGCCAGGATGATACTTGATGGCGCAATCATAATCGCCAATGACTTCAACCCATCTTCATTGCCTCATGTTCCGCTCCTTCTGACCGAAGATGTGTCACAGGCTCTTATGATCGGTAAAGATTGTACATTTCGTGCCGTATAGGTAGTGTCGCCAAATCTTCAAAGCGAACACCACGGCTCCAAACTCCAAGTGGTGAATTGTATGATTCTTCTCGTGCACTTTTAATTGCCGTGATGCATATGCTATGACCTTCTCGCGTTGCATCAACACACAACCGAGTCCTTGTTTCGACGCATAGCAGTAAACCACAAAGTCGTAACATCCCTTCGGTAGGGATAAGATTGGTGCACTTCATAATTTCTACTTCAGCAAGTTGAAAGCAGACTCCTGTTTCTCTCCCCAGTCGAACTTGTTGTCTTTATGTGTCAGGAAAGTCATTGATTGAGAGATCTTCGAGAATCCCTTGATAAACTGCCGGTAGTACCCTACCAATCCTAAGAACTGTCGCACCTCTGTTGGAGTCTTTGGTGCTTCCAAGTTTTTGATGGCTTCATTCTTGGTTGGGTCTACATGTATTCCTTTCTTGTTAACCACATGTCCAAGAAACTGGACATCACGAATCCAAAAGTCACATTTGGAAAACTTCGCTTACAGTTGTTCGTTCTTCAGTAATTCCAAGAGAAGCCTCAGGTGTTAAGCATGTTCCTCTTGATTCTTGGAGTAGATAAGGATATCATCAATGAACACAATTTCGAATTTGTCGAGGTATGGTTTGCACACGCGATTCATGAGATCCATGAATACGGCTGGTGCATTGGTTAGTCCGAAGGGCATAACCAAGAATTTGTAGTCTCCGTATCGAGTCCTAAAGGCTGTCTTAGGAATGTCATCTTCCTGTATCCTTAGTTGATGGTAGCCCGATCTCAAATCGATCTTCGAATAGTAGCTTGACCCTTGCAGTTGGTCAAACAAATCGTCTATTCGCGGCAACGGGTATCGATTCTTGATCGTCACCTTGTTCAGCTCCCTATAGTCGATGCACATCCGGAATGATCCGTCCTTCTTCTTCACAAATAGGACCGGTGCTCCCCATGGCGAGAAGCTCGGTCTGATGAATTCTTTGTCTAACAATTCTTGTAACTGATTAGACAACTCCTGCATTTCCGTCGGTTCCAGTCTGTATGGTTCTTTGGAAATCGGTGCAGCTCTAGGTGTGAGGTCTATATGGAACTCGATTTGTCGTTTCGGTGGCAGTCCAGGTAGATCCTCAGGAAATACTTCAGGAAAGTCACGGACTACATCGATATCCTCGATCTTCCTTTCCTTCTTCGGTTGCTCTGTGATAAGGGCTAGTACTGCGGTGTATCCTTTCTGCAGGTACTTGCTTGCCTTCATGCATGACTTAATGTTCAGCGGTATTCCCCGTCGTTCTCCCTGAATCGAGCTCTGTTCTCCGCTCGGCAACGTGATTCAAACGATCTTCATGTTGCACACAATCTCAGCTTGGTTTGCGGATAGCAGTCCATTCCAACGACCACATCGAAACTCCGCGATAGTCACCGGCATCAGATCGATTTCATGTTCATGAACCGGTAGGATGTGTTGTGTCTCTATCAGTTTGTCGTCGGCTAACTCTTTGGTATACTTATAGTCTAATGGTGTTGGATTAATATCAAGCAATTGACTAAATTCACTAGATATGAAACTCCTATCGGCACTGGTATCAAATAATATACTAGAATATACATTATTTAAAAGAAACGTACGGGTGACGATGTTCGGGTCATCTTTGGCTTCCCCCGATCCAATCACCAAAGCTCGGCATTTTGTCGCTCCTCCTCCGGCATTTTTCAGCTGCGAGCAATCTCTCCGCATGTGGCTTGGTTTCCCTTACTCGTAACACCCCTTGAGAGTGTTCTGATTGTTATGGTTTTTGGGGTTGTTGTTGTTGATTGACTTGCTCTTGCAATCTTTGGCCATGTGGTCATGTCTTCCGCACTTCAAACAGCGGTATCTCTCACACTGCCCATAGTGGTGGTTTTAGCATCGGTTGCATAATGGGTATTTTTCCTCATAAACACCCTTCCCTTTGCTGTCAGGTTGGGTTGCTGTAAATGCCTTGGCGGGTGCAGATCGCTAGTGAGATGAGTGTGGTGAATGAGATTGGTGATGACTGGGCTCCCACTTGCGTTTGTTGTTGTCTTGAGACTTCAAGTGTTCATCCCTTTTGGGTAGCTTCCCCTGTGCTACCGCCTGGTCCGTTAGCTTGTGGGCTAGATTGATGGTGGGCTGGATCAGGGTTGGGTCAGATGTTGTGACCATGCTCTGTATTTATTCGGGCAGTCCACTAATAAACTGCTCGATCTTCTTGTATTCGGGGATCACCATCCCCAGACATAATCGGCACAACTCATGAAAACGAGTCACATACAGCTCAATCTCCAATCCCACCATTTTATGGACCCGACTCTTCCTTGAGTTTCTTTATTTCATTTCGCGAACAGTACTCCTCCTGGAGCATTCGAGTGAACTCCTCCCATGGATTGGACTTAGTAGCTTCCAGCCCCAACGTCTAGACGTGTGTGTTCCACCAAGTGAGGGCCTGGCCCTCAAGAGTTCCGATCGCGAACTTGACCTTATTTTCATCCGCACAATCACACATGGAGAAACCGATTCTGCTTTCTCTATCCATTGGAGCATCCCAACTGCTCCCTCTGTCCCCTTGAAAGTATGCGGGTGACAACTGAGAAAAGTTTTGGGCGTGCTCCCCTTAGGGTTGTTCCGGGATCCTGCGTTTTATTTGTCAAATTCGTGTGTCAGTGTTTGCATTGTGTTTGTTAGAATAGTAGAGTTCGAGTTAGTTTTACCACTATTGGTGCCACTGGTTTCCCTGCTAACTCTATTTGCGTCATATTCGGCAATTGCATGACTGACCCTTCGCTCGACCATCGCTTTGATGGTTGCTGAGCCAAGTGTTAGTTTAGGTGCTCGCACATATGTCCCATTCCCCGCCTTTTGTTAGTTCTATATACAATACACAAGATAATAAATCCAAAATGCCATTTCCATTAATAATCGTTTTTGAGAGTACAATCATAAGTTTGAGACTACTTCTACTATGAAAATAGTTCATATGAACACAAGCTGCTCATCTAGGTTTTACAACTGCTACTGAAACAAAAAAATTTAAAAGTAAACTACTCGGAGGCGATAGTGGAGTGCGAGTCTCCACTGGCGGCAAGTCAATCATCTGGATCCTCCATCGGATCCTCGTCCTTGTCCTCCATGGGCTTCTCCTCGTCATCAAAGAGCTGCTCCTCCTCCGGCCCAGGCTCCTCAATAAACTGTGCTACCCATGCAGTCATCATCACCTCATTTGCCCCGATCTAGGCAGCCTTCTCCTCGGCGAGTGTATGGGCTGCCGTTGCCCGGGCTCCAGCATTCTGGGCTATAGTGGCCATGGCAGCTGAATGCTCCTCCAGGTGATTCATCCTTGCTCGCATCTGCTCCATCTCCGTGGCCATTTCCTCCTGCTGTCAGAGGGCTCGTCGGGTCGCCTCGACCAGGTTATCGTGTACTCGGCTCGTATACGCAAGCTCCTCACGGAGGTACTTGACCTGCTGTCGATAATACTGTCGGTCCACCAGTACCGTCGTGAACTCCCCAGATAAGTCGTACATATGCCTGATCGCCTAATCCGACCTGGCAACGTGGGCCACAAAGGCCTGCTCGAGTGGGTATCCCAGAGCTGGTAGTCTAGGATCACTAGAGGTACTCCCTAGGGACATAGGCTGGGGTCTCCACTCCTCGTTGATCTAGTTATGGATCATGTCTGGGTACCAGTCCCAGTCTCGTGTGTTGTTCGTCGAGCGAACATGTTTAAACTCTCCTGGGATGACATCAGATAGTGGAACCATGCGACGCATCTTGCGTCGGTCCTCCTCAGTCAAGCCGTCATCTGCCGATCTCTTGCCTAGGTTTCTCTCTCTCTGTAATCTTGGTTTAATAATTAATCATATAACAATAATAACAGTATCATTGTGCAATGACTAAGTGTAGTGTCTAGTGTAGAGCAATGGCTATAGTCTAATTTTGCTAAATGCAAACCTAGTTCTCTATAACAAAGGCTCTAATACCAGTCTGTCACACCCCCAAATTCCCACCTGCGGTGTCAGACAGCTGGGTGTAACGTGGCCAGAATCACAGCTCTTAGTCATATGGAACGACTCTATATGCGTTTGAAAATATATCATTTCAATAACAGAAATCAAGTTTATAATAATGCAGCGGAATAGTATTTGTCTAAAGCAGCGGAATAATAAATTGTTTGAAATGCAGCGGAAATAAAATGACAGACACTACATAGTTTGTTAATCAAATAAATAACATTTTTTGTTCATAAAGACACGGTATGAATGCATGCAAGTGTTGTGCTCGTATCCTTAGGTGCATTCCTGTTCCATGCAAGCTAGCTAGTTACCTGAGAATACATGTTAAGAAAAAGTGTCAACGCATAGGTTGGTGAGTTCACAGGTTTTGAAATCAATACATAAGTATAAAAATGTTTGTCACGTGGCATGCTGTTTATTATATGTTTGTTCCGAGCCCTAGGCTCCAAGTTTCAGTTTCGCCTCAACCGAACTAGACTTGTTTGTTCTAGCCTCCTCCATGCCTATCGTCTACACGCGTTCTGACATCCAGTCAGAGTTGGCGCCGCGTGGGGTTCGTCACGCCAATAATACTATCTAAACTCACCTCGTTGTGAATACATTAACGGTAAGACTGTGCGAGGACTTTGTTACGATACAACACTTAATGTTTGTCCTATAAACCAGCATACACAATATGTTAGTACAAGTATATAAGTTTGACTCAACAACATGTATTCTCCCCTAGTTTGAAAGCTTGTAAAAGAGTTTGAAAGAGGAGCAGTAAACTCAGCTGAGTGATATCATACGCGTAAGCTCCTGGTCTTCGGATGAATCTGTCACCGGTTACCTATATTGCATTGCTTACGTAAGTTTGTGTTCGTGATCCTATTTGTATCCGAGTTCGTGTTCGTCTCCGTGTTCGTGTTCGTGCTCAACAACCCACGGTTTTTATGTTTGTCCATGTTTGACCATGCTTGACCATGTTTGACCGTGTTCGACCGTGTCAAAGTCAACGACTCGTTGGTGAATCGTGTGTTTGTTATAGTCCGTGTGATGTTCGTTATTGTTCACGTATTGCATTAAAACAGGAAATTCATATTAATGGGCAACTTACTATTTATAGTAAGTTTCCATTTTTAGCAAGTTTGCAATAAAATCCGTTTTAATAGTTCAAGCATACGTGTTTAACCTAAGTGAGCATGTTAACACTTAGCACGTAGTTACATACGATCAAATAACACATAAGTCCGTTTTTAGTAATTAAAGTTACTAAAAATAGAAAGTTCTATATTTGACATGTTTAATATAGAAAAATCACTCAACTTTTCACATAGAATCATATTATAACATTTTAAGTCATTTAGAGTTTAGATACTCATGGCACTTCTCGATCATAAATCGATTTATCTTCCTTATTACTCTCTTAGTGTAATGTGAAGCAAAATTTATAGCTAATTACATAAGATCTCTTGTGAATTTCCATCCAAAATCCCCTAATGATTACTGAATCCTTTATGCATGTCTTAAGTTCTTTACGACCACGATTCTTGACTTCATCAACACTCACTACATGTTTGTATTGAGCGTAGAATATATTAGCTTCCTTTCAGTTTTTTCTACTAATAAGAACTTGGTTATACACTATTTCTTGAGAACTAAAAGAATGGCATTTCAATTAAAATATGTTCGACAACTTAGGGTGAAGCGCTAATTCGAAATTTATCCGTCAATTCTTACAAGGTAGAAAAGTCGTGAGGAGCTAAAATTGTGTTGATGACAATCATTGTCACACACCTTTGTCTTTAAAGTATGTTGATAACAGATTTAATGTCGAGGGTACAAATTAAGAGAGGTTTCTATTTCTCATCATGGAAATAGTAA
Source organism: Mikania micrantha (assembly GCA_009363875.1). Lineage (NCBI taxonomy): Eukaryota > Viridiplantae > Streptophyta > Magnoliopsida > Asterales > Asteraceae > Mikania > Mikania micrantha. Next base: position 1,231,730 of record CM018694.1, on the reverse strand, counting down.
GTTGTCCTTCCATAGAACTTTATTTTGCAATTCATGTCTTATTTTCTAGCACTGAGGGCGAATGACATGAATATAATATTTGTTAAAGTTGGCTCTTAAATGTATGTTGATTAGGAAAACTTAATTTAGGTGTTCTAGTCATCAAAACATACACAATCAATGTTTTATCAAGTGTTCATGAATCGTCATGGTATGATTGATGAACAACGTCATCATCATATATGTGTTATAGATGTATAGTTGTCAATGAAAAAATTTGTTCCATCAACCGGGGGGAACTTATATAATAAGAATGTTAGTGAAACTTGAGTAGATGAAGAGAACCTTAGATTAGATGTGTCGTTCTTGATTTGACCAGATTTTGACAGTCACCTCATTTGTGAGTTTGAGGTCATGTAAGAAATATAATATGATTTCTTCAATTATTGAAAACATATAAGGTAGTTGGTGTATCTAGCCATATGGAGAGTAGGATAGTCAAGTCACTCATTTGTCTCAACTCAAGTTGTAGTAAACCAAATACTGTCACTTGAATTAAGCTAACAACACTACTCTTTGTATAATGAAAGAGAAAGTGTGTAGTACTCATAGTCACTTTGAGTCGAATAGTATGTCACAAGTATGTACTTGAGAAATTTGATAATGACTATGTAAGAAGAAAATATTAGTGTTTATGTGATTATTTTTTGTTTTCATCGTATTGTATTCAGTACCATTTACACCACTTGTATTTTCACGTTGTTCACTGATCGATGTCATGTTCAAGGATTACATGATATTTTCATTAGCATTCTTGTCGATTGTAGGATACTCTTAGAGAGTTTCCAAGTTTTTTCAGTGATTGAAACTCCATATAATTATTTTCCTGTCAAGACAACCGGTATTTGTCTAAGAATAAAGACAAGACGTTTAAGGTAGGGAAGTGAATTTTGCAAAGGTGTATTACTATTAGCATTTCCCTAATCCAAATGTATTTTAATTTCATCACTTAGTTTGAAGTGTGAAATTTTAATAGTCATAATGTATGTTTATAGAACTGGTAATTCATTACCATTATCATGGGTAAAGGTGACTAAACCTTAAATGATTGTTTACTCAAGTCATTGTACTGAAAGCCTTGTATATTGTTTCAAATGTGTAGTGGGCACTAGACTGTCATCTAGAGGTGATGCCACACTATTAAGATCTAGGCTACCCCAAAGTCAAAAGGAATATTTGGGTAGTTTTAAATTCGTTACTTCCTCCTCATTGAAGGATATCAGATGATGTGCATTTTTCTTTTCTTTTGAGGTGACATTCTCACACCAAATTGAGTTTAATGATGTGTTTACTTTTGACTCCAAGGTTACATTTCAACCACATTAGGACTCCATTAACTTTAGGAGTGTACATATACAGACCGTTTGTCTAGTCATGTATGGTTTGTAACACTCATGTCATGAAACACCCCGCAGTTTCCAGGTCTACATTTGGTTTAAATAAATAATAATTTAATTTATTATTACATACGTGGCACTAGAATTAGTTAATGTGACACGTGGCACAATTGTGCAAACACAAACACATCGCACAGTAATTCAAGGAATTATAGGAAACGCACACACATGTCTTGAACACACAAACATTGGTGAAACATTAAATAATTAAAGCAATCTAACAATAATGAACTTTATGTGAACATATGATAAACCAAATCAAGAAGAAGATCAAAAAACGATAAACGATAATGAAAAACGGACGAAAAACGAGTCAAATAAATAAAAATAAGCAAGTGAATCTGCCAAGGACCCGTCGTGGTATTTGAAGGGATTCGGCGAGATCCTTCGCGGTAAGCGAAAGATGGGCGGGAGAATTTGAACTCTCCGAAAAGCTTCGCGGTACGCCATGACCGATCAACTTCCACCTTGGCGATACACAGCGTGTATCGGAGGAGTACCAGGCTATTTTGTCCTTGGCAGTACGCCAGGACCCCCAGAGGGCACTCTTGGCGGTACGCGAAGCCTTCCAGAACATAAAAACATTATAAAGGCCAAACCAGTTCATTTATTTACACCCTTCCCATTTCTCTCGAACTCTCATCACTCATTCCGGCCAAAACCACTTGCTAGCCTCACCCTCACCCTCAGAAGCTATTTTGAAGCCATATTGAAGACTTTGGAGGTCTTGGAGCTTGAAAGAGACATTGGGAAGATTTCTACCACCATCATCCTTGTATAGTAGCTGAGAATCAATATCAGCAACATCTGGAGCTGCTGACTTAATATTCTAGGCTTAATCTCAGCCATCAAGATCTATAGAGGTAGTTTTAATGGTTCATATGCACTTGAAATACCTTCAAATCACACATGAACCCACTAAAACCCACATGCAACACTAATGGTGATCCATGCATGAACTTAGATGATTATAAATCTGCATTTGAGTGTCTTGATGATTGCTTTATGCTATTGAAATGCTCTATGAGGCATATGGGTATGATTTTGTGGATAAAGATGTTTATTTCTAAAAATAGGAACTTTTAATGAGTAAAATGATGTTAAATGATATTCTAGACATGTTATGTATGTTAAAATGATGATTCATGCATAATAATGATAATATGGACAAGCTAGCTAGTTTGATTTAATGAAATGGGGGATTTTGACATATGTTACTATAAATAGTAACTTTGAAAGTGCAAAATGATGTTAGGGGATGTCATAAGCATGATTAGTAGACGTGAATGATGATTTGTGACTAATAATGAGAATAAAAAATGATAGGAATGTTTGAATTAAAGAAAGGATGGGTTTTGTTCATGAGTTTCTATAAATAGAAACTTTTATTTCAAGAACACCACATGCATGAGGGTTTTGGTTATGATCAGGTGTTTCAATTATGAAAATGATCTTATGAACTTATTTGAATGGGTTATTGATGATTAAAATGATGATTTTAGAAAACTTGCCATTTATAGTAACTTTTGAAATTGGAGTAACTTTTGAAATAGGGGATTGTTGAAATTTAAGGTATTGAAACATGTTAGATAATGAAATATGGTTCCTCATGTCTTATTATGATAATATGAAAGTTGTTGCATGATTGTTGGTGTTAAAACATGATAAATATAGAAACTTACTATATTTAGTAACTTTAATTACTTGAAATGGATTATGTGCTAATTTAATAACATGTGACAACGTGGTATGTGCTAACATGATCACTTAGGGAAACGAGCATGCTTAGAATGGTAAAAATGTGATTTTGTGAGAACTCACTAAAGATAGAAACTTGCCAAATATAGAAACTTACTAAAAATAGTAACCTGCTAAAAGTGGAAACTTACTATAAATAGTAAGTTATGCATTGAACGTGATTTATGTGCTTACATGCAATACGTGATAAATGACAAACATTAAACGAATGATAATAAACTAACGAGTCACTGACGGGTCATTAAGTCAACACGGTCAAACATAGTCAAACATGGTCAAACACAACACCTTAGAGTTGTTTGGACACAAAAATGGTCTAGATAGGCCAACACGAACACGATCACAAATGCAAACATAAACTCATGATACCTATGTGATATAGGTGACAATTAAGAACAAACCGTTCACAGAAACAACTAGGGGTATTTAAAATATCCGAAACTCAAAAAAATCCGAAATCCAAATCGTATCTGAAACTCGAAAAAACCTCATTCGAAACCTAATTCGGGTTTTTCAGGTCAGATAATATGATTTTAGATTCGGGTGGGGTCGGTTTTCGAATAGTCAAAAACTAGTTTTCCGGTTCGGATATCCAAATAAAACCGGTTTATTCGGGTTGTTCGGGTTATTCAAATGTAAAAATCACATTTTTTCGGGTTGTTCGGGTTTTTCAGATTGTTCGGGTTTTTCGGGTCGTAAATTATATTTTATTTTCGGATCGGGTTTTGAATAGACCAAAAAAGTTTTCAAACCCGAATTACTTGTTATCCAACCCGATGAACACCCCTAGTAACAACAACTACAACTCAGGTGAGTTTACTGCCCCATTTTCTTATCTTAGTTGTTTTAAATAAGCTTGGGGGTGAATACATTTCAAACAACTTTTAGATATATGACAGATATGTTGTACAAAGAATTTTCAAGATTGTTTTTATCGTAACAAAGTCCTCACAAAACCTTACCGTTAGTTAAAAACGAACGAGGCGTTATTAGATAGTACTATTGGGTCTGACAAACCCCGCTTGATGACAACTCTGACTGGCTGTCAGGACGAGCGTAATATCGACCTATTGCCATAGTTTTTACGATAAACTTGGCAGAGGCATCTAACAGTCTTGTTTCGGTACTGGTGCAACACATACACTTGGGACCTATGGTCTACAACTTAGAATGCCCAGTATATATCTCGTGAACTATTTTATTATTATTTAAACCTGTGAACTCACCAACTTTATGTTAACACGTTTTAGCATGTATTTTCAGGTAAATTAATGCACAAGGAGTCACAGGAAGAGGGTCCTGCATGCATTAACTATTATTTTGAACAATTTATATTATTATGTTTATGTAAAACAATGTAGTGTCTACTTAATATTTCCATTGTGTCAACTTTTTTTTTACATTCTGCTACTTAACATTTAAACTTCTTTGGTTATTTCTAATATAATTGTGTATTTTTCAACATCATATAGAGTCGTTCTATATGACCAACATATCTGATCCTGCCATATCACACCTAGTGGCCTGACGCCGTAAGTGATAATTTGGAGGTGTGACAAACTGGTATTAGAGCCTTGGTTATAGGGAACTAGGTTTGCGTGTAGTAAACTTAGACTATAGCCATAGCTCCACACTTAGACACTACACTTAGATCTTACATTTTATATGTACTCATGGAAACAAAATTAACATGAATGGCTGATAAACGAGAGCGTAACTTAGGAAAGATACCTGCTGAGGAGACATCAAAAGACGAAGAGCACAAGATGAGGAGGATAGTGCTTCTATCGGACATCTTTCCTGGAGAGATTATGCGTGTCCTCTTGAGCAAACGTTCGCGACCTTTGTCGCGAAGATGGATAGGGAACTCTAGCATATAAGGAGTGCAGCTGGGGCCATTACCGGCCTACTAGAGGGTGAGCACCGCATTACCCAGAGGGTGGCACAGCTCAAGGAGGAGCTGTCTGAGACCGACCACTTCCACAATAACTTGGTCGACACTGTGCACAGAGTGGAGGCACAGTTGCATGATGTCACGGCGCGGCTGGAGATAATCGAGGCCAGACTCGGGTTAGCTGAGGCCCGAGAAAGAGCAATAGAGGCTATGGTTGAGGCGGTAACTGCACAGGTGGCCGTTGAGCCGGCTCCCAAAGAGAAGGAAGAAGAACCCTTCAAGGACGAGGATCCTATTCAGGATGAAGAGAAATAACCATTCGAGGAGGATGAAGACGGACCGGCTGACAGTGGGAACTCAGTTTCCACTATCACGTCGGTTAACCAGTGATAGATGCTTCTTTTATTTCTTAATAGTACGAACCTAGATGGGAGGGTTGTGCCCATACAACTATTTTGAATTGTAGTATTTGAAAGGGATACACGGCTATACTATCCCTCATCACTAAGCAGCCAAAGAAGGAGAGGAAGATATAGGACATCGATGTTGTCCGTGACTATCCTGAAGTATTTCCCAAAGATCTACCTGGACTCCCTCCAAAGCAACAGATTGAGTTCCAGATAGACCTCACACCAGGAGTTGCACCGATTGCAAAAGCACCATGCCGGCTAGCACCGACTGAGATGCAAGAGTTGTCTAACCAGTTGCAAGAACTGTTAGACAAAGGATTCATCAAACCGAGCGTCTCACCATGGGGAGTACCGGTCCTGTTCCTGAAGAAGAAAGATGGAACGTTTCAAATGTGTATAGATTACCGAGAATTACACAAGGTGACGATCAAGAATCGATACCCACTTCCACGAATACACGATCTTTTGACCAACTTCAAGGGTCGAGTTACTATTCGAAGATTAATTTGAGATCTGGTTACCATCAGTTGAGGATATAAGAAGATGATATTCCTAAGACAGCTTTCAAAACACGTAATTGACATTACGAGTTTTTGGTTATGCCCTTTGGACTGACCAATGCACCGGCAGTATTCATGAACCTCATGAATCGCATGTGAAAACCATACCTCGACAAATTCGTTATAGTTTTCATAGATGATATCCCGATCTACTCCATGAATCAGGAAGAACATGCTGAACATCTAAGGCTTGTTTTGGAATTGTTGAAAACCGAGCAGTTGTACACGAAATTTTCCAAATATGACTTTTGGATTCGCGAAGTCCAATTCCTTGGACATGTGGTCAATGAGAAGGGAATACACGTAGACCCAGCTAAAATGGAAGCCATCAAAAACTGGGAAGCACCAAAGACTCCGACTGAGGTGCAACAATTCATTGGCTTAGCAGGATACTACAGGCGATTTATGGAAGGATTTTCAAAGATCATGCAAGCATTAACCTCCCTAACCCACAAGGACAAAAATTTTGAATGGGGAGAGAAACAAGAAGCTGCGTTCAGCTTATTAAAGCAGAAGCTATACGGTGCACCAATCCTATCCCTACCCAAGGGAAGTGACGACTTCGTGGTATACTGTGATGCTTCAAAACAGGGACTCGGTTGTGTATTGATGCAACGCTAGAAAGTCATCACTTATGCATCACTTATTATTGAAGCATATAGAAAAGAATGGGAAGAAACAGGTTGCACTATTATGGCTGATGGATGGAGGGATATTCGACAAAGACCACTAATTAATTTCTTAGTTTATTGTTAAAAGGGGATATCATTTATTACATCCGCTGATGTGTCAGATATTGAAAGCAATGCTGAAAGTTTATGCAACTTGTTTGGAGAAATAGTTGAATTTGTTGGTTATAAACATATTGTTTACCTGGTTACTGATAATGCTGCTAATTATAAAGCTGCAGGAAGAATGCTATGTGAGTGATATTCAATGATTTGTTGGTCACCTTGTGCAGCTCATTGTATTAATTTAATCATGAAGAATATTTCAGAGTTACCTTTTGTTTCAGATTTGGTTACTCTTGCATCACGGGAGTCGTTTTCATCTACAATCATAAAAGGCCTTTAAATTGGTTAAGGAAAAGACAGGGTTGGACTGAAATCATTAGACCAGGTGCCACTCGTTTTGGTATATCTTTTATTGCATTAAAAAGTTTGTATGATCATAAATCAGATTTGCAAGCGATGGTTACTTCTATTGATTTCAAAAAGATGTTGAAAGTGTCGAAAGTTAAAGATGTGAAGCTTATTATCTTAGATAACAGATTTTGGATAAATTGTCTCATAACACTGAAGGTGATGGGTCCTGTTTTAAGACTTTTGCGCATATGTGATTCTGATGAAAAACCTTCAATAGGTTACATTTATGAAGGTATGAATAGGGTCAGGAAAGGCATCATAGAGTTGTTTTGCAATAAAGAATGTCATTATAAGCAATATATTGATATTATTGATGCGCGTTGGGATAAGATGTTATGCAGAAGTCTTCATTCAGCTGCTTATTGGTTAAATCCAGTGTTTCAATACGATGAAGATAATGCCCAAGAGAAAAGAGAGGCGTTTGCAGGAGTGCTTGATATGATCGAATCCAAGACAAGTCAAGATCCTTTAACAGTTACAAGCACAACTTATAAAATTTCGTGATAAAGAAGGTTCTTTTGGTCGACCAATGGCTGTGGTTGGTCGTAATCGTCATCGTCCCGGTAAAATTATTTTAATTTGATTAGTGATATAATTTTATTCATTGTCCTATTATTTATTATCTTTATATTTTTTATTAGATGAGTGGTGGAAATTATTTGGTGGACAATATCCGGAATTGCAATCGTTTGCGATTAGAATTTTAAGTCAAACTGCATCTTCTTCCGGATGTGAACGCAATTGGAGTGTCTTTGAAAGAATCCATACAAAAAGAAGAAATCGATTGGAACATCAAATACTTAGTAACCTCGTATATGTTCATTACAATTTGCGTCTACAAAACAGGTTTGATATAAAAATCATATTAATATTTTTATTTTTCAAAAAATATACACAACAACATCAATATTTGAATTTATTAGGCTTAAAGCCAACAAAAGAACATATGATCCCATTGATTATGAAAGCATTGATAGAACGGAATTTTGGGTGGTAGAAGAGGAGGCGGAGGGAGAACTTAATTATGATGACTTAGAAAATATGCCAGAGGAAGTGCCACCAAATAATATCGACCCACCTACTTTTGAAACACAACCATTTGACGGTGAGTCTTTTCTTTGTAGTTTAGAATTTAGATATAATGATCAAGTGATGTATTCAATTTCTAATTTGGTATGTGGCATTCTTTTGCCTTTTTTTAATTTGTAGGCCAAAAATTGGATGTAGAAGATGATGAACATGTGCTTACCTTTGATGATGATGATTTGGATGCTCTATAAGTTCAAATTTGAGTTTTGTTTGTTTAAACTTGATGATTTGGATGCTTTATAAGTTCAAACTTATGTTATGTTCACTTGGATTTGGGTTTTGTTTGTTTTACCTTGGGATGATTTGTTTGAGTTTTGATTAGGTTTGTTGAACTTATGTTGATCATGTTTAGACTTATGATTTGTTTAAAGTTGGGATGCTTTGTTTACTTTTTGTCTTTTTGATTATGTTTGTTTAGTTTGGGATAAGCTTGTTTAAACTTTAGTATGCTTGTTTTACTATGGATTTTGTTTGGTTATTATGTGTTAATAATTTTATAAATTTTTCTTTTTTTTTATTTTTTAACTATTTATTACGTCATCCGGTTCTTGAATCGGGTCCGACCGATCCGACCAGTGACCAACAAGATGTCTAGTTCAATGTCCGGTCCAGTTCTGAAAACATTGGTGATTACGATTGTGCCATCAAGTATCACCCAGGAAAGGCAATTGTAGTGGCCGACGCTCTGAGCCGGAAAGAAATAACTAAGCCTGTGCGGCCGCTACATCTTACCACACACTCCGAGCTACCTAACCAAATTCGGAATGCTTAACAGGAAGCCTTGAAAACAGATTACCTTACCCATGAATCCTTGTGCGGCATGGATAAACAACTCGAGGTGAAGACGGATGGAGCATACTCTACTTTAAGGACCGAATTTGGGTACCATACTAAGTAGGATTGACAAGGGTAGTGATGGATGAAGCTCATAAGAGTAGATACTCAGTACATCCTGGTTGTGACAAGATGTACCACGACCTTACGACAACGTACTGGTGGGCGAACATGAAGCCTTCCATCACGACTTACGTGAGCAAATACCTGACTTGTTCAAAGGTTAAGGTCGAATATCAAAAGCCATCAGGACTATTACAACAGCCTGAAATACTAGTATGGAAATGGGAACAGATTTCCATGGACTTCATAATTAATCACGATACCATCTAGGTAATCGTAGACCGACATACCAAGTCTGCACATTTCCTTCCTTTCAGAGAAACAGGCAAATTAGATAAATTGACCCGAGTTTATCTGAAGGAAATAGTCACTCGACATTGAGTACCAATCTCGATAATCTCTGACTGTGAAAGTCGATTCACGGCACACTTTTGGAAGTCCTTACACAAGGCACTGGGTACGAGATTGATATGAGTACTGCTTATCACCCACAGAAAAACGGGCAAAGCGAACGGACGATACAGACATTGGAGAACATGCTTAGAACATGTGTGACAGACTTTGGCACTAGCTGAGAGACTCACTTACCACTAGTAGAGTTTTCTTACAATAACAGCTATAACACCAGCATAAAGGTTGCACCATTCGAAGCGCTTTATGGGCGCAAATGCCGATCACCTATCTGCTCGGCTTAAGTCGGCGAGTGTAACGACCGGTTTTCAATAAATCAAACACGTTTGATATAATCATTAATAAAATGATTGTGATTGTTACAAATTGAAAATATGCGAGCAATGATAAACATAGGCGAAAACGATGCGCGAAACGCAGTTACGGATTGTCCGGAATCACGAAATGAAGAAAATTATAAAGAAATTATGTTTTGGAACTCTTCACGGTACGCGAAGGCTTCATGAGCCCCTCTTCACGGTACGCGAAGATCCCAAAATATCTAAGGATCCCGAATTGCTTCGCGGTACGCGAAGAGCCCTTGAACCCTCCTTCGCGGTACGCGACGGGTATGGCGGTTTGGCAGATTGTTATTCTTATCAGGATTTCAAAGAAAAAAATTATATTTTCTTCTCTATCGAACCTTTTCACCATAAACACACACACAGACGAATTTTCATCACTCAACCTCAAATTTCAAGTCACCAGAACGTCTGGATCGAACTGTGGATCGTTTCTACAAGTCCGGATCGTCGTATTTCAACCAGAAATCCATTTGAAGGGTGACGATTCGTTTTATCCTACTGATTTTGATAATATACGGATTAAATTGAGTCTTGAGCATTATATGATGATTAAGGAGGATTAGAAACGAAGGACTAGATGTTTAAACGGTGAAATCTTGATTTTGATCCGTTATAATGTCCGATTGTCATGAAACCCATATTATTGGGTATGATAACCAGTGGGATGATTAAATCATGGTTATGATGGTTTTGGATCATTCTTTGGAATAATAGATCCAATTCAAGTGTTGATTTAATTGTTGAAATTTGAAAGTTAACGATTTTAGCATGATATGCTAATTATAAATAATAACTTGACTTTTAAATGCCACACACTAATGAATGAGATTCAAATGAGTTTGAATCAGTATGTATGGGTGTTGAGCATATTGAAACTAGTTGTATACGTGTAATTTACAACTAGGTGTTGGTAAAGAAAGTCAAGTAACGGATTCCAAAATATGGAGTTTTGATAATTTAAATATGATTAAGAACATGTGTAGATTAATTTCTACACATGGGTTGTTGATAAAAGCCTCAATGAGGTTTTGATTGAATACGAAGAATGAAACAGGTCAAATGAATTAGATTACATAAATAACACAAGTTGTGTGTTCATGTTGTTAAATCTCGTTATATGTGGATATATAATAGGAACAGGATGTGAATCTGGTTCTAGAAGACATGGGAAAGAAATGGAGATTGTTGATAGCTCTCCAAATCAAGGTAAGTCACCCGTTACTGTTGAGTTTGTTTAATGTTGTGAAGATGAATCACATATATTGTGATCATGTGAACAAAACTCAATTGGTGATACACATGGATATGAACCATGTGATAAATGTGATATAGTGATGACCTACAGGTGTGTAGGCATTCATGTTTGCTTTAATTGATATTAATTCACATGAGTGTGGATAATATTGTTGAAAGTATGTTGAAAGGGTTCACTTGAATGTGAACTAAGGAGGTGGTGGACAACTTAGTTGATCTACAATGATGTAGACACTGGTTGTTATACGTAATTATAATTGATTCACAAGGTGTGTGAACAAATCGTAATATATTTACGTTTATATGATTCACAAGGTGTGTGAACATATGTAAAGGTGATAGACCTTATGTTGAATTTGAAGTTCGACACTAATATATGTTATTTGGAATCACAATGGTGTGACTATTTGTTTTTTGTGTCTAATGTTGACTACACGTGTAAATAACACATGTAGTAAACTTGGTGTTAGTGGATTCTCAAGGGTGAGAACATAATTATATTAATGAAAGTGTGAGTAATTCACAAGGTTGTGAAAACTCAACAATACACCTAAGTGTGTCGTTTTGAATTTAATCATGTGACACGTGTTTGGTAAATATAAAGAATTGTATTTGATGATCTACATTTGTGTAGACCGTTCTGGTTGATTCATTTGAGAGTGAACAATCAGTGTATTGAAATATAGTTAAATGATTCACAAGGTGTGTGAACATATGAATTGGGAGTATAATTGATGTAAAAACAAGTGAATGTGTTCAAATTGTGTGTAAGTCACCTATTTGATTGAGCTTGTAGTTGTAGGATGGGGTGAGTCCACACTACAAGTGTTTGTGCATTTAGCATACATGATTAGTTGAGTTGATTGAAATAAATAAATTGATTGTGATTATTGTGGTTGAATGATTCACAAGGTGTGTGAACATGTGGTGATCTACAAATATGTAGATGTTAAATTGGAGATATGTATGCTGATTCACAAGATGTGTGAACATAAGACATGCAATTCCAATGTAATTGATTCACAAGGTGTGTGAACAAATGGTGGATTGGTAATGTGTATGCTGATTCACAAGATGTGTGAACATAAGACATGCAATTCCAATGTAATTGATTCACAAGGTGTGTGAAGAAATGGTGGATTGGTAATGTGTATGCTGATTCACAAGGTGTGTGGACATAAGACATGCAATTCCAATTTAATTGATTCACAAGGTGTGTGAACAAATGGTGGATTGGTAAGGTGTATGCTGATTCACAAGGTGTGAACATAAGACATGCAATTCCAATGTAATTGATTCACAAGATGTGTGAACAAAAAGGGTGATCTGCAACTGTGTAGGCATCAAATTGGTAATGTGCATGCTTTGCTTCACAAGGTATGTGAACATAAGATTTGCAATTCCAATGAAACAGATTCACAAGGTGTGTGAACAAAAGATGACCTACAAGGGTGTAGACATTCACAATTCAAGAGTCAAATTGTTAAATTTTGACTTTTAGGAAATATGATGCACAACTGGAGTTTTGTGTGCACATGTATATGAGATGTTAAAATATGATGATTGTACATGAATGATGATTCATGGGGTTTTGGGTGGAAACGACCCATTAGTAAATTGTTTGTATGCGATTGAATATTGTTACCAAATTATATTTGGGACATTAGAAGTGTATCCATATGGTGTTATGGAATATACTTGGAGAAATAGTGGGGTAAACTTATTTAGTTCTAACGAACTAATGGTGATTTAAATGTGGTGTTTACAGGTACAAAAGAGTAAGGTGAACGGCAATGGTGATCGGGATCGAACAAAAAGATTTGAGTGGTGAATTGAAGTTAACTTGTTATAAGTATGTGGATATACTTTGACATGTTTTAATGTTTGAATTATTAAAAATGTGTGTGTTTACAAACAAAACACAGAAAGTTTTTCTGGGACCTTGTAGCAACTGTAAGAAAATTCCAACAAACGTAAACATTAAATCGTAACTAGACGATAAAGCCCAATAAGAAACTTAGGCCCAATTAGGCCTATTAAGGATTTTAAACAGAACTTAATGTGTGAACACCGACATTAACTGATTTAAACGTTCTGACTCTTAAACTGAGGCGAAAAACATTAATAAATACCTATCTACAAATATTGAGAATATTTAAAATACAAGAATATTATTCGGAGTGTGAAAATATTTAAACTAGTCAAAATTGTTGAATACGCGATATTAACGCCTTTCAACGTAATTAATTAAACAAATAACTTTTAACAGACAAAATAAACATTCTAACATTATTATAAGATATTTTCACGTAAGTTAGGAAGAGTCGGGTCGAGAATGATAAACGAAAACGAAATACGATCGCGAGACGGTTCGGATACGCGTTTAAAACCCTAGGATTAACCCTTGTTATAAAAAGGGTGAAAACCCTATTCTTTTCCCTTTATTCCAGCCGCACACAAACATGTGTGTCTTCTTCAGCCGTTCAAATTAAAACAATCGAGAGAGAAAGAGAGAGTGGCGGTCGGAGATGGCCACCCCACGGCGGCATCACGGCGGCGTCACGGTGGCAAGACAAGATGAGCACACCACCGGACTCCTCTCCCCGTGTTCTACTACTTCCCCTTCTGCAATCTCGTGAGTAAACGTCTCTAAGGTCGGGGAAACAAGCCAGAAAGATTCACGGTGACTAGGGTTTTCGCTAAAAATGCCAAGGACGAGGAGCTCGGATGGTGTTTTGGACCGGAGACAGGTGCTAGATGATGGGAGGAGACCAAAAACTCCACATGCAGCGGTGGTTTGAGCATCGGCAACAAGGAACCGAAGATGGCTGCGGCGGCTAGGGTTCCACCTTGACTCCAGCGGCGGTTGACGGTGGTGATTCGGAGCCTACAACATTTTCTCTATACTCTCGGCACAAAACGGTAAACAGACACACAACAACCTTCGATCTACACATGCATACTGAATTTATGAAGGTTTTCGATTCTGAAATTGGTTTTGACATGTTATCGCGGCTGTGGTGGTTCCCCCAAGGATTACCGGCGTGACAGTGGGCGGTAATGGTACTGGGGTTCTCGACAAAGGGTTCGGCTAGGTAAACCGGTCGACTATTTCTCTACAACTAACAAACCAAGGGTAAGAACTTGCACTATGGGTTCCGATTCACACATGCATGCCACACCCTTGAGTGTTCTATTTGTTTTACATGTGTTTATTGATGTTCCTAGTGGAAGTGGTGCTCGTTGATGGTGGTAGAACGAGGTTCCAGTCATTCCAACCTTTTGGACCGAAGACAAAGGTTCTAGCCGGATGATGGTCTTGAGCAGATTGCTAGCGACGGTGGTAGGGCTGCTACAATGGTGGCTGCATGTGGTGATAGAGATTAGGGTTCAAGTGTGTTTCCAAGCTACGGTCAACAAAAGTCAGACCCGTTTAGAACGGGTCAAACCTGTAGAGCCTCGGTCAACAGCAACAACGAAGCGCTCGGTTGTATTCGTTACGTAAAAACGAGTTTAGAAACATGTTCGAATTATGAAACATACGTACGAATAATTTAACCGGTTTCGAATAAGCTAAACAAACGAGTGAGAAGGTAAAACCGCGTGCCATTAACTTTTAATACATGTTTCATATGCTTAAACAAATAATTGAAAGTGGTTGAGCTTTGGGTTAACTAACATAAAATATAGTTGGTAACAATTGGATTTTGATACAAATTCTGTTGTAACCATAAGACGTGTGAGATTTATGTAACATCGGAAAGATAGTTATAAATAAAAATAACTATGAAACCCTAAATTTTAATATACAAATTAAATTATGCAATGTGGTAATATCAATACCTAAATAATACGAATGAATAAGTAGTAATAAGCGTTTAAAAGAGTTATTACAAAGTCTTGATATCTAATATGAAAACATATTAGAAGTTATATGAAACGTGTTACATCAAGTGTGCAAATAACTTAGAAACTAAAATTTAATAGAACTTTATAAATTGGGCACATAATGAATGTGTATGATACCTATATTATTTTCATGTAGACAATAAATCTTTATATGTACATACACATTAAATACACATCTAAGATTAATATACAATGGGTAGTTAAAGTTTAATTACATGTTTATAAATATGTTTGAATTCAACATATTAACAATTGATTTTATACATCTATAGGTAAACTAGAATAGAATTTAATAAGATAAATGTGCATACCTACACTATATATATGTTAGTGTTAAATAATTTGGAATCTAACGAAGGTGTTTGAGTTGATAATAATATGATTTTATACAAAGTAATCATATCATACTAATGTTCTATTTGATCACGAATTTGTTTGAACTCATATTAAGACGATGTAATTTTATAAGTATTACTATTATTTTTATCAACATTAACATTATCACTTTCTACTCTTTTAAGATTATTTAAGATTTTAATATAATTTAGTTAACATTATAAGAGTAATCATACTCGACACATTAAATATTTGTAAAATTCAATGTTAACCAATATATAATTTACTAAAAACATGATTATTCATTATAACATATGATACTATAATATTTCATATTTTTACTAATAATTAAAATTTGACAATAGCAGCGTTATTAATTTTGCTAGTGAAATTAGTTTTATCATTATTAAGATTATTAGTATTATGTTTGATAATCGATTCATCTAAGAATGTTTACTTACATTTAAACATAGAAAATAAATTATTAATACTTTAAACACTTTCTTATCATGTAATTATAATAATTATAATAGTTAGTATGTACAATGTTTACAACGTGTATAATATTTTAGATACTACTGATATTTGCAACTATCATGTGACATATGAAATCCTTATTGAATATCACTAATACTAATAAGTTAGGTGAATACCTTATAATAATTATCTGATTTTCTTGTAATACCTTCTGCATTACATCAACTTATATCATTATGTAAGACACCATGACTAGTAATACACTTAAACGATTTTATATTGATTGTCTCCAAAACTCACAATCATGGTGACCCAACTTTAATATTATAAGACCATTAGTCACAATAAAAATTCAATTATCTTAAAATACCATAAACATACTAGTCTCATATGTAGCATGCTAATAACTATACTAAACATCAAATAATACAAACATTTGCACATACATTTAGATGTGAAAATATAAGGTAAGACTTTGTTAAGCATGGTAATATAAAGAAACTTTACACTAGTAAACTTTGAACACCTTAACCCAAAGAGCTCAACCACAGTAAACAACCATAAGGTATGGAATCTACAACTTATACATGTATAGATGATTACAATTAGGAACTTGCTTTGATGATACCTCTGGGAACATAGCAAATCATGCATAGTGGCACAATGACATATTTGTACAGGAATAAAAGGAAGCCATTAAAGCAACCAGGTGAGTTCATGTGATCCCTTTTCTTTTACTGTTTTGGGATACTGAAAGCATGCTCCATAAATTGTTTATAAAATTTTATTTATGTGATAATGAACGTCCGTTTCAATAAAATTGCTTCCCCTAGACATTATACATAATTTACAACCATTAACTCATAAGTAGAGCCGGTGAGTATATGGGTAGTACTACTTGGGGAATCCCCCACGCACAGTGGCCCGAAAGGGTGGCCTTATAAAAGTAAGGTTGAAACCCCACTGAGGTTATTGTCAACCGTTGTGGCATATATTCTTATGATACATAAATGACCGAGAGCAGGAACGGGTCTCGGAATTGGGAAGTATATTTGGTTTGACCATGTTGTGGGCTAACAGTGTATGAGGCAAACGCCCGAGCATGGAACAGGGTTGGTTGTATTGTTTAGAATTATCACATGCTATTTATTATTGTGTCTGTAAACTAAAACTCATGAGCTCACCAACTTTATAGTTGACGTATTTTAGCATGTCTTTCAGGTAATTAGAAACAGGTGTGGCTCGGGTACTTGGTTGCTAGAACAAGAATACCGGATGTAAAACAGAAGAAATTGGCTTAAAGATTAATAAAGTGTGCTGATGCCTGGATGGACTCAATAACTCTAGAAAATCTCCCACTAGTTAAACCATATTTAGATTTGTTGTAAACAAATTAGATACTTAGACTAAACCTTTGGTTGAATTGTAATATAATTATTTTGTCTTCCGCTACTTTGTGTTTTGAATCAATCATTAGTCAAGCCCTCTGGTTGGGTTGTGACAGGTTGGTATCAGAGCCAAAGGTTTTAGCGAATTAGGAACCTTAGGATAAGTTCCTAGACTTTAACCTGAGTAGTTTAGGGGCCTAAACAAATAGAAACAAGATTACTAGTGAGACCATGAAATCCCAGGCATATGAAGCACACGAATGGTTAAACTAGAACAACCATGTAAATTAAATTCAGGATTATGGGTGCACACATAATGGTGAATTTGAAGTTACATGGGAGGTTCTAAGGTACACATAAAATAAAATTTGATCATAATGTTGATGATTATGCGTATAAATACTTGTTATGTTAATGATTATTGAAACAAACATTAGTTGACATTGGGAGCTGAGCATAGGATTTTAAGTTACAAGGGGTCAATGATGAGTTTATGGTATGTTATTTTTCTTCGTTCATCTTATTCTACTTGAAACGACATTCCCGTATTCTCAACTTCTTTTTACCTCAAATATTATAGGAATCATGACTTCTTTGTTATCAAAGTACTTATATTGTCGACTGTAAATCCTTGTAAGGCATTCAGGGATCTCTTGTTTCTATCTACAACTATTCCAAAATCTTTGAATTTCTTGATCAAACTCTTGCTTATAACCCCAGAAGTTTTGATTTTTGGCCATCAATTATGTGTACTCCTCAACCAACTACAAGGCTGCACGAGTTAGTGAAAAATCACGAAGAACAAAGAGAAAGCATGTGATGACATCAAAGTATCGCGACACACTCTACCTTCAGATTCAAATTATCATATGTATAAACTTGAGAAACTCTTCACTTCATCGTTTCTCTTATAGATATCAGGTTGCTCGTCTTTAATAACCGACGACCTCAGTTGTCGGTAATTGATATTCTTATTATCCTTAATTGTTCATCATCGATCCACAAACTCTCATCAACCACTTATTCTATGTACGACTCTAATGTACACGCCTTTAACTTAACCATACCCAAATTCTTGATAGCTAAATTAGAAGTATTGGAATTGTTTGCTGTTGAGAGGAAATTCCTTAGTTCACACTGCAGGAGTATAAACCTTCATTATCAAGTTCAGTTTACTCTAACAATTGAACTTTTGTTCCAGAAATGTTATTTAATAAGTAATCTGAATCATCATCGAAACTTTTTCCCTACCCAATCCAATCAACCGAACTCCTAAATCCTAAACTAAAAAACAACGTCATAGGCAAACAAGTAAGGAATCTCTAAAGGAGCTCCACCTGGTGAATATAATAGATGGAACATGAAACTGCAGATCGAGAACATAAATTGAGAAATTAGGTTGACATGAGAGGAATGTATTCCCATGGATCATAAGAGTGATCAAGATATTCTTCAATAGCAAGATAAAAGGGAAGACACAAAGGTGAGTTTGTGTAAGGTATATCGAAGACCATAGATGAGATTGGGTGAGACTTCTTATTATCGCTTGAAGAAATTTCATAGTTTTGGCAAATGAGACCTCCATGCGCATTGATATACGATGATCAGTACCAGCTACCAAATTATAGCAAGGTGAAGGAAGGTAATTAATACCAAGGGGAAAAGACGAGCTTCTAACAGTTAGAATCGATGATTTTCGGAAAAAGAAGAAGTGAAGAATTAATGGTGAAGGATTTAACCTTAGATTAGAAGATTTTATAGTGCCGATAAATGTTTTGAGAAGCATTGAAGACCAATTGCAAGAAATGTCATGTGCATCATGGCATCAAGGTGAATCTTATTAACTTCTGTAGTAGGATATAGAAAATTGTTTAATTTATAGCTAAGTATATACTAACATATTTACGGTCAACTACGTTTGGTAAGGACACTATCGTGATATACCGAAACGGTGGTGGGCTGGCGGCTGATCAGGCAGGTAGCCTGACTCTACGTATGCCCTATATATAAACTATGTTCGGTATATTGGGATAGTGTTAGTGCTGAGCGTTATGACAAGTAGTAGAACAACTAAAACATTTAAACAGAAATATAAAAACCTTAGGAATTCTCATGGTATACACCTTATAAAATTTCAACAAGCCGAACTCATGAGTAGTTAATACCGACCACTCCATAGTGGAGGAAGAGATATCCTGAAATTGAAGAGTTTGAGCACTTTGGAGGTTTTAATCATTGGGTGGATCTACATCGGAATTCACTCGTACAAACATCATCAAGAGACAATGAATTGAATTAGCATGAAGGACAACTAATCTAGATTGTCACTGGAGGAAAATAGTAGCAGTATGGAAGGACTGCAAGGAAGTAAAGTAGGAGGATCAATCTCAAATAAGTTAGAATGTGTTAAATTGTAAGAAGAAAAGCTATAGAAAAGTAGCATAAAAAGTTAAAAATCATTTGCGAAAAGTCAGCCTCAGGAGTGAAAACTATGGAAATATCCGTCGTACTTTAAGGATAACCAGTGAAGATCACGTTCAAGCCTAATGCACGTTTTCATCAGTTCAAGATGTAAGGTAAATATAATATGTACACCCAGAGTATTCATGACAAGGAGATACGTCAGAAATCTTATCACAATAAGGAAGTTGTAAGATATAAGTCATAGGACGAAGTAGAACGACTAGTAAAGGAGAAAGGAAATGAAACAGGCGACCAATGCAATGACACGATGAAGTTGTGATCATGTGCATAAAGTGAAGGAAGAAATCTAGAACATTCTATCCACTACGCTAAAATGACCAAATAATTGATTGCCAGACCTATTGTGAAACCAACAACAACTTATACCTCGACGTCTTCTAACTCCAAGTATCAATAACCAAGCGGATAAATAAGAGTCAATATGTCATTGGAATAGACAGTATCATATACGAAAGTCATGTCCATTTGTTCGTCAAAAGTGGACACATTCATAGGATTGTTAGCGAGGATTCAATAGTTCAATCTCTAAAAGTACACAATTGAGGGTTTTGGTTCAATGAGCCATCATTAGCATGATTGCGTATCGAAAAACTACTTAGAAGGACTTATTGAAAGGAGTCAAATCGTAACCACCCTAGAACAAAGATACTTTGTGAGTTCGTTTGCATCCGTCATGAACGTCTTTTAAATACGCTACCTGTTCTTTTACACTATCACATACTATTAGTGTTTCAAAAATTCCCAATATATATAATCATTCTATTAGGCAAATATTTGAAAGTGCCATCCCTCAACTTTTCTTAGTTAGGATGAAAGCATCCTTAAATCTGGTATTTTCGACTCCCTATATTCCAAATCGATTGATCAGAAGGTTTGACGTATCCAAGCAAGATAATACACTCTTCTTGAATGATGAAATTTTCTTTGTTTATTTGTTTGAAAGTTTCCTCATGAATTGGTAATTGTTGTAAACTCTTGAAATAATTCTGAGTAATACTTCGACACAAACGGTGAGTCAAAATCCTTGCGTATTTAAAGTTATAGATTCTAGTTGAGATCTAACCCATATATCTTTATTAACTTGTCCCTTGGAACCTCATAATAACCTTAATTCGGGGATTCTTCGTCAACCTCTCGAATTTATCCATGAAGCAGATAGGCATCATCACGATTAAACTCCCTAGGGCAAGATAACATCCGTTGACTAGAGATTTCTCGGCACAAGTAATTCAATAAAATCCTTAGCTTCTTTTAGTAGGACCATCGTTATCTCATTGGAGCCAATTCGTTTCTATTCAAGGCTTATGGAATCAATAACTCCATTTGTATATAGCTAAGACATAAGTTCAATTCAACATAAAACGTGATTGTGCCTTTCACACAATTACATTGTCGATAGAACTATAATTTTGTTTCTATCTAAACTAAAACATATTGGTTACAACTTAGTCCTTGATAATCTATACGTTAGACTTCGTTTACTTGAAATGGTTACTTTCACTCTATTAGTTTTAGAAAACAAAGATATGTTTATCAATAAATAACTTTGTAGACTCAGATAAGAAATCATAAATGTATGGTGTAAAAGAAAGTAACCAAGAATACAAATTGATTTGCATTATGTACAATATTGTGCCAAATGTGATGTATAAATGAGATAATTATATTAATAATTGGGATGAGTCAATATATGAATAACATGTATGATTTCTATGTTTATGTTGATTGGAAACATTGTATTCGGATACATAATCAAGGAACTATGAACCTTGAAATCTATTGGTTACATTCTTAGTAAGATGAAACATTACGTTTGGAAACAAGATCAAAGTGATCGGGTTTTGGAAATTATTGATGCATTGGATGCGTAATGAAACTTGTGGGAAAAATAGAATGTAACTTAGTATCTTATAGAACATTTAAAACGAAAATAAATTTTATTTATGTGAACTTACATGTATGATAGCTTATGAACAATTTAACTACAATACATGCAGATTGATATTTCTTGTTAGGCTTTACTGCCTATAATTATTAGAATCTGTATTAACATCTTATGCCATAATAAGTAAATGTGTATGCTTGTTAAGTTTAATGGTAGTCCCTTAGGATGGACTAGAATATGGTGCTACATAGAAATGATAAACCAAATTAAGCTTTAAAAACAGTTGCACAAGAAATATCTATAACATTCGAAAATGCTAAACCATAGTAACAGCTAATTTCGAGGACGAAATTCTTTTAAGTTGGGGAGACTGTAGCAACTGTAAGAAAATTCCAACAAACGTAAACATTAAATCGTAACTAGACGATAAAGCCCAATAAGAAACTTAGGCCCAATTAGGCCTATTAAGGATTTTAAACAGAACTTAATGTGTGAACACCGACATTAACTGATTTAAACATTCTGACTCTTAAACTGAGGCGAAAAACATTAATAAATACCTATCTACAAATATTGAGAATATTTAAAATACAAGAATATTATTCGGAGTGTGAAAATATTTAAACTAGTCAAAATTGTTGAATACGCGATATTAACGCCTTTCAACGTAATTAATTAAACAAATAACTTTTAACAGACAAAATAAACATTCTAACATTATTATAAGATATTTTCACGTAAGTTAGGAAGAGTCGGGTCGAGAATGATAAACGAAAACGAAATACGATCGCGAGACGGTTCGGATACGCGTTTAAAACCCTAGGATTAACCCTTGTTATAAAAAGGGTGAAAACCCTATTCTTTTCCCTTTATTCCAGCCGCACACAAACATGTGTGTCTTCTTCAGCCGTTCAAATTAAAACAATCGAGAGAAAAAGAGAGAGTGGCGGTCGGAGATGGCCACCCCACGGCGGCATCACGGCGGCGTCACGGTGGCAAGACAAGATGAGCACACCACCGGACTCCTCTCCCCGTGTTCTACTACTTCCCCTTCTGCAATCTCGTGAGTAAACGTCTCTAAGGTCGGGGAAACAAGCCAGAAAGATTCACGGTGACTAGGGTTTTCGCTAAAAATGCCAAGGACGAGGAGCTCGGATGGTGTTTTGGACCGGAGACAGGTGCTAGATGATGGGAGGAGACCAAAAACTCCACATGCAGCGGTGGTTTGAGCATCGGCAACAAGGAACCGAAGATGGCTGCGGCGGCTAGGGTTCCACCTTGACTCCAGCGGCGGTTGACGGTGGTGATTCGGAGCCTACAACATTTTCTCTATACTCTCGGCACAAAACGGTAAACAGACACACAACAACCTTCGATCTACACATGCATACTGAATTTATGAAGGTTTTCGATTCTGAAATTGGTTTTGACATGTTATCGCGGCTGTGGTGGTTCCCCAAGGATTACCGGCGTGACAGTGGGCGGTAATGGTACTGGGGTTCTCGACAAAGGGTTCGGCTAGGTAAACCGGTCGACTATTTCTCTACAACTAACAAACCAAGGGTAAGAACTTGCACTATGGGTTCCGATTCACACATGCATGCCACACCCTTGAGTGTTCTATTTGTTTTACATGTGTTTATTGATGTTCCTAGTGGAAGTGGTGCTCGTTGATGGTGGTAGAACGAGGTTCCAGTCATTCCAACCTTTTGGACCGAAGACAAAGGTTCTAGCCTGATGATGGTCTTGAGCAGATTGCTAGCGACGGTGGTAGGGCTGCTACAATGGTGGCTGCATGTGGTGATAGAGATTAGGGTTCAAGTGTGTTTCCAAGCTACGGTCAACAAAAGTCAGACCCGTTTAGAACGGGTCAAACCTGTAGAGCCTCGGTCAACAGCAACAACGAAGCGCTCGGTTGTATTCGTTACGTAAAAACGAGTTTAGAAACATGTTCGAATTATGAAACATACGTACGAATAATTTAACCGGTTTCGAATAAGCTAAACAAACGAGTGAGAAGGTAAAACCGCGTGCCATTAACTTTTAATACATGTTTCATATGCTTAAACAAATAATTGAAAGTGGTTGAGCTTTGGGTTAACTAACATAAAATATAGTTGGTAACAATTGGATTTTGATACAAATTCTGTTGTAACCATAAGACGTGTGAGATTTATGTAACATCGGAAAGATAGTTATAAATAAAAATAACTATGAAACCCTAAATTTTAATATACAAATTAAATTATGCAATGTGGTAATATCAATACCTAAATAATACGAATGAATAAGTAGTAATAAGCGTTTAAAAGAGTTATTAAAAAGTCTTGATATCTAATATGAAAACATATTAGAAGTTATATGAAACGTGTTACATCAAGTGTGCAAATAACTTAGAAACTAAAATTTAATAGAACTTTATAAATTGGGCACATAATGAATGTGTATGATACCTATATTATTTTCATGTAGACAATAAATCTTTATATGTACATACACATTAAATACACATCTAAGATTAATATACAATGGGTAGTTAAAGTTTAATTACATGTTTATAAATATGTTTGAATTCAACATATTAACAATTGATTTTATACATCTATAGGTAAACTAGAATAGAATTTAATAAGATAAATGTGCATACCTACACTATATATATGTTAGTGTTAAATAATTTGGAATCTAACGAAGGTGTTTGAGTTGATAATAATATGATTTTATACAAAGTAATCATATCATACTAATGTTCTATTTGATCACGAATTTGTTTGAACTCATATTAAGACGATGTAATTTTATAAGTATTACTATTATTTTTATCAACATTAACATTATCACTTTCTACTCTTTTAAGATTATTTAAGATTTTAATATAATTTAGTTAACATTATAAGAGTAATCATACTCGACACATTAAATATTTGTAAAATT
Source organism: Mikania micrantha (assembly GCA_009363875.1). Lineage (NCBI taxonomy): Eukaryota > Viridiplantae > Streptophyta > Magnoliopsida > Asterales > Asteraceae > Mikania > Mikania micrantha. Next base: position 1,207,119 of record CM018694.1, on the reverse strand, counting down.
CAATGTTAACCAATATATAATTTACTAAAAACATGATTATTCATTATAACATATGATACTATAATATTTCATATTTTTACTAATAATTAAAATTTGACAATAGCAGCGTTATTAATTTTGCTAGTGAAATTAGTTTTATTATTATTAAGATTATTAGTATTATGTTTGATAATCGATTCATCTAAGAATGTTTACTTACATTTAAACATAGAAAATAAATTATTAATACTTTAAACACTTTCTTATCATGTAATTATAATAATTATAATAGTTAGTATGTACAATGTTTACAACGTGTATAATATTTTAGATACTACTGATATTTGCAACTATCATGTGACATATGAAATCCTTATTGAATATCACTAATACTAATAAGTTAGGTGAATACCTTATAATAATTATCTGATTTTCTTGTAATACCTTCTGCATTACATCAACTTATATCATTATGTAAGACACCATGACTAGTAATACACTTAAACGATTTTATATTGATTGTCTCCAAAACTCACAATCATGGTGACCCAACTTTAATATTATAAGACCATTAGTCACAATAAAAATTCAATTATCTTAAAATACCATAAACATACTAGTCTCATATGTAGCATGCTAATAACTATACTAAACATCAAATAATACAAACATTTGCACATACATTTAGATGTGAAAATATAAGGTAAGACTTTGTTAAGCATGGTAATATAAAGAAACTTTACACTAGTAAACTTTGAACACCTTAACCCAAAGAGCTCAACCACAGTAAACAACCATAAGGTATGGAATCTACAACTTATACATGTATAGATGATTACAATTAGGAACTTGCTTTGATGATACCTCTGGGAACATAGCAAATCATGCATAGTGGCACAATGACATATTTGTACAGGAATAAAAGGAAGCCATTAAAGCAACCAGGTGAGTTCATGTGATCCCTTTTCTTTTACTGTTTTGGGATACTGAAAGCATGCTCCATAAATTGTTTATAAAATTTTATTTATGTGATAATGAACGTCCGTTTCAATAAAATTGCTTCCCCTAGACATTATACATAATTTACAACCATTAACTCATAAGTAGAGCCGGTGAGTATATGGGTAGTACTACTTAGGGAATCCCCCACGCACAGTGGCCCGAAAGGGTGGCCTTATAAAAGTAAGGTTGAAACCCCACTGAGGTTATTGTCAACCGTTGTGGCATATATTCTTATGATACATAAATGACCGAGAGCAGGAACGGGTCTCGGAATTGGGAAGTATATTTGGTTTGACCATGTTGTGGGCTAACAGTGTATGAGGCAAACGCCCGAGCATGGAACAGGGTTGGTTGTATTGTTTAGAATTATCACATGCTATTTATTATTGTGTCTGTAAACTAAAACTCATGAGCTCACCAACTTTATAGTTGACGTATTTTAGCATGTCTTTCAGGTAATTAGAAACAGGTGTGGCTCGGGTACTTGGTTGCTAGAACAAGAATACCGGATGTAAAACAGAAGAAATTGGCTTAAAGATTAATAAAGTGTGCTGATGCCTGGATGGACTCAATAACTCTAGAAAATCTCCCACTAGTTAAACCATATTTAGATTTGTTGTAAACAAATTAGATACTTAGACTAAACCTTTGGTTGAATTGTAATATAATTATTTTGTCTTCCGCTACTTTGTGTTTTGAATCAATCATTAGTCAAGCCCTCTGGTTGGGTTGTGACAGACCTAAACAAAATTCTTAATAAATGTTTTAAATGTCCGGATGGGACATAAAGTAACAGTGGCTGTTACAGCGAGGGTCAACTGCCTGGCCCAAAACTAGTGCACGAGAAAACTGAGAAGATCGTACAAAAACGAAATTGCGTGGCAGCAACTCGAGAAAGAAAAAAGAGCTATGCCAACACAAGGCGCAAGCCTTTGGAGTTCCAAGTAGGATACAAGGTACAACTTAAAGTCTCACCTTGGAAGGGGGTTATACGATTTGGGAGATGAGAGAAGCTGAATCCTCGTTACATTGGACCTTTCGAGATAGTAAAACGAATAGGCTTCGTAGCCTACGAACTAAACCTACCACAGGAACTGAGCAGCATACATAACATTTTTCATGTGTCAAACCTCAAGAAGTGTTTATGTGATAAAACGCTTGTGATTCCTCTTGAGAAAATCCAGATCGACGAACAACTACACTTCATTGAGGAATCGGCCGAGATAATAGACCGTGAAATCAAGGAACTTAAGCTCAGTCGAATACCTGTTGTAAAGGTTCGATGGAATTCGAAACGTGGACCAGAAATCAAATGGGAACGTGAAGATTAAATGCAAACGAAATAACCACACATGTTCACTAAGCAACAAACACTGACAACATGAGCTGAATTTCGGGACAAAATTCTTTCCAACAAAGGGATGATGTGATACCTTGCAAATTTCCAAGTTAGCAAACGATCTAATTAAATTATTATTTAATTTATTATTAAAATTTGTTTAATTTAGTGTGACAACTGGCACAGTAGTCCAAACATAGACAAATGAACGATAATTCGGTGAATTATCGGAATCACAAACCCGTGTCTTGAATTAACGAACGTTGGTGAAACCTCAAACAATATATGCAATTAGACAATAATTGAATGACATATGAACAAATAACAAACAAAATCAAGACGAAAGTCAAAAAACGATAAACGATAACGAAAATCGGACGAAAAACAAATCAAACAAATAAAAATGGGCCATTAGACCAGCCCAGGACCCATCGCGGTACACGAAGGGGCCCGGTGAGATCCTTCACGGTATGTGAAGGATGGTGGGAGAATTTGAACACTCCGAAAAGCTTCACGGTACGCCACGACCGATCAACTTCCACCTTGGCAATACGCGGCGTGTGCCATAGGAGCACCCGGTTATTTTGTCCATGGCGGTACGTCAGGACTCCCGAGGGGCACGCGTGGTGGTACGTGAATCCATTTAGAACATAAAATACTATAAATACCCACCTATTTTCTTTCACTATGTTCTTTACCCATTTCCCTCGACTATAAGCTATACCTCTGACCAAAAGGACTCTGTTAAAACCCTTGCCACCATCCAAAAGCTAGAAGAAGCTGTGTTGAACTCCATTGAAGGCTTGGGAGATAGGAGAAGCTTAAGAGGAACACCCACCATCACAAACTTCCTGTGGCTGCTAAGGAATCACCACCAGAAGCTTCCTGTGCTTGATAAGCTTCTGTCCAAGCTCCGTATTAGCATTTTTTAAGCCTTAGAAGGTAGTTTACATGATCATTTACACCTACAAACACCAAATCACACACATGCAAGCATTTCTGGCTACATGAAACACTTCAATAAACACATGCACGAAATTTTGATCTTGTAAATCTGTATAAGAAGCTTTGATCCACTGATTTGAGTTATTAACACAAACTATTTGGTGTGTTGGTGACATTTTGTGATTATTGGTGATTGTTACCATAAATAGGAACTTTTGAGGTAAGAAATGATGTTAGTTAATGTTGTAGTCATATTATGAGATTTTAAATGACGGGTTTATGATTATATGTTGAAATGAAATGAGTATTGGGGATATTGAATGCTATTTGGTGAAGCTTGATGGCTACTTCTATAAATAGTAACTTTCCTAGCATGAAATGTTGATTTATGATGTTTTAGACGTAATAGATATGTTTAAAGGATGATTGGTGATTAATGTTGATGATACTAACATGATAGATTGGTTAAAAATTGATAAATGGATAATTGTTTATACATTTCTATATTAAGAAACTTTTGTAAAGGAATTAGGCCATGCATGTTACATTATGATGATTTTTGATTAAATAGATGATGTTAAAAGTCAAATGAAACCATTTGAATAGTTTGATTGTGCATAAATTGAGTTTTGTGATAAACTTTCCATTTATTGAAACTTTATTTGGGGATTTTGTAATTTAAGACATAGAGACATGTTAAATGGTAAAAATGTGATTTCAAATGCGTTAATATGATAATGTGAAGGTGTTTGCTTGATCATTAGTGATAAAACATGATAAATATAGAACTTTCTATAAATAGTAACTTTTGATTAGGGGATATCTATAAATTAGGATTATTGAGCATGTTTTGTGATGATAAATAATGAGATATGGTATGTCTTAATGATATGAAAATCTTTGCATGATATTTGGTGTTAAAACATGATGAATATATGAACTTTCTAAATTTAGCAACTTTAAGTACTTAACATGGATTTTGTGTTTAAATGATAAGTTGTGTCAACGTGCTATATGATAACATGGTCATATAGGGAAAACAAGCATGTTAGAATGTTAAAATAAGCATGTTAGCATGTTAAATGTTTGAATCCATTGCATTTACATACTTTTTGGTTACCCATGTTGACCCGCATTGTGTTTAAGTGCTACTAATCTCAACCCATTCAATATTATGATGTTACCCATTTCAACCCATTATACTACAATTGTTTACCCAAACCAACCCATTTCCATTGACATGGGTAAAAATTGCCACCTCTATTAAAATGTGAATCTATGTAAACATGCCAAAAATAGAAACTTACTAAAAATAAAGACCTGTTAAAAATGGAAATAGGAAGTTGTCCATTGAGCGTGATTATGTGTTTACGTGCAAAACATGATACTTAACAAACATGAAACAAAGGCTAAGAACTAAACGAGTCACCAACGTGTCGTTGAGTCAACACGGTCAAACACAGTCAAACATGGTCAAACACGACAACTTAGAGTTGTTTGGACACAAACATGGTCTAGATAGGCCAACACGAACACGAACATAACTGTGAACATGAACTCACACTAACTATGTGATATAGGTGACAGTTAAGGACAATTGTTTGCAAAAACAACCACACCTACAATTCAAGTGAGTTTATGTTAGTGCATTTTTGTAATTGTTTGCTATTCAAAAGTTGTATTTATTTTGTTCTTGTAAAGGTTCGTTTAAGGTTTGCCAAGGTTCGTCTGGCCCACGAACCTAGGCAGGTTCGGCGAACCTATTGTGTTGATAGGTTCGGCGAACCTATAAACCTTGAGATGGTTCGGCTAACGAACCTAAGGGTTTGCTCAGCGAACCTTAGGGTTCGGCTGACGAACCTAAGGTTCGCTGGTCTGTAGTATATATAGTAGTTGTGTTTAGAACTTAGACAGAACTTTTGGGGATAGATCTGCTGATTCTCTCTGTGTGAGAAGTCAGTAATTCTGATTGAGTCTTGTAATCATTGGTTGATAATACAAGATTTGTTTTATGAATTGCTTGTGATCTTGAGTTTTATACATATTAACAATGGATTCCGCACATCGTTAATAGTTCGTAGAACTTCTTATTCGATCCTAATCATTTGGAGATTTAATTCACCAAACCAACAGTGGTATCAGAGCGTTTGGTGAAGTTCTACACTACAAATTCAAGGATTTCAAACAATTGAAGATTTGAAGATATGAAGTTCATCAATGGCTACTTTCTATTTTCTTCTTGATTGATTTTCTGGTGATTAGTGACTGTGTTTATCATCAATTGTTGTTGATTTACAACAATTGAAGTTTTGGAGGTGTTTTGGTAGAGATTTGGGAGGATTTTTTGAAGTTTTGGAAGGTTTCCCGCTCAAAAATTTCAAAATCTGCGCTACAGGTTCGTGGGACGAACCTGTGACTTGCTGAAGACAAAGGTTCGCTGCTAGAAGGTTTTTCAGAGGGTTCGTTTGATAGTTCGCTGAAGGTTCGGCAGAGGTTCGGCTATAGTTCGGCGAAGGTTCGGCAAAGATTTTTGTCAAGGTTCGGCAAGTTTGGGTGATAGTTCGGCAGAGGTTCGCTGTTTACTGTGTATAGTTCGGCTGAGGGTACGTTTGAACTAAAGGTTCGCCAGTTTCTTGGTTTGTCTGTGCAAAGGTTCGTGAGTTCAAGGTTCGTTGCTTAAAGGTTCGCTGCTCAAAAGACGAATATTAGTCCATAGGTTCGGCTGAGGTTCGTCTAAAGGTTCGGCTAAGACAAAATTTTATCCATAGGTTCGGCTGAGGTTCGTTTGAGGTTCGGCTAGTGATCTTTTGGAAAAAGGTTCGCTGCTTTCATTTCTAAAATCATGTCTGACACGTACGCTGCGATGGCAAGTCAAAATTCCAAACTTCAGAACATTTTAATCAGTGAGAATGAAGTGGGTAGTACAAATAAAGTGCCAAAGCTATAGGATTTAGCTGTTGGAAAGGACGATTTGAGACTCATCTGAATGGCACGGATACAAATTTATGGGAAAGAATCTTATCTCCTTATGAGAGACCAAGAGTAGTTGGTACTGATTTGTTTCAACTATTGGAAAGATTGGATGTAGATGAAATGAAAAAGTATGACTCAGAGAAGAAAGCGTATTGGTTATTGAGTCAAGCCATTCCCAATCAAATTATACATCAGTTTGATGAACATAAGACGGCTTACAGTCTTTGGAATGCATTAAAGGCAAGAGTTGAAAGAAATACCAATCTGAAGAAAATGAAGGCTACTGACATCAGAAAGGAGTTTGAAAATTTCAATATCATAGGAAATGAAACTTTGGATGCTTTAATTACCAGATACAGACACTTGTTAACTGAAGTGAGAAAATATGGTATTGAGTATTCAGAGGATGAGAAGATAGACTGTTTGGCTGATGCATTACCTGACAAATGGAACTCTTTGGTGCTCATATTGAGAGAAAACTTACCTGGATTGACATTGGTAGAGTTTATTCAGAAACTGGTAAATGTCACTCAAGACCCTTCTTTGTATGGTGGTTCAGTTGCTACACCTCCTGCTGCATCTGCAAAGATACAGACTGCCTTTGTGTCTAGAACTTCTGAAACTACTCAGAGTTCTTCTGTACCATCAAGTTCTACTTCACATTGTCCGATCAATGAGAAAAAGTCTGAATCTACATCACCACCAGTACAGCTTAATACTTCAAATTTGGGAAAAGTTACAGTTGAAGCAGTGAAAAATCATATGTCTATTTTATCATGTGTAGTGAGTGCATATGATGAGCAGGTAGCTGGAAGAATTGGAAATGCAAATTTGACTTTTGAAGACTATGCTCAGATAGATGAGGACGAGATGGAGCTGATTGATACACAGTGGGCATTGGCGAGTGTTATTCGCAGAATTAACCGATATGAGAAGAAAACTGGGAAGAAATTTACTTTTGACCGGAACACAAAGTTTGGATTTAATCCAAAATCTACACAGTGTTATAACTGTGGTGAACATGGTCATTTTGCAAGAGAGTGCAAAAATCCCAAGAAGCAAGGTAATCTGAATCCATTCAAGCCTAAGGAAGATTATCAGAAAAAGAAAGAGAAATCTGAAGAATCATCTTCTAAAGCGCTAGTTAGTCAAGTTGATGAGGGCTATGACTGGGGGGTTAAGTATGATGATCTTATGGGTGCTTTCATGGCTTCTTTGGAAGAAGAATCAGGAAAAGGAAAGGAGAAGATTGATGAGATGACTGAGGTACAGAGTGATTTGTATGAGATGATAGATAGACTCAAAGAGATGAACTCACAGTTGACTTCTGATCTATGAGTATGCACAGAAGCAAACAAGAAATTGATTTCAAAAGAAAAGGCGTTTGATAAGAAGATAATTGATCTTAGTAAAGAGAACGAAGATTTAAAAATCAAGGTTTTACAGAATAACCACGCTGTTTCTGTGCATCTGGATTCAGTTCAGAAGTTGAAAGTTGAGTTATCGGCTGCAAAAGCTGAAGCTGAGTTAAACAAAAGCCAAGCTTGAGAATTATCAGAATTCCGCATTTGTCATTGATCATTTTGCGGCTATGCAAAGATCTCGTGATAATTCTGGGATTGGTTTTCATTCTGTTCCACCTCCTTTTAGTTTTGCACCAAGACCACAACTTGAACCGGATTTAGAAATTGATCCTATTTCATTAAAGGAGAGTGAATCTGATCATGAGAGTGAATTTGTTGACAATGATGCTCCTATAATTGAGGACATTACTGATTTAGAATATTCAGATGATATTGTAAGGATGATTGGTCATCAAAAGGCAAAGTCTGTTGAAAAGAAGAGTCCAGTTTTTCAGAAATCAAACTCTGAAGTAAAATCTGCGGGGAATTCAATGGCTAAACAAAAGACTGTTTCTAAATCAAACCTAAAAGTCAAAACTACTTCTACTGTCAAGCCAATTGTGTTTGTTGAATCTTCAACTACCAAAAAGGAGAGTCAAGCAAAGTTTTTCAAAAATCAGAGAAATTTTTTAAAAAGATTGACAAGAAGTTTGTCAAAGTTGTTGACAAGGTTAACAAGAGTGGGGTTGGAAACAAGGGAAAATCAAAGACTTATCAAAAGAATGACAAAATTAAAGCCACTGTTTTGAAGAAAAAGGTTTTATTTCCATCTGTAGCATCCAAGTCTTTGGAATCATCTAAGGTGTGTGATGAAAAGCCAAAGAAAGTGTCATCAAGGAAATGCTACAGATGCGGGAAACTGGGTCATGTTATTGCTGAATGTGATATGGATATTTGTAACAGATTTCATACCTTTACTCCACGAGAAACACGACAGTGTTTCACCTGTGGAGGAAAAGGGCATATTTCTGTTAATTGTCCAAATCACAAAGTCAAGAAGAAAACTTCTGTTAATGACAATTGTGTGATCCATGCCAGTGGGAATCCTAGGAGGGTAAAGCCTAGTGAGGAAGAGATGAAAATTCTCAGGAAATTTGATCCTGAATGTGTCTGGGTTAAGGATGAAAAATTTCAGAAAAAACAAGTTTTTAATAATCAATTAAAAGGTAAAAGAGTTTTGAACAGGTCATCATCATCTGATGATGAATTTTATGATAATTTTCTTCATAAAGGATTTTCAAAACAAAATGTTAATTCAAAGTTTTGTTGGAAATCCAGATACAGGTCAGGTGATAGATTTGATGTGAGAAATGATGAATACTTGGAATATGGGTTTTCAAGTAGTTCATCAAGATCGAACGGCAGGAGGCTGTTCGGGGAGACTCAACGCCGAAAAGGCGGGAGTCATCCCTTTTGGTACTGATCAAATTTTGTTTTAATTTATGGTGCAGGATGCATTCATGGGCCATATCAACAGTCGCTGTATTGTTGATAATGGATGCTCCAGGCACATGACAGGAGAGATCAGTTTGTTGAAAGATTTTAGGGAGATGAATGGTTGTTATGTTAAATTTGCAGGAGATAAAGGTGGTCAAATTACCGGTACTGGTAGTTTGACTAACGGTAAAGTGTCATTTGATAATGTAAACTACTGCAAAGAGTTAACTAATAATCTGTTGAGTGTGTCTCAGATAAGTGATAAAGGTTATAAGGTTTTGTTTGATGAGAAGAAGTGTTATGTGCTCAAACAAGGAATTCAAATTCCTGAAGACTGGATTTTAATGACTGCTGACAGGTGTAAAGATCTGTATGTTTTAGACATGGCAAAGGTGGAGACAGTTAACAAAGTTGAGACTTGTTTGGTGTCAAAGGCCACAGAACAGGATACTCGGTCTTGGCACAGGAGAATGGGTCACATACATATCAGAAAGATGAATCATCTTGTACACAATCACTTGGTTGATGGTGTACCGGTTAAACATTTCAAATTACCTGATGTGTGTGTTTCGTGTAAGAAAGACAAACAGAAAAGGAGGTCACATAAGACTAAAACTGTTTTTTCTATTGATAAACCTCTAGAACTTCTTCACATGGATCTGTTTGGTCCGATTAATGTGAAAAGTATTGGAGGTGAATCATATTGTTTTGTAGTGACCGATGATTTTTCTAGGTTTTCATGGATTATGTTCTTAAAATTTAAATCTGAAACTTATGAAAATTTTGTTTTGCTTGTGAACAGATTGGAGACTTTGTACAAGTTGAGGGTTAGGCGGGTTCGATCAGACAATGGGACAGAATTTAAGAATCAGAATATGGAAACTTTCTGTGATTCAAAGGGCATCCAGTAGCAATTTAGTGCACCGTATGAACCACAAATGAACGGTGTAGCTGAAAGGAAGAATCGTACATTGATAGAGTCTGCTCGGACGATGCATGCTGATTCTAAGCTGCCCATTACTTTCTGGAGTGAAGCTGTAGCGACCGCTTGTTTTACTCTCAACAGAGTGCTGATTGTCAAACGACATAACAAGACTTGTTATGAACTTCTTCAGAATCGGAAACCAAATTTGGAACACTTGGAACCTTTCGGGGCTCCTTGTACCATGCTCAAGAAAGATGCTAAATTCAACTCTAAGGTTGAAGAAGGTTTCTTTCTGGGCTATAGTCTTCCAAATAAACGTGTGTTTAACAAACGTACGGGTATTGTGGAACTCTGGTATAATGTGGATGTTCAACGACATACACCTATACCAGAAGGCAAAGGTCCAAATTGGTTATTCGATTATGATAAACTTTTCGAGTCTTTTAATTTGTCTCCTACTGTTACTGATGATGAAATTTCTTTGCAGATGTTATACGATTTACAAAATTGTGAAGATACAGGAATTTCTCATCCAGCTGAAGATACTCATCCAACAGGAGAAGGCACTTCAGAAGCTGTTAATGTTGATTGGTCATCGGAGGATGATCAGGATATTTTTGAAGATGCTATTTCTCAAGATCAAGATGAAGATCAGAATATCACAAATCTTGATCATGGTGTTGGAGTCCCGCAAGTGCCAGTGTCCAGAGTACATGTGAATCACCCTGTTAAACAGATCATTGGAGATCCGTCTGTTGGAGTACAGACGAGGCGACAGATTACAAATGAGGAGAGTTTGTATGCCGAGCTGGAGCGTAATCATGGGATTCAAGAGTTATGGATGCATTCTGCATTCGTTTCTCAGATTGAGCCTAAATCTGTAACTGAAGCCCTGCGTGAGCCTGCCTGGGTGGAGGCCATGCAAGAGGAGCTTAATCAGTTTCAGAAACTGGGAGTTTGGCATTTGGTAGATTTGCCAAAAGGTGAAAAGAAGATTGGCACCAGGTGGGTGTTGAAGTGTAAGCGAGACGATAGAGGTGTGATTGTTCGAAACAAGGCACGTTTGGTTGTCCAAGGGTTCAAACAGACAGAGGGAATTGATTATGATGAGGTTTTTGCACCAGTGGCGCGGCTTGAAGCGATAAGATTATTTTTATCTTTTGCTGCTCACCGGAAGTTTAAAGTCTTTCAATTGGATGTTAAGTCTGCATTTCTTTATGATTCATTGAAGGAGACAGTGTACGTTTGTCAGCCACCGGGCTTTGAGGATCCTATCCATCGGGATCAGGTCTATATCCTCGACAAAGCACTGTATGGTCTTCATCAAGCTCCTCGAGCTTGGTATGAGACTCTCTCGACTCATCTTATTGAACACGGGTTCAATAGGGGTCAGATAGACAAAACTCTGTTTTATCGGGAAAAAGGCAAGGACATTCTCCTTGTTCAGATCTATGTGGATGACATCATCTTCGGATCTACCGATGAGCAGATGTGTTTAGAATTTAAGCAGGTTATGATTGAGAAGTTTGAGATGAGTGCTATGTCTGACATCAAGTTCTTTTTGGGCTTACAAATTGATCAGTCTGATGATGGTATTTTTATTCATCAGACCAAATACATTCAAGATGTGCTAAAACGGTTTAGCATGCTTGACTGTAAACCCATTTCCACGCCCATTCAGCCCAATCACGGGATTGAGCCGGATATTAAGGGGGAGTTAATTGATGCTACATTATATCGTGGAATTATTGGGAGCTTGATGTATTTGACGGCCTCTAGACCAGATATTGTATTCGCTACAAGTATATGTGCTCGCTATCAATCAAAGCCTAAAGTTTCTCATCTGATTGTAGTCAAGAGGATTTTACGTTATCTGAAGGGTGCACCAAACATCGGTTTGTGGTATCCTAAGGATGATAACTATACCTTCCATGCTTATAGTGATTCAGACTATGGAGGATGCAAGACTGATTCCAAATCAACTACTGGTGGTGCTCAGTTTCTAGGGGAGAGATTAGTCTCATGGCAGTGTAAGAAACAGACATCTGTTGCTACATCTACATGTGAAGCTGAATATGTAGCAGCTGCCAGTTGTTGTTCCCAAGTCTTGTGGATACAACAACAGATGAGAGACTCTGGACTTAATTTTTTAACTACCCCGATTCATGTAGATAATGAGGCTGCAATTGCGATTACCAAGAATCCAGTGTATCATTCACGTTCTAAACACATTGATATTCGATTTCATTTCATACGCGATTGCTATGAAAAGAAACTAATTGATGTGGTGAAAATACACACAAACGAGCAAAGGGCAGACCTTCTCACCAAGGCCTTTGATAAACAACGTTTTGAGTACTTACTCAAATTAAATGGGATCAGGGTCATGGGTGAGGTAATCAAGAATCAAATTCCTTCATAATCATTTTTTATTGAATTAACATCAGATTTTTTATTTTTTATTTTGTGTTTTTGTTTTTTAGGGGGAGAAAAGTTTGAAAAATAAAAAAACATTAAAAAATCAAAAATACAAAAACATAAAAAATTAAAAATCTGAGAAATTGATTCTACATAATGAGAAATGATAGTACATTATTTGCATTTGGAAACATATTTGTATGTGTTATTAAAAATTAAAAGTAATTACATGTATTAAGAGTGATGTGTTGGTAGGTTTATAACTTAGTTAACATAAGTTTAAACAAAGTTTTGATTATATTTTATAAGAAACAGATGCTTAGAATGCAGTACTTAGTTTTGTCCTGAAAGAGTGATAATTTTTCTGACAAAATGTTCTTGAACAAAAAGTCAAAGTATTAGTTTGATAATGTGTTTAATTTTTAAAAGAAATTCTGATTTTGTTTTTCTTTTATTTTAGTTTAAAGCTGGAACAGTCTTTGTGTATACTTATGTATCGACCTGATTGTTATAGCTTTAAATAATTCAAATTTGTTTTCTTGGTTCTGATTAAGATTTGGACAATCTCTGCGTATATGAAAATATCGAACTGATTGTTAAAAGCTTAATCTTAAATTATTGTTTCGTTCATTTTCTGGATCATTTGAGAATACGTAAGTATCAACCTTGATTCCAAGATTTTGAACAATTTCAAATTGTTTTATATTTGTTATTTTCAAAAAGAAATTCTGCTTTATTTTTGCATGATCAGATTAGTTAAAATTGAAATTATAAGTTTAAGAACATTTATATTGGTTTAGTTATTCACAAATCGGGAATGTGTTCAAGTAAATGGATTATTATAAAGTGTTTTCATAATCTGGTTTTAAACTGATTTCTTGACTAAGTGATAAATTTAAAAGGATAAGTATACTAACAATCTTCTTAAACTTGTAATATGCAGATTATATTTGAGATAATATAAACAGATATGTTGAAAATTGTAATATAATATGATCTCATGTCTGAATCTTTCTCAAACAAAAAGATTTTTTATTTGTAGTTAGTTTTGTTAATTTTGTAGTTTAATTTTTCTAAAAATTTGAAAATTTCCAAAAAGATTTTAATTTTTTCATCTGATGTTAAATCAATAATTTTTGATTATTTGTTTGACTTTGGAACAATTAAATATGAATTAGTTTTGAAATTAAAAGAAAATTCATGTTTTGAAAAAGGTTCGTTTGGTGAAGGTTTGAGAAGGTTCGCAGAAAGGGTTCGTTGGTAAGGTTCGCCATTTAGGTTCGCTAGCTGTGTGTAGCTAGGTTCGCTGAAATGGTTCGCAAGAAAGGTTCGTGACAATGGTTCGTTGAAAATGGTTCGTTGCTAAATGGTTCGTTGAAAAAGGTTCGTTACCATGGTTCGCTGTAAAGGTTCGTGAGGTATATATATAGGGTTCGCGAAAATGGTTCGTCACTTTCATCTTTTTCACAGACGACGAACCCTCGAGAGATTTTTTCGATTTTTGATCTTTGACCTCTCAGAACTTTTTATTGTTATCATTAGATTCAGAATCATCTCGTGAACATTTCTAGGTAGAAATTTTGGAATTTGACCGAGTAATTTGAGAGATCTGAGTGTTTTTAGAAATTTTATAATCGAACCTGAAAATTGACTTAAAACCGGTTAAAATCTAAAAATTGGACAAATCATCTTCATTAAAGTTGTTCATCGACATGTTTCGAACTTGGGTGTTAAATTTTATTATCAAATTCGAGGTTTTGAAATTTTGATTTCAAATCTGGAAATGGTTCGCTGTTTGAACAGGTTCGTGTGAATGAACAAAGGTTCGCCGAACCTTATAGGTTCGTTTGAATCTAAAAGGTTCGTGGCGAACCTCTGAATTTCAAATCAACCGAACCTTTTGGTCAAGGTTCGTTTGACCAACAGGTTCGTGTGATATAAGGTTCGTTCACATGAAGGTTCGCTCAAAAGGTTTGTCTGATGATTAGGTTCGTCTGGTTAATAGGTTCGTCTGATTAGGTTCGTCTAGCATTAGGTTTGTCTAATGAGAATAGGTTCGCTGTTTTACTTAGAATTTTTTTAAAAAATTTTTAATTTTTGTTATTTTTTGATTAAATTTTTTTCTAATTTTTGTTATTTCTAATTGTAGATATGGCGAACTTAGTTTTCGGAGACAAACATAATGTTTGTGCTTACTTGGATCCTACAACCAAGAACGGTCAAGATTTCAGACCGATGATCGGGTTTCTGAGGAGATCAAGGATTTATTATGCTATCTCCAATTCATGCCAGATATATAGGTCACATATTCAGAGTTTCTGGGGGATCAGCAAGAGTTATTTCTGTAGATGAAGATTATGTTATTGATGCGAATGTGCTTGGACAAGCGATTCGTATATCTGAAGCTGATATTAGGAGGGTATTACAGTTGGGAGGAGAACCTAATGGTGTAACTCTTATTCCTGAGAGATGCATCAAAGGTTGTTTCCTCAGGATTCGTTACTTTGGAGCTTACAACTCCATATCAGTCAAGAAGGGCAAGCTACCTCTGCAATACAAGTTCTTAGCACATGTGTTGCTACATTGTTTGAGTATGAGGAAGGGAACTTTCGATGAGTTGAGGGACTTGATGAGGTCAGCTATGGTGGCTCTCATATTGAACAAATCGTTCAATTTCTCGGGGATGATTTTCCGTTACATGTGTGACAACATAACGAAGGCTAAGGATAGATTCTACATGTATCCTAGGTTCGTACAGATGCTTATAGATGAGAGGATGCCTGAAGGGATGCTACCCAGGGAAGCAGGGGATTTACTGAAACTTAAGCATATGACTGATTCCAGTTTGGGTCAAGTCAGGGTTTATCAAAAGACTGGAGATGCTGTGTTAGAGAAAGATTTGATATGTCACTGTACCAGGGCAAACTATGTTGCACCTGAGAATGATGCATGGAGGCATGATGAGTCAGAATCTGATAACGAAGATGTTGAAGCTGATGATACTCAAGCACCACCTCCACCTCCACCAAGGCAACAACCAAGGCAACAACCAAGGAAGACTACTGGTCAATCATCACAATCTACTCCTCAAGCAAGATCATTTCAAGAACAAAGCTCTCAAGAACCTTTAGAGGTTGATATGTCTGAGCATCAGATAGAGGCTGATGTTGCTGGTAATGATGAAGCTGAATCTTCTGACACTGAGTCAGAGTTTGAGATGGTTCAAGAAGGAAATCAGATGGTGAGGAGAATGAAGAGAAAGTTTGTTGAAAAGGCTGCTGAAGAAAGGGAAGAAAAAGATGATCCTATCTTTATACCTGAAGAGCCTGAATCTTCTAAGCCAAAGAAGATAAAGAGAATCGCCAAGAGAGGGCCTTATGAGAAGAAAAAATCTAAGAATGCTAAGACCACTGTGTCTTCACCTGTGATTGTTACTTCAGTTCCTATTTCTGATTCTCCGATTATTACTACATCAGTTTCTGTTTCTGCTTCACTGGTCATTACTTCAGTTCCTGTGTCTATTATTCATGCATCTACTGTACAAACTCCTGAGTTTGTACAGGTAGCTTCTTTTACACCATCTTTTGTGGAGGCTACTACTGTTTCTACATCATTGCCAGAGACTGTTATTCCTCAGGATTCACTTCCTAGAGGTGATTTATTTTCAGGACTTGATGATCTGGGAGATATAAATTTCACTGATTATGATGATTCAGAGATTAAAAGAAGATTATCTGTTTTGTCTAAAGAGTTTGAAGAATATAAGCAAGGAAAAGAAAAGGAGGTTGCTAAGAAACCATCTTCATCCACTTCTGGGCTGAATGAGTTAAAAGCTCAAATGGATCTGATGATGAAGTGGAAAGAACAAGAGGTTGCTGAGAAGAAAGTGTTGAAAGATAAAATTTCTGAGTTAGAATTTTTTGTTAAGATGCAATATGATGATATTGTTGAGTTGAAGAATGAGAACATGGATTTAAGGATCAAGATAAGAGAGTTGGAGAAAAATATGACAAAGTCAGAAGCTTCAAGTTCTAAAGTTGAAAAGGTGGTGGTAGATTTGGATATTGATGAGGAGGAGAAGATAGAAGAAGAAGAAGAAGAAGAAGAAGAAGAAGAAGAGGTTGACTATGGTGATACTGATGTTGATGAACATCCTAATGATACTGATTTTGATGGTGATGGTGGAGCAGGTGGTGATGCTGGTGGAGTTGTTGGAAGTTTTGGTAGTTTGAATTCTGTGACTGGAGCCATTGTGGTTTATATTCCTTCCAAACTTGCTACTGATGCAGTTCCTTTGACTTCTGTATCTTCTGATAGGGCTAGGAATTGTACTGAAGTTGTTTTTGAGGATTTAGATGCAATAGAACATCCTATGGCTATTCTTGATTATTCTCTGCCTACCTTTCTTGATTTATTTAAAATGAATTCTGATATAGACTTGCAAAGAAACATTATTGAAGTTCAAGTGGATCAGGAGATAGAAGAAGGGGAGATTATTGGAGATTATTCAGTTCAAGACTATCAATCTATATTTGATGATAATAAGGATGATGATGATGATTTGATGTTTGATTTTGAAGAATATGATGATACTGATTTGTCTGATTTTGATAAAGATGTTATTGATGAAGAATTGCTGAATCTAAACATGATGAAGAAAATGTTTGAAGTCGGAAGTATGTCAAGTACAACTCTGAATCCAGTTAAAGTAAAGACTAACATGGATTTATGGAATGAGATTCAAGATGAAACTAAGTATATCATTGATCATCTACATTCTTTCAAGATTATGAGAGAAGAGTATGAAGATAAAGATCCAGAAAACCTAACTAAACAATCCACAAAGTTCAAGATTGGATCTAAATCCAAGATGATTGGAAGGATTATTAGTTATGGTTATTTTCATTACATTCCTGGAAGTTTACCTGATAAGGGTTGTTATGTGGTGAAAAGAATTGATGGATGCCAATACTTTGGCAAGGCTACTGATATGATGAGTCTACCAGCTTTTGAGTGTAAAGATCTTTCAAGACTAAGAATGATAAAGCCTATACAGACTCGTCACAATGAGATTTTTGAGAACTTGTTAAAGAAAGAAGCAAGGTTTGGATGGAGTTTATTATCTCCTCAGTTCAGAGAAAGATTCAAAGATTATGTGAAGCCAACAGTTTACAAGAGGCCAAGATTAAGGAAGGTTGAACAAGATTGGAATTCATATTTCAAATTCTGGTTTTATGATGAAAGAACTTCAGAAGGTGTGATTGTATTGAAGCAAGATGATGATTGGAGGGTGATAAGAATGCTTGATCCTATATGGATTGTGAATTGCTCAAGAGATGATATTGTTTTGTTGGATTCAGCTCAGATATATGCTGAAGATGGATTTCATGATGTTGGAGTGAGCTACAAAGATATGGCAATTCAATATCAGACCATTGCACGAATGTGTTTTACTTTGCGTATACATTCTGGTTGTAATTGGAATGATGTGAATTACTTATATACTGAATTGATGGAGTTGCAAAAGGAAAGAGATGAACGAGATGATAGATTGATGGCAGAAAGATTGGCAAAGATACCACGTTCGGTTGTTATACGAGCGGTGGATAATGTTGTGACTGAAGACATTGGAGAGTCAAGTGGTGTCAAAGACAAAGTTGCAGATCAAGACTAAAGATTTTTGATAGCAAACATTAAGGGGGAGTTTGTTAGTGCATTTTTGTAATTGTTTGCTATTCAAAAGTTGTATTTATTTTGTTCTTGTAAAGGTTCGTTTAAGGTTTGCCAAGGTTCGTCTGGCCCACGAACCTAGGCAGGTTCGGCGAACCTATTGTGTTGATAGGTTCGGCGAACCAATAAACCTTGAGATGGTTCGGCTAACGAACCTAAGGGTTTGCTCAGCGAACCTTAGGGTTCGGCTGACGAACCTAAGGTTCGCTGGTCTGTAGTATATATAGTAGTTGTGTTTAGAACTTAGACAGAACTTTTGGGGATAGATCTGCTGATTCTCTCTGTGTGAGAAGTCAGTAATTCTGATTGAGTCTTGTAATCATTGGTTGATAATACAAGATTTGTTTTATGAATTGCTTGTGATCTTGAGTTTTATACATATTAACAATGGATTCCGCACATCGTTAATAGTTCGTAGAACTTCTTATTCGATCCTAATCATTTGGAGATTTAATTCACCAAACCAACAGTTTACAGCCCAATTTTCTGTCATAACTGTTTTATTTAAACTAGGGGGAGAATACATTGCAAACTATTTTAGTTATATGACTGGTATGTTGTACAAACAGCTTTTTGAGTGTGCATATATCTTAACAAAGTCCTCACAAAACCTTATCGTTAGTTAAACACGAATGAGGCGTTATTGGATAGTACTATTGGGTCTGGCAAAACCCGCTTGACGACAACTTTGACCGGGGGTCAGGACGAGCGTAATATCGACCTACGCCATAGTTTTTACGATAGACTTGGCGGAGGCATCTAACAGTCTAGTTTCGGTAGCATTGCAACACATACACTTGGGACCTTTGGTCTACAACTTAACATACCCAGTATATATCTTGTTAACTGTTTTACTATTACTTAAACCTGTGAACTCACCAACTTTATGTAGACACTTTTTAGCATGTATTATCAGGTAATTGAATGCACAAGGCTAGGAAGCCTAGGATGCACAAGGAGGCTCTGGAAGAGGGTCATGCATGCGTTTAAAAACTATTTTGAACAATTTATGTTGTTATGTTTTTGCAAAAACAATGTAGTGTCTAATTAACATTTTCGGTGCTTAAACTTTTACATTCCACTGCTTAACACTTCAACTACTTTTATTATTTCTGATATAACAGTGTATTTTTTCAAAAGCATATAGAGTCGTTCTATATGACCAATGTATATGATCCTGCCACGTCACACCCAACGGTCTGAGGCTGTAAGTGGTAATTTGGAGGTGTGACAGTATATTTTATAATTCAAGAAAATCAACAATATTATACTTAAGATTTAGCGACGGTGATTCATCACTAAATCTAAAAGTTTACCATACGACAAAGGCTAATTGATAATATCCCAAAACTCATAATAGAAAATTTGATAGCATTGTACTTATGAGTCATGATGTCACATATTTTATGCAATCCATGGTGTCTCGACCCAAATTCCATGAACTCACCCAAAAATTTTGTCTAAGATCAATGATAAATAATTCTAACAAGTCATTAAGTTATTCAATCTTGAATATCATTTCCTATGTTTTAGACAAATCACAATGATTTTTGATGTTATTGTTTTAACCAAGACACAAAGATTTCTTATTATATTTCATTCTCTGTTTATATTTCAATAAAGTGACATGACTTGGACTTATGGGATGTTAGCATGAGTGATTTCATATGAAATTCCAAACAAGTTCACATGAATCATATTATTGATTTTTTTAGACGAATCATTCTATATTTGTATCTTTATACAACGATTTAAAGATTCAATGATATTATAACTAAGATTAGTGATAATCAGTTATCACAACTATCAAAGGTATATAATATCAAATACTTGTGTATTCTATATCATTCATTTATCCAAAATTGATCATAAATCAATTCATACGTTACAACCGTGAGAGTCCATTGCAAAATTTGCAATGTTTAGTACCTCTATACTCATACAATACTAAAAGGCTAGTCAAAGTCTTCCACACCTATTCAAACATGTCTGAAGTTTATGTTAGACTTGGTAGGCGTTTGGTATGCTATCAAAGTATTAGTGGTATGGTGGGTTGGCTGTGGTATACCCTATATATAAGCACTAGTAGTACATTGATAGTAGCACCAAAAGCTTGATCAAGGGCTAGAGTGGTCAATTCAATCTACAGTTTAGAGAAAATAATTCTAGTCAAACCAATGGTTATCTATTACTAATACTTGGTGTGTATCCTTACACCATGTCAAATCAAAGATAGCAATAATCATATAAATCATATTATTGCTTTTCACGTGAGCAATTCTCAATCCGTATGTTTAAACAATTACTCAAAGATTACGTGATATCAAAGCTAAGGGTTAATAATAAGTAGTTATCACAACCATATAATATCACATACTAGTATATTCTATATCATTCGTATATTAAACGCGATCATTTAGCAATCCATACAACTCTGAGATTCTATTGCAAGATTGCAAAAAAAAAAATTTAGTATCTCTAAACTCATACAATTTCTAAAGTTATTCAAGTATTCAAAAATTTATTCAAATGTAGTTAAGGTTAGTTAGTCTTGGTAGGTACTTGGAATACTATCAAAGTATTAATGGTGTGGTGGGTTGGCTGACGTATACTGTCACACCCCCTGTGCCGCATGCGGAATCCACGGTGCGGTGACGAACAATGGTTGAATCATGCACAAGTATTGAAAGAAGAAGAACGACAATGCATTAATAAGTTTCATAATGTTAGACAATTGTTTAGTTACAAGCATCTAACTATCTACCAAAAGAATGACAACTAATAGACCCAAATATAGTGTTTTTAAAATACGACTCAAACAAGACAATTAAACAATCAGGATTAAGTGAGTTTCTAATCCATCGTGGCTTGTTTCTTTATCTTGTTCTATCTTAAATATGGTCTCCTTAGTTGTCCTTGTACTGCTCTAAACCTGATTACCTGAAACACTTGAAAAGTAACCGTCAACTACAAGTAGTTGGTGAGAACAATAGCTTTAACATTTGAAAATATGAATATGCAGTTATGAACATATGAATAAATCATTTGTATAAACAAGTCATGGATAAATTGCAACACAAACTATCATCAAGTAAGAATATCGTGTGCAAATATTCAAATGACTGTCTACTAGAAAAGCCAACATATAATCAAGTCCCAAATTACATTTGGAGTCAAATCAGTAGTCAGCAAACGCATTCAACACGAGCTGTGCTAATGAGTTTACTCAGAAGACAACTCTGTGTTAACGTAACCCGTTCAATATGACATGTGCTGGTAAAGTTAATTAGCAGCAAATCCATATTACCGTAACGCATCTAATCTGCTAGTTAAGGTTTAAAACATATTTAAACACTAACCACAGCCTTGGCGTAACCAAAACGTGTCTCGCTTTCCCTTGTTGTGATCACCCAGTACTAACGTTAAAGGATTAAGAATAAGAATGAATGAATGTGTCTTGATGTGTATAAACTTGTTCGCAATGATGAACACCATGACTTTAAGTTGTTATTAAGATTGAATAAATTTTTAGCAAGATTGAATACTTTGATTGAAAACCCATGGTTGAATTCCTTGTTTTGAAAACCATTTATTGAATGCCTTGAGTTGAAACCCTCGATTGAATACGTTGTTGTAAACCTTTGATTGAATACTTTGATAAAAAGTCCTTGTATAGATACAAGGGTTGAACCAAAATAATTATTTAAAAACATAAGTTATAGTTTAAAAAGTTGTAACGGTTTGTAAAATTTATTCTTTCAAAAGAGTTCCACAGTTTATAAAACCATTTTATGTAAAACATTTTGTGTAACATAATTTTATAAAACCTTTTATTAGTAAAGAGTTTAATAGCTTGTAAATCCAGTAAAATAAAAGAGTAAACCTTTGATTTTTCAAAAGATTAATGAATAATGTATTTGTAAAGTTGTAGTTTGGAAGATGTTTTTGAAGGGTTTTTGTGATGTTTATCAAAGTCATATTAACCATTTTTATATGAAAACGCAGCGGAGTTTATTCTCAAACATTTTAAGATTAGTGAGTTTTTTTTTGTGTCATATACACTTGTTAAAACAAAAACCCAAGAACAATGGATCTAAATATGAAATAACATGCTATCAAATTACCATTCAAAACATCATATAATACCTCTTTGAACTCATGTAATATAAGTTGAAGATGATGATGTTTGAGAGCTTAATCTTCAAGCAAGAAGACCTCAAATCCGTGATACCCCACGCCACCAACAAACACCTTGAATGCTAGGTTCTTAACACTTGATTTCAGCCTTAAAACACACTTGATTTAAGCTGAAAATCAGCCTCTGAAACCCACCTTTTCTGCCGAAAATAGAGAGGAAGAAAAAGGAGAAAAAGACTTAGATGTTCTTGAGAGAGAGAGTGAGAATTGCATGTATCCTTAATGGTCAAATGTAGCTTGCATAAATCAATGTGGGTGTGGTCTCCCAAGACCACTTAATGGCCGAAAATAATGGTCCAATGGGGTGGCTCCCTTTCAAATTTTCCCACTTGATTTATTTAACAAGATTTTAATTAAAACCCCTTTTAATTAAAAACTTGTAACACATTACAAGTCATGTTACATTTTATAAACTTTAATAATGTTACTTAACCATTAAATAACAATTATAAAGTAATCTCTCATAAATAAATAAACCCATGTTGAATATTAATTTCTCAAGTGCATCTATTTAGAAAACCACTTTCTAAATGTCTTAAGTGTTATTATTTATTTAATTGATCAAATCAATAAACAAATAAGTAGGTGTTTGTCTAGCTTGTTATTGGGTATGACCCGACTTGGATCATATTACATTAGCCACATCAAATTAATATGAATCTTGGGCAGATCGAATTCTACGATCTCCCACTTGCACAAGATTCATAGAAGATTGATGCAAGCAGCAAATAACGCCTAGCAACGGTTTGCTACCCCTAATGTATATGACTAAGTGCCATTCAATAACATCATCCTCTTCAAGTACCTTACTCGAATATGATTTAGGTGAATCAATCATTTATCCTTTTGTTACAGATGTCATGTTAAATCCTGGAGACATAGAGTTGTCATTCTCCGACGATTTAACTTTAACAGGCCTTAGACATCTTACTCTCAACGAATAAGAGGAACAAATTCCATCTTGACTACATACGTCTCTCACAATCACCTTGTATCATACCTGAACTCAGCCTTATGTACTGCCATGTTTCAGAACAGCAAAGTACTAAGTCAAAGTACAATACTTGGTGAATATCAAGACCCAATATGTATCTCAGGTCTGAGGACACAATGATATTTTCCTTTACTCAATATTTCTTATGACTAATCACAAAGATTCCATGAAGAAATATTTGAGAGCGGGCCAGTCCTATATCTATATCCCATAGATATCAATGAACCTTGGCAGCAACCTCTTGCTCTATATTCATACCTTGTGAATATCAACCAATCCAAGTTTATAATAGTCTTACATTCATAGTTGTTCCCACAAATATGACCGACTACGGGCTTTTAGAATAACTTATTTATTCATGGATTTAAACATGCTAAAATGGAACAGTAAATGAAAATTATAACCATATAATCAAGTCAAATTACTTAAGTTCCGATATCCAAATACAAAATTTGATCAACTCCAATCACTAGAATATCGAAGTCCTAAGGAACAAGTATGACTTTCATGCTTTGTCCTTTCAAGGAGCTTCGTGAATGGATCCGCAATGTTTTGATCGGTGTGAACTTTGCGAATACAAATCTTTCCCTTTTCAACTTCATCCCTTATGTAGTTGAACCTCCGTTCGATGTGCCTAGTCTTTTGATGAGCACGAGGTTCCTTGATTTGAGCAATGGCCCCTTCGTTATCACAATAGATCTCTAGGGGGTCTTGAATGGTAGCAACAACCCCTAGATCGGCAATGAACTTCCTTATCCATGCAGCTTCTTGAGCTGCCAATGAAGCGGCGATGTATTCTGATTCTGTTGTAGATAATGCCACTACATCTTGCTTTGAGCTTTTCCAAGAGACCGCTCCTCCATTCATAATGAAGACATATCCCGACTGTGATCGTGAATCATCTCGATCAGTTTGGAAACTTGCATCCGTGTAACCCTTTACAACGAGTTCCTCCTCACCAGATCCATATATTAAGAACATATCCTTAGTGTTTCTAAGGTCTTTCAAAATACTCTTAACAACCATCCAATGACTATTTCCAGGATTCTGTTGATATCTGCTTGTCATGCTTAGAGCACATGACACGTCCGGTCTAGTGCATATCATTGCATACATGATGGATCCTATAGCAGACGCATATGGGACTCCATTCATTCTTTCTTGCTCAACTTTTGAACTAGGGCATTGAGATCTACTCAATATAGTCCCCTTTTGAATAGGTACTAAACCCTTCTTAGAATTCTCCATCTTGAACCTTTTCAAGACTTTGTCAATATATGCACTTTGGTTTAAGCCTATCAACCGCCTTGATCTATCCCTATAGATCTTTATTCCTAAAATATAGGCGGCTTCACCAAGATCCTTAATGGAAAAACAGCTTCCAAGCCAGGCTTTTACACCTTGCAAGGTTGGAATGTCATTTCCAAATAGTAGAATGTCATCGACATATAATACAAGGAAAGTAATGATGCTCCCACTAGCCTTTTTATATACACAAGCTTCGTCAGCGTTTTTGATGAAGCCAAATTTCTTTACTTCATCATCAAAACGATGATTCCAACTTCTCGATGCTTGTTTCAATCCATAGATTGACTTCTTTAACTTACATACCTTATTAGGATGTTTTGGATCGACAAAACCTTCAGGCTGTTCCATATGGACATCTTCCTCAAGATATCCATTAAGGAAAGCGGTTTTGACATCCATTTGCCAAATCTCATAGTCATAATATGCAGCTATGGCAAACAATATCCTAATAGACTTTAGCATCGCAACAGGTGAGAAGGTTTCATCATAATCAACACCTTGAGTTTGAGTGAAACCTTTTGCTACAAGTCTAGCTTTATAAGTATCCAAGTTTCCATGCATATCGGTTTTCTTCTTGAAAACCCACTTACTTCCAACTACCTTGGACTTAAGAGGTGGTGTAACCAATTCCCAAACTTGGTTATCATACATGGATTGCATCTCAATGTTCATGGCTTCTTGCCATTTGTCAAAATCAGGTTTTGACATTGCATCACGGTATGTGGTTGGTTCATCGGAATCCACCACTTAGCATCCATCCATAAAAAATCCATATCTCTCAGGAGGAACACTAATTCTACCAGATCTGCGAATGTTTTGTGTATCTTGATCATCCACATGATCATTCTCAACATCCTCATGTTGATTGCTAGTATCAACCAAATGTGTATCGTCTTGTGAATCTTGAACCTCTTCAAGTTCCACTGTTCTTCCACTAGTTCCTTCCGAAAGGAACTTAGTTTCCAAGAACTCTGCCTTTCGAGCAATAAACACTTTCTGCTCTGTTGGATCATAGAAATAATATCCCATACAATCTCTAGGATATCCAACAAAGATACACTTAGTGGATCGGGCTTCCAGTTTGTTTTGAGTGTATTGCTTAGGATAAGCCTCACACCCCCAAACCTTTAAATATGACAATGATGGAACCTTTCCATGCCATATTTCGAAAGGTGTCCTTTCCACTTTCTTGGTTGGGGCCATATTTAAAATACGGGCCGCAGAGAGCAAAGCGAAACCCCAAAATGATAGAGGTAGTGTGCTTCTAGCCATCATAGATCGAACCATATCCAATAGAGTCCGATTCCTCCTCTCAGACACACCATTATGTTGTGGTGTTCCAGGTGGAGTAAGTTGTGAGACAATCCCACAACTTCTAAGATACTCTTGAAATTCACTACTTAGGTATTCACCTCCTCTATCGGTTCGAAGAATCTTGACCGTTTTGCTGAGTTGATTTTCTACTTCATTCTTGAAGATTTTGAACATTTCAAAAGATTCATGTTTGTGTCTTAACAAGTACACATACCCATAACGACTATAGTCATCGGTAAAGGTAATGAAGTATCTTTCACCATTCCTTGTGATCGGATTAAAAGGTCCACATACATCCGAATATATGATCCCTAATAAATCCTTTGCCCTTTCATTAGTCCCACTAAAAGGGGCCTTTGTCATTTTACCTTGTAAACAAGACTCGCATACATCAAATGAATCATTTACATTAGTTTTTAAAAGACCATTCTTTTGAAGTTTTTGCATGCGATTTTTGTTTATGTGTCCAAGGCGACAATGCCAAAGATAGGAATCACTCAAATCTAATTTGAGCCTTTTGGTGGTAGCTTGGTACATTGAGCTATGATATGTTGTGTTATCATGAACCAATTCATAAATACCATTACAAGGCATAGCCTTAAAATAAAACATACGATTTAAAGAAACATGAATATCATTGTCAACAAACTTGAAATCATAACCATATTGTCTTAAAAGGGAAACTGAAATAATATTCCTAGTCAAACTAGGAGCATACAAAATATTTTTCAAAATAACTTCCAAACCACTTGGAAGCTTCAAAACATAGTCTCCTTGGGCTTCAACATGAACCTTTGCACCATTGCCCATGAAGAGACTTATTTCCCCTTTTGCATAATGTTCACTTCTTTTGAACCCCTGCAACAAATTGCAAATATGAGTTCCACATCCGGTATCTAGCACCCATGTGTTAGAAGAAATAACATTTAGCTCAACTTGTATCATAAAATTTGTACCTGAGGTTTGCCCCGCATCCCTCTTAGCTTTCAACTCTTTGAGATAGACCGGACAATTGCGTTTCCAATGGCCTATCTCACCACATTCAAAACATGGGTCATCTTTAGCAACCTTTTGCTTCTTTTCTTTCGGTTTGGTTGGTTCCATTTTAGCTTTTCCCTTACCCTTCCCCTTGACGTGCCCTTTCCCTTTAGCAACACTTGCCTTGGGGTCGGGGTGGTTCCTCTTCTTACTACCTCCCTCATTGATCGTAAGGACCGGTAAAACCTTTTTACCCATACCCGCCTCGGCCGTTTTGAGCATTGCATGAAGCTCACCAATGCTCTTGTCCCATCCATTCATATTATAATTCATAACAAAGGTTTCAAACCTTTTGGATAGGGAGTTAAGGATCAAATCCGTAGCTAACTCATTTGAGACACGGCAGTTAAGTCTCTCGAGGCGATCAATGTGGCTTTTCATCTTGAGAACATAAGATGAAACTGATTGGGTCTCGTCCATCTGACATGCATGAAGTGCTCGAACCGTTTCGAACCGTTCCACCCTAGATTGTTGTTGGAACATTTCCTTCAACTGGGTGATCATATCATAAGCATTGTGGTTCTCAAAGTCCTTTTGTAAATCGGAAGTCATACTCGCCAACATTAGACATGAGACTTGCACGGAGTCCTCGACGTACTTGACCCAATCGTTAAAGGCTTCCACGTCATTCTCATCGGGTTGATCGGGAATAGGATCGTCCAACACATAGGATTTCTTCTCTTGCTTGAGAACAATTCTCAAGTTTCGGTACCAATCCATGAAGTTCCCATGGTTAAGACGTTCCTTTTCGAGGATGGTTCTTAGTGATAGGTTGTGGACGTTCGGGTTTGCGTTGTTGTTGTTAGCTGCCATCTACAATTTTTCAAAGTTCAATTTTAGTATTTTTAATATCAATGTATTTTAATTA
Source organism: Mikania micrantha (assembly GCA_009363875.1). NCBI lineage: Eukaryota > Viridiplantae > Streptophyta > Magnoliopsida > Asterales > Asteraceae > Mikania > Mikania micrantha. The sequence continues at coordinate 1,179,249 of CM018694.1, read as the reverse complement.
CTAATACCCTTTTATGTCTCATAGACAATTAATAATTAAAATCTAGAATCCAACGTTACATTTAAATATTGGTTAGGTGATCTTTATCCCTTTATTTAAATTAACAAGGTAGTCAACGTTTTGACAATTGTAACCTATTACAATTTCTAGTGTATGGGATCGGTTTAAACATCTTATGTTTGTTTGGCATGTTTATCCCATCAACACCTTTTGTACGTCATGCTTCGGTGATCCTAATGCATGATTTCCAAATCAAGTCGTCCTACTTAAACACACATGTGATTTTACAAATACAAGTGGTTAGGTGACCTTTATCCCACAAATACGGTAATTTCACCTCAACTTCACAAGTTTCTAAGTTTATGGTTAGGTGACCTTTATCCCATAAATAAGTTGCAAGTGAATTGAGTGTTGTTTAAAAGGATGGTGTTAAAACTTGTTTTGTAAAGGGTCTTTATAGTTTCTAAAATTCTAGTTTTTAGAAAAACCTTTTATACCATACTATTTGTATGCATTCAAATACATGGTATTTATATATAAAAAAAAAAATTTTTTTGATTCCTTTTAATAAAACTCATTTTTATTAAATCATTAACCTTTAATAAACCATTTTATTAATTCCTTTAATGATTTTTATAGAACCAATTTTGTGCTTGTTTTATTTTTAGTTGTTTAACTAGTTTATGCATTTTCAAAAAATCAAACTCATCTAAACAACCAAATAATCAACCAAACATAAAATATAAGTGCATAACCATAGCCAACTATTTTGACCACTCTTGCTTGCCATAACAAGTGTGTCAAAAGGTCATTCCTAAGGGTAAAACATGACACAATGTTGTGTTGATGAACTCCCACTTGAACTTGCATCCAAATGCTTCAAGTGACCCTTTTGTGTTGTGATTTCTCCATCTTCTTTAGGCACCTTTTTGGTCATCCAAATCAGCCCCAAAAGTACAATTACATAGAAAAATCCTAATACATTTTTCTAGAAAAATAAAGTGCAACTAATCTATTTATTACATGCCAAATGAAACAAATAAATTACATGCCTTTATTTCAACCAAATAAAATCACAACCACAAATATTCAAACACAAGGTCATGGCTAGGTTTATGCACTAAAATACATCCAAATGCATATACAAAAAAAAATATAAACATGGTCCCTTTTCTAACCCAAAATTTCGGCCAACATAAACCAAATCCAAATGGGTTTTTGTCTAAACAAACAAACCATCTCATGATTTTAATTTTTCAAGATTCTTACATGCATATAAATTAATATCTTGAAAAATAAAGGGATTTCCATGTGTGAAATTTTCAGCCTACTTTTATTAAAAAAAAAAGACCCGAAAATTTCGATTTTTGAAGCATGTATCCATATAACCGGCTCTTGATGCCATTGAAGGGTTTTTGTGATGTTTATCAAAGTCATATTAACCATTTTTATATGAAAACGCAGCGGAGTTTATTCTCAAACATTTTAAGATTAGTGAGTTTTTTTTGTGTCATATACACTTGTTAAAACAAAAACCCAAGAACAATGGATCTAAATATGAAATAACATGCTATCAAATTACCATTCAAAACATCATATAATACCTCTTTGAACTCGTGTAATATAAGTTGAAGATGATGATGTTTGAGAGCTTAATCTTCAAGCAAGAAGACCTCAAATCCGTGATACCCCAAGCCACCAAAAAACACCTTGAATGCTAGGTTCTTAACACTTGATTTCAGCCTTAAAACACACTTGATTTAAGCTGAAAATCAGCCTCTAAAACCCACCTTTTCTGCCGAAAATAGAGAGGAAGAAAAAGGAGAAAAAGACTTAGATGTTCTTGAGAGAGAGAGAGTGAGAATTGCATGTATCCTTAATGGTCAAATGTAGCTTGCATAAATCAATGTGGGTGTGGTCTCCCAAGACCACTTAATGGCCGAAAATAATGGTCCAATGGGGTGGCTCCCTTTCAAATTTTCCCACTTGATTTATTTAACAAGATTTTAATTAAAACCCCTTTTAATTAAAAACTTGTAACACATTACAAGTCATGTTACATTTTATAAACTTTAATAATGTTACTTAACCATTAAATAACAATTATAAAGTAATCTCTCATAAATAAATAAACCCATGTTGAATATTAATTTCTCAAGTGCATCTATTTAGAAAACCACTTTCTAAATGTCTTAAGTGTTATTATTTATTTAATTGATCAAATCAATAAACAAATAAGTAGGTGTTTGTCTAGCTTGTTATTGGGTATGACCCGACTTGGATCATATTACATTAGCCACATCAAATTAATATGAATCTTGGGCAGATCGAATTCTACAGTTTTGTCACATGTTCCACCCCAAAAAGGTTGTAAAACTGTAAAAGAGGGGCTAATGTTCTCACCTGACAGCAGTAGACTCGGATCCTGTACGAATAGCAAATCAAACAAGACCTCTAGATGCTTCCTATATCATTTTAATCATACGTATAATATAAGATTTATGATGTTATAGACTTTGATTGATTGATTGATTTAAGTTAACTTGTTAATGACTATCCTCGGTATTAGGGGTGTTCACGGTTCGGTTCCAAAACGCGAAACCGTCCAAACCGTTCATCGGTTTGGTTTCACGGTCGGTTTTTTTCTCAAACTTGTGGTCGGTCGGTTTCAAAAGTTCAAAACCGTAATAAACGGTTTGGTTTATGGATTTCGTCAAAAACCGGTTGTTAAAAACCGGACCGGACCGTATGTGTTTGAGTATATACTAATATAGAAATATGTATTTACATGTATATATATATATATGCATATATTTATATAGGATTGTGAATAAATAATAATCCACCTTTATTGCAATAACACAGATAACTTTGCCAAGATGAAGCCAAATTTTGGATTTTTTTTTTGAACATCATTGTAACACATTTAGAACACTATGTTCTTTTATGAGTTTGCGAAAATTCATTACCGTTTGAGAGTTTACATCGTTGTAATTTTTGGGCCTAAAACAGTTACAATGCTATAAATCTAAAACTTACAACAATGATATCTCTTGAACGGTGATGAATTTACACAAACTCATAAAAGAACATAGTGTTCTAAATGTGTTACAATGATGTTCAAAAAAAAATTCAAGATTTGGTTTCATCTTGACTGGTTATTTCAGGTTATTGATTTAAGAGTGGGTTATTATTTGAACACTTCCCTATTCACATATATATATATATACATACATGTCTGTATATGTGTTTCTATAATATGAGTTCATGATTTATCTGTCATTCAAAAAAAATACATTTGAATTTAATGTAGTTAGTTTGCCTTGTACTACAAAAGGTTTGTTTTGATTAAATTTTTACTTTTAACGAGATCAAAACCTCAAATCGTAAACCAAACCGAAACCAAACCGTTAATAACAGTTCGGTTTGGTTCGGTTTTTATTTTGAATGGTTCGGTTTTGGTTTTCATTATCCAAAAACTGCTATTAATGGTTTAGTTTACGGTTCCACCTAAAAACCGTAAAAACCGGACCGCGAACACCCCTACTCGGTATACACTTGTTCTTATGTTTTAGGGTGTTAGATTATCTTTTAAAAGCATGTTTAAAATCCTTGAGTGATGGTTGACTTATGAAAAAAAAAGCATGTGTCATGTTATTTTATGCACATAGTTGGTTATGCACAAATGTAACATGTGTTTATGAATTTGTTATCCTTTGTTCACAAGATTCACTTGAAATGTTTATAAGTTATGTCCTTGTGATCATGGAATGTTACTACCATCAAATTAAACTAAATTTAACCATGGTGAACCAACTCCTAGCCTATAGGACCGGATTAGGGTTACACCACCCTTATCGGCCACTTCGGGTTAAATGATCAACAACAACGTGGCTATGATTGTGTTAATTTATGTTTTAAAGTTTTGAATACTTGATTGGGACTTAGGAACAGTATTAACAGCCCATGGTCACATGAGTGACGAGACTATGAAAGTCGAGGCCATGCATGAAAGGGGCTCATCAATACTAAGAGTATCGATGGCCTTTTTCTACCCGTCGACCTTATAGCCCTTTCCAAGTCCATCTTTCATGTTATTTTGATTCAAAACCCTTGGTTGATCTTGTTCTAAATTTTGTAGGTCTCATTTACTCTTGCATGTTTGAATTTGATCAGAGAAACTCAATTGACCCGAAGTGTGTGCCCATCGATATTAACAATATCAATGGGTCCTTATGATCAATGAACCTCCTTCGATACTACCAATCTCAGCCTGATTTGGGTTTTAATTCACTTGGACTAGTTTCCTTTAAGTGTTGGGTGTGTTTCCAGGTCAAAAGGAGGCCATAGAAGTTGACAGGATCGATGGAAAGATGGCAACCACCCGGCTTGTGCCCATCGATAGTAAGAGTATCGATGGGGCTTAATATCGATGCTCCCATCTTCGATACTGCTACTATCGACCTAGTTTAGTCCCATTCGACTTAGACAACACTAAACTCGTAAATGGTGAGGTCTTTGGATCGATATTAGGTCGTAGAGGTTAGTGGTTTTGATGAAAATGATGGCTGCTAACACAACACCATCGATACTATTCAAACGGCCTAGCCTTGCTTCGATCTTGATAGAATCGACCTTCCCATTCCTTGTTTGAGGTTCCAACACTTATTCCTAGCCCATCCATGACTGATTAAGACCCAATAGCCGCTAATAGGAGGGTTTTTAAGGACCCAAAACTGGTTACACGTTCAAGAAGATGATGAATAGTGAAAACCCTGAAAATCCGAACCTCCTCTCTAAGATTCCAAGAGTTTTAGCTGGAGATAGAGTCGATCCTTGGCAACAGCTTCCTTTCATTAAGAGGATCGTTTTGATATCTTGTTTGCTTAATTTGACGAAAAATCAAAGAAGTTATGGTCGAATTTGTGTTGAGTTTCTAGTGAGAGGAGGGTTGGACGAGATTTTAGAGAGAGTGTGTGTTTTGGCTTAAAATAAATGAGGAAGATGGAGCTCACTTAGGGTTTTTATACCACTAGGGGCTCCCCGCGTGTTAGGTCTTGCTTGGTGTCGGTTTCGCGTATTTTTACGCACAAGTCGTAACGATTACGCAAATGAATATTGCTGTAAATTAGATTTCTTTGATTGTTTTCGATGAATTTCAAAATTGTAAAACGTAAAATGTAATATTTTACTTATTTTTTTAATGTTCGTCGGTTTACAAACCGTTTAACGAATATAGTTATGTGTATACCCGTAATTATAAACGTTCTTGGTCGTTTTATGATTTTTATTTAACGTTTACTCGTAATTATAAGTTCAACGTCGATATCATTATGGATCGTCACCAATAATGATACTGAGTCTCTCTTACGCATTACGATTTGTTTAAATGATAAGTTTGCCATAATATTCGTCATAGCACTACGCACTAACACTATCCCATTACACTGAACGCGGTTTAAGTATAGGGCATACGTAGAGTCCGGTTACCTGCCTTATCAGCCGCCAGCCCACCACCGTTTCGATATAATGGAATAGTGTCCTTGCCTAGCGCAACTGCATATAAATAAATATATACTTATCCTTAAACTAAAGAAAATCCTATAACACACAACAAGTCCAAATGAATCACATTGACATATAGAATAACAAGTACACACTGTTCTATCCTTTTCTATGACTACCATTACTAAATGTATAGATTTACAGTCTCCCCTAGTTAAGGGAATTTCGTCACGAATTAGCTAGCCGAAGATACTGTAAAAAGATGAGGGTAATTGAGCTTCATCTGGTCTTCACGTTCCCAGGTGAACTCTGCACCACGTTTGCCCTCCCATCGTACTTTCACGATCGGGATACAGCTACGTTTGAGTTTCTTGACCCCATGATCCATGATTTCGACTGAACGTTCTACGAATTGCATGTTGTTTTGAATCTGAATGTCTTCCAGTGGAATCTGAACATCATGATCAGCCAAGCATTTCTTAAGATTAGACACATGAAACGTATAGTGAACATTGCTTAGATCCACTAGAAGTTTGAGTTTGTAAGCTACGGGAACAATCCATTACAGGATCTCAAAAGGTCCAATGTACCTTGGTGCAAGTTTCCCTTTCTTCCCGAATCAGACAACGCCTTTCCAGGGAGAAACCTTGAGTAAGACTCGGTCACTGACTTGAAATTCAAGCGGTTTCCGAGGTCGATCAACATAAGTCTTCTGTCGATCCCTTGCGGCTTTAAGCCTTGATTGAAAGATTGTGATCTTGTTGGTTGTTTCTTGAATGAGTTCAGGTCCTACAACCTGTGAGTCACCAACCTCAGTCCAGCAGACCGACGATCGGCACTTCCTACCATATAAAGCTTCAAATGGTGCACATTGAATACTTGTATAGTAGCTATTGTTATACGAAAACTCGATAATTGGAAGATGTGTATCCCAACTCCCACCAAAATCGATCACACAAGAACGAAGCATGTCCTCGAGTGTTTGGATAGTCCTTTCGCTTTGATCGTCGGTTTGGGGATGATATGTTGTGCTAAGATTAACACGGGTTCCCAAAGCCTTTTGTAATGATTGCCAAAAGCGAGAAGTGAAACGACTATCACGATCGGAGATGATTGACGTTGGAGTACTGTAACTCGTGATGATCTCGTTGATGTACAAACTGGATAACTTCTCCATTTTGTATAATCCTCCCGGATTAGGAGAAAATGAGCAGATTTGATGAGTAGATCAATGACCACCCAAATCGAATCATAACCTCGCGGAGTTCTCGGCAACTTGGTTATGAAATCCATGGAAATTTGCTCCCATTTCCATTGAGGGATTTCAGGTTGCTGCAGAAGTCTCGAAAGCTTCTGATGTTCTGCCTTGACCTTTGAACACATTAAACACTTCCCCACGTAAAAAGCTACGTCTTTCTTAATTCCAGGCCACCAGTAAGATGTTTTCAAGTCTTGATACATCTTGTCGGCTCCTGGAGGACCGGAATATTGCGACTTATGAGCCTCATCACAGATGAGCGTGCGCAATTCGTCTGACTTTGGGATTCACATGCGGAAGCATAGAACCCCATCAGATTGAGGTTCTAGTTTATCCTCAACTCCGCAGTCTAGTTCTGTTTTTAGCTGATTGTCGATCACCACCTGTTGTTGTGAAACATGAATCAGATCCTTCAGGTTTGGTTGAGTGTTGATCTCCATAGCTCTAACAAATATCTTCTTGATTGGTTCCTTGCGACTAAGAGCATCCGCCACCACATTGGCTTTACCCGGATGGTAACGAATCTCACAGTCGTAATCAGTTAGAAGCACAACCCAACGTCGTTGTCTCATGTTGAGCTCTTTCTTATTGAGAATGTGCTGCAGGCTCTTGTGGTCTGTATAGATAACACATTTAGTACCATAAAGGTAGTATCTCCAAATCTTAAGTGCAAAGACCACAGCCCCTAACTCAAGTTCATGAGTTGTGTAGTTCTTCTCATGAACCTTAAGTTCTCTTGACGCATACGCAATGACCTTGTCTTGTTGCATGAGTACACAACCGAAACCAAGGTTTGAAGCATCGCAGTAGACAATGAAATCATCATTGCCTTCTGGGAGACTAAGGATAGGGGAGTTTCATAACTTCTGTTTAAGAAATTGAAATGCATCTTCTTGTTTCTGTCCCCATATGAACGCTTGACTTTTCTGGGTCAAAGTGGTAAGTGGCAAGGCAATCTTTGAAAAGTTCACGATGAACCTTCGATAGTAACTTGCCAGACCCAAAAATGAATGAATTTCTGTTGGAGTAGATGGGGTAGTTCAGTTCTTAATCCCTTCAATCTTTGTTGGATCTACGTGTATCTCATCTCTATTGACAACATGACCTAAGAAATGAACCTCCTTTAGCCAAAATTCACATTTAGAGAATTTGGCATAAAGTTGTTCAGCTCTTAGCAGTTCTAAGACCTTCCTCAAATGATCCTCATGTTTTTGCTCTGTCATAGAATAAATCAGTGTATCATCAATGAAGACGATAACAAATTGATCTAAATACAGCCTACAGACTTGATTTGTCAGTCCATGAACACTGCCAGTGCATTGGTCAATCCAAATGGCATAACCACGAACTCATAGTGTCCATAGCGAGTCTTAAGCGCCGTCTTTGGTATATCCTCATCGTTTACTCTCAACCGATGATACCTGGATCGTAGATCGATCTTAGAGAAGCATGTTGCTCCCTGTAACTGATCAAACAGATCATCGATCCTGGGTAGAGGATATATGTTCTTGATTGTCAGCTTGTTCAATTCACGATAGTTGATGCACATACAAAACGAACCGTCTTTCTTCTTGACAAAGAGAACTGGAGCTCCCCTTGCTGAGTAGCTAAGTCGGATGAACCCTTTGTCTAGAAGTTCCTGAAGATGACTAGACAGTTCTTTCATCTTAGACGGTGCTAATCGATACGGTGACTTCGCCACTGGGTTCGCTCCAGGGACGAGATCGATTCTAAACTCCACTTGTCGGACTGGTGGAAGTCCAGGCAAGTCTTCTGGAAACACCTCCGGATAATCTTTGATGACTGGCACGTCTTTCACCATCTGCTTCTCAGGCTTCTTCTCTGCTACATGTGCCAGGAAAGCACAGTATTTCTTCTTCAGGTACTTCTGAGCCTTGATGCATGACACGATCTTCAATCCGCGACAGGGTTTCTCGCCGTAAACTCGCATCGTTTCGCCAGACGGTAGGGGAATTCGAAGCAATTTCTCTGAACAAACGACTTCGACGTTATGTTTAGATAACCAATACATTCCAATGACTACCTCAAAGCTTCCAAGTGTCATTGGAATAAGATCGACAGAGAACGAGTGATCATTAAGCATAAGTTTACAATCACGCAAAATAGAATTCACAAGTATATTCTTACCATCGGCTACTTCTATCGTGTAAGGTGTAGTAAGTACTGACGGTTGTACAGCAAATAAAGATGCAACGGTGGCAGAAACAAAGCTTTTGTCTACACCAGTATCAAACAGTATTGAAACATAATGATTGATGATGAGAAATGTACCTATGATGACTGCTAGCTCTTCGCGTGCCTCGGTAGCTCCAATGACAAAGGCACGAGCAGTGGCAATTGCAGCTGTGTTGTTGTTGAGACGTGGACACTGGTTCCTAAAGTGTCCCTCTGCTCCGCAGTTATAATAGGCTTTTCCACCTGTAATTGCAAGAATATTGGTAGTAGTGGTAGCAGCTAGATGAGTGTCACGGCACGTTGCTGCCAAGCGTCCAAATCTTCCACACTTGAGACATTTCCTGCATGAAAGAGTGGGCAGATGATGATATTGGCACTTCATGCATAATGGGTACGGACCAGTATAAGACTTTCTTGCCGTAGCAAGTTGTGGAACAGCAGTAATGGGAGCGGCTTGAATAGGAACAGCTACGGTTGTGGCTGTATAATTCTTGATCATCTTTTGCTTCTTCTTCTTGGGCTGGTGTTGCTCGGGCTTCTTGCCTTCATCAGTTTGTGCCCGCTTGTATCCTTTCCGAATGAGTAGTCCAGCTTTGACATACTCTTCAGTAAGAGTGGCACTCAGATGAATAGCCGTCTCCAAAGTAGTGGGAATACTTCCCATAACATTTCCCCTGATGACTAGGGGCAATCCTTCAATGTACTTCTCTATCTTGCGGGATAGAGGAGTAACCAGATGTGGCACCAAGATGCACAACTCATGGAAGCGAGTTGTATATGGAGACTTACTATATTTAGTAACTTTAATTACTTGAAATGGATTATGTGCTAATTTAATAACATGTGACAACGTGCTATGTCCTAACATGATCACTTAGGAAAACGAGCATGCCTAGACTACTTGCAATACTAAAGGCTGCATTTAATACATGCATCCTAATCATCACGGCAACATCAGCTTTTCACCCAACCTTCTCACATGCATTCTCTCTCATCTTTTTAACTCCAACCCATACTTCTCACATACATCATTCCTCACATGCATTCTCTCTCATCTTTTTAACTCCCACCCATCCTTCTCACATACATCATTCCTCTTTCACATCATTTCCACCCTCGCTCTCTTCACTTGGTTGCACTTCCGAAAGTGCAAAGTGGGGGAAGTGCGGGGCACTCCATTGCATCTATTGAAAAGGCAGACGTCCACGTAGGATGTGCACCCGCCCTAAGTGCTGCATTGCGGACCGTGTTAGAATGGTAAAAATGTGATTTCGTGAGAACTTACTAAAGATATAAACTTGCCAAATATAGAAACTTACCAAAAAAGAAACCTACTAAAATGGAAACTTACTATACATAGTTAGTTGTCCATTGAACTTGATTTATGCGCTTACATGCAATACGTGATAAATGACAAACATTAAAAGAATGATAATAAACTAACGAGTCACTAACTGGTCGTTGAGTCAACATGGTCAAACACAACAACTTAGAGTTGTTTGGACACAAACATGGTCTACATAGGCCAACACGAACACGATCACGAATACAAACATGAACTCATGATACCTATGTGATATAGGAGACAGTTAAGGACAAACCGTTCACAGTAACAACTAGGGGTGTTTAAAATATCCGAAAGTCGAAAAAAATCCGAAATCCAAATCGTATCCGAAACCCGAAAAATTCTCATCCGAAATCTAATTCGGGCTTTTCGGGTCGGATAATATGATTTTAGATTCGGGTCGGGTCGGGTTTCGGATAGTCAAGAACTAGTTTTTCAGGTCAGATGTCCGAATAAAACCGATTTATTCGGGTTATTCGGATGTAAAAATCACAGTTTTTCGGGTCGGATATTATATTTTATTTTCGGGTCGGGTTTCAAATAGACTAAAAAATTTTCCAATCCAAATAAGTCGTTATCCGACCCGATGAACACCCCTAGTAACAACAACAACTACAACTCAGGTGAGTTTACTGCTCCATTTTCCTATCTTAGCTATTTTAATTAAACTTGGGGGAGAATACATTTCAAACAACTTTTAGATATATAACTAGTATGTTGTACAAACAATTTTCGAGTCTGCTTATATTGTAACAAAGTCCTCACAAAACCTTACCGTTGGTTAAACACGAACTAGGCATTATTGGATAGTACTATTAGGTCTGACAAACCCCGCTCGACAACAACTCTGACTGGCGGTCAGGACGAGCGTAATATTGTCCTATTGCCGTAGCTTTTACGATAGACTTGGCGGAGGCATCTAACAAAGTAACAATCTAGTTTCGGTAGTGGTGCAACACATACACTCGGGACCTATGGTCTACAACTTAACATCCCAGCATATATCTCGTGAACTATTTTATTATTATTTAAACCTGTGAACTCACCAACTTTATGTTGACACGTTTTAGCATGTATTTTCAGGTAAATGAATGCACGAAGCTAGGATGCACAAGGAGTCATAGGAAGAGGGTCATGCATGCATTAACTTATATTTTGAACAATTTATATTATTATGTTTATGTAACACAATGTGGTGTCTACTTAATATTTCCGTTGTGTCAACTTTTTTTTACATTCTATTGCTTAACATTTAAACTTCTTTGGTTATTTCTAATATAATTGTGTATTTATCAAAAGCATATAGAGTCGTTCTATATGACAAATGTATCTAATCCTGCCATGTCACACCCAGCGGCCTGACGCCATAAGTGGTGATTTGGGGGAGTGACATGTCACTAACATATCTCAAATTGAGTTTTAATAATACAACTATTAAGTGAATCAGAGGATTGATGCTAATCCCATTGATTCGATTGATACAGAGTGTAATGTTCGTACTCAAATATGAAGTTCACTTATGAAAATAGCGAGACACGAGGTGTCTCATTAACTATTGACAATAATTTCAGAAGGAAAGAGATATGGTTATACAATGGGATTTAATGGTACATGGTTATACCATGTATTTTGATACATGATTGTGTGATATAGCGCACACAATTTATGTATTAATTTATTTTCGCATTCAGTGCATGTTAAAGTTATCCTTCTAAAGAAGTCTCAAATTTCGTTTATTGTCTTGTTTGAGAGGAATTTAGTATAATGGATTGTCTGATAGAAGAGAGACAGTTAACTGGAGTCTCCTGAAACTATCAAAATGCTTTAAAAAGGAATGAATTACCCTAAGGCATCATGCCATTAGGATTCATAATATTTTCATATCATTTGATTGAAATATAGTGCCCATTATCCAATGAGATTTAAAATTCTCAAGCATTAATGGATATGTCTAAGCTTTTAGGAGTAATTACCATAGTCAAGGACTAACGTCTCAGAAGTTTAAGGAGATCAATCTCATCAATTGAATAAGTTATCATACCGAAGATTTTCTTGACATTATTAGTGTTATCATATCCTTCTCGTGGAAGGCAATCGAACTTCATTGTTATAGCCTCATTGGCAATTTATTTTCCAACAATAGTTTGGTTCAATTAGCAGCTAAAATGTATGGTTGTATTTTTTCAACTTAAGGGAATCAACATTTTTTCAACTAATCCTCATAATAGGATTTCTTAGATCACAAGTACGATAATTCATAGTTACGTAGTACAACGTGTAACTATCAATTATCTTGCTTGATCACTCTAGTAATCTCCCGTCATGAGTCATAATGCGTTGTTCTTGTGTTCAATCATTTGTTTGTTTTTCCCTCCGTGTAACCGCTCTTTATCGTATAATGTTGTTGATCCCTTCAATCTTTCCACTCGTCAATCCAATGACTTCCCAAGTCAGTCCATTCGTCATGTCCTTGCAATGTATTGCCATCAACAGTCAGAGATATCGTGTTTGTTTGATCTCAAGTTAGTACAACTTTGAGATTTCAGAAATGTCCTACTCAGTCTGACTATAATGCATGGTTGTAAAAATCGGCCTAGGCGGCCGCCTAGGCGCTAGGCACCCATCTACTGTCTAATTTTTGGCCTAGGCGGTGCCAAGGCACTAGGCGGCCTAGGCGGGGTCTAGGCGGCCCAATCAGATTTTTATTTTTTTCACTTTTTTGACTTTTTTTTGACTTTTTTATGGTAAAAAGGGACCAATTTCATGATTATTTAGACATTTCTCAACCAAAAATCTTTAATATGTCTCTGAAACATCGAATCCAGGCAGTTAACATCGAAATTTATCTCTAAACTTTGAACTCAGTGTTTAAGTTTGCACTATAAAGTATTTTTTTTAGTATATTTAAGTATATTTTTTAAAATTATTTGAAGTATTATATTAAATTATTGATATTGATGTGTGTATATAATATATATTTGTAAAATTACATATTCATTGTTTATATATAGGGTATACCGCAGCCAACCCACCACACAACCAATACCTTGAATGTGTAACTGTCACCAACCGAAATTCAACTTTGTAAAATTCTAATGTAGTGATGCCAACTTAAAGTTTTCATTGCTTAACACAACGACTAGCATCTATTGAATTTTATTGTTCTTTAAGGGAAAACAGTTTCCTAAACAAAATATGTTTGCATAAAGTTGGATCTTACTATAGTTTTTATAGTCCCAACAATTTAGAGCTTACGGTTATAGTCTAGGTATCACTAAAGGAAACCTAATTCTCTATAATCAATGGCTCTTATACCAATCTGTCACGTCCCCGCTGTCGGAGGAAACATGGGAGATGCGACGAAACTGTATATCGAGAACTCATTGAATATCAAAGAATGTTAAGCCTTCTGCTTAAGTGTAAAGTCCATATCTAGCCTTAGGTTAGTACCTGAAATACATGCAAAGAACAAGTGTCAACTAAAAAGTTGGTGATTTCGTAGGTTTTATGTTTGGATCAAACAGTTGGAATTATAGTGTTTGCCATTCAAGGCACAAGTAAAATATTTCAATCAAAATTCAGTAGGATCGTCATCCCATAGTGCTATGCTATCATATAATATGTTAAACATAAGTGTAATGGATGCAATCTACATGAGTCTACAACCAAACCTCCGACGAACTGCCTTTGGTTATCTATAGTCTAGTAAACTCTCCCCGAGTTCATAATGTAAATGTTGGAGATATTCATTCATCATGATTGACCCCGTCATTAGGTGACTGTATCTAGCAAGACCACCCAATAGATGAATGGGATGTCAACCTAAATAGTACTATTCAATATATGTCCACTAGCTCAAACCCTTGAGTTAATGGTTGTGTCTAAGAAATAACAAGGGACTTACAATATAAATGTACATGTCTCATGAAATCTACAATCTGGTTAACTTATGTTCTAGTAATAACAAATTTAGCATAGTAATGAAAACAGCTTGAATATCATAGTAGAAAAGTAAAGTGTTGTAGCATGTATTTCTCCCAAAAAATGTAAAATTGCAAAAAGGGGCTACAAATACTCACAGTGTGTATAACAATAGAACCCATGTCTATGTATTGTGATAGCCAAAGTCTGAGTGACCATTTACAGCACGTCGGTGCAAGTCAACTCGTATGTTTAATACGCTATATCATTTCCCAATCGAGTGAAATAAGAGGTCCTGTTTGTAAATCAAATGTGTATCAATAATTGATATCGATAACCTTGATTTATATGTCGATTTGACACAATTGTCATACGTAATCTAACGTGTCCTCACTTGTGTTAAGTTTGATTAACCGAAGACTTTTGTTTACATATGTTACTTTCGGTTAATAATGTCTATCCTTTAATACTCGATTATTTATTTAATCGATCGTATTTATAATTGATATGCTTTAATTGTGCAAATATGATCTTAATTATCAACACTTAATGATTATTGTTATCATATATAACTTTGTCGAATAATTAGTTCATGTTTATAATAAAATATTAACAATGTCCTAACTTATATATACACGATCCTTCGTAGCGAGGTTTATTGTATCCCGAAATCTATTTAAACATTTACGAAATGTATTTAAAACTTTGTTGTTGAATTAGTAGTCATTGAGTCCGAATATAGATTTTCATACTCAATTCGTTACTATAAACATATATTATTTGAAACCCGTTAATCAAATCTACTTGAGATTCACTTGTTTATATATTTAGTAAACATTTGAATTCATATTAGGTTTATGTTTATACATATTGGTTGTTCTAGAAATCAGCATTATAAGAGCTAATATATGAGATTTAATATAATTAAAACCTTTCAACTTGCATGGTATTTTTAATAAAATCATTAGATTGAAACTCTCGTTTTAAAGAAATTGATACCTTGTGTATAGATATGGGTGTATATATATATATATATCGTTTTATGTTACAACTTGCTTATAACTATTGTGATTAAAATATGTAACTCTTTACAATAGTATATGTATATATACACATATATTTGAGGTTTATATACGTTTAAATAGACGTGTTTATATATATAGGGGATGGTTATTGTAACCTTTAGGATTTTTTTGGTTATAAAAGATAAACAAAAGATAGGGACTATTTTAAATTTTAGTTCATAAACATAAATAGATAATATATATATATATATATATATATATATATAAATTTTAGTTCATAAACATAAATAGATAATATATATATATATAGGACACACACACATTAATATACATAAATATGAAAAATAAAGTTTATTAAAAATTTTATTTTTATATAAGCTTAGAATTTAATAATAAGAAAATAAAAGAGATTTTATTAAAACAAATTATATTTTTCACAAACTTGCTTACACATGTATAACTACTTATGTAAGTGTGTGTGTAAATTTATAACAATAGAAAGGAATATCAAAATTAATCAAAAATTTTGTTTTAAATAATTTATAACAAAGTATTTATTTGAACATACATGTATATATTTATATATATCTATATATATATATATATATATATATGAATTGAGTTGTCAATTTATAAAAGTTAATAAACTTTATATAAACAACTATAAATTATTTTATTAACAAATTTAACTTAAGAAAGAAACTTATATAAATGGAGGGTGAGAATGGTCAATAGCTTAAACATAGAGTTAACAAAGATAATGTTAAAACTGCACAAGCACAGAAATTCACGGACTATTGCTGTCAATTTCGGATTCTCCCTTCTTCTCCACACATACACAGCCATTCGAACCCCATACCCACTCTTCACCAGTCTTCAATCTAAATCAAACCAAAATGTACAAATTAAGATCAAAAATTAATGGGTTTACGTTCCAATCATGATTTCGAACTTAAACAAAAGATTAATTGGGATTTAATGTTCATTCCAACCTTTGTACCATAACCGAACGTTTTGGTATAAATCGTAACTCATTTGCGATTAAAACACACTTCAAACTCAAATTAAATCATGCAGTGATCTTCACGACTCTTCTCTGATTCGAAACGAGATAAGAAACACAATATGGGATCATCTAGTTCGGGGATCAGCATCACGGTTGGGCCAAACGTGTTCCTCAATCGAAACCAATCAATACGAAACAATTCCAGGTGATTATCATATCCATTAGATTCGGTTTTATGCGAATAACATTAACCCTATGGATTCAAGCTCCCAAAATCACCTTGTCAATCGAATTGGATCAGATTCTGATTTAGGGTTCATAACGATTTGGATAATGATTCAAACCAGTGTTTAAAATATATTAGAAAAGATATCAATCAGCATATCCCATCCCTAGCATACTGGTAAGTCACGGTGTATGCGGGTTGGGAGACCCGGGTTCGAAACCCGGGAGGTGGGATCCAAAACCGGTTTTTTTTGTGTTTTTACCTTTTTGAGCCATTTTTCTTAGTTTAAAAAATCTCAAAAATTTTTATAAAATTCCTAAAAATATTCAGAAACATTCTGATTAATTTCAGAAAATCAAGAATATTATTTTTATTATTTTATTCTTTTCTTTCTATGTTTTAACATTTTAAATCTATATAATTGGTTTTGGAAAATATTAACCTTATATTCTTTAAAACAAAATTTAAGTTGTAAATATAACTTATAAATCTATATTCATTTTGTTAAAACTTATAACAATAAAGTTATGAAATACTTTGTAAATATTTTAATTTAGTTATTTAAAATCTTTATATTGTATTTTGCAATTTTTAAGTTAAATATATTTGTAAATCATTATTTTTACTCAATATTTATTTTACACTATTTACTCAAGCATATTATTTTATTATTTTAAATTATTTACTTAAAAATTCTACATACATATATTTTGTTGAACTTATATTCGAAAATTCTTAATATATCTAAACACATTTTATTAGATGTTCTTAAACATTCTTTTATGTAATAGTTAAATATAAATATTGTTATTTAAAGTAAGTTCTTAAATAATATATATATATATATATATATATATATACATATATATTACAAAATCATTTACTTATCAAATTAATTATTTTCAAGATTTATAATTTTATAAAATATTTGTAATTTCTAATTCGTAATCTTAAGATAAAATCTTTAATAATTATTTACAAGATTTATAAGGACATATCAAAACATTCTTGGGAATCAATCAAGCAAACAAGTGAGTTTATCACATCTTCCCTCTTTTACACTTTTGTAATCTTTTGGGATGTTACCCATGTTTTTATTCAAACGTTTGGATTCTAAGTCATATTCATACAAACATAGGATTTTTAAGAGTGTGGATTCATAAGGACATATCAAAACATTCTTGGGAATCAATCAAGCAAACAAGTGAGTTTATCACATCTTCCCTCTTTTACACTTTTATAATCTTTTGGGATGTTACCCATGTTTTTATTCAAACATATTCAAACTTTAGAAATTATTCAAACAAGATGCAAGCTTTAGATCTAGTTAGGCTTTGTGTTAATTGTTATGTGTGATACTTGTTGAGATTATTTGTTATTGCTAGTCAAGCAAGCATTATTACTTCGTAACCTAATTTGTGTTAGATATCATATTCGCATTGGGTTTTTTCATTGTGTTAAAAGGGTGAAAAGTACATTTAGCAAACTTGTAGAAATACAAATGTTAGTTCATTTGTATGGATACTTGTTTGGACACAAGCAATATTGGGATTATTCATTCATTCTTATCAAACTTGTTATTATTCATACTTTTAATACATGCTAGTTAGATTTATGTTTGCATATTTTATATATAGGTATATTAAATGTATGTGATACTCACCACTATGCAAATAGTTGATCAAAACTCTATTTTACATGTGTAACGGTTATAGCTTTTGGATGAAGATCATGTGGAGATTTTGAGACCTAGCTTAATATTAAACAAGATGTTGTATTTTAATTTCATGATGTAATGAATTGATGTTGTATTTTAATGACATTTATGTTTAATTTAAATGGGATGTTTAAATAGTGAAATTTACAAATAGAACCATGAGATTTTGGACAATTACAAATCATGCCCCGACGTGTTCCGCTGTCGGTTGGGGTGTGGCAGATTGGTATTAGAGCCATAGTTATAGGGAATTAGGTTATTAGAAATGGTGACCTAGTCTATAACAAAGCTAACCCCAAATATGAGTTATCTCATATTATACATTTGATGCTTATGTGTTTATGTGCTACATGTTAAACTTTACAATATGTGTTACATGTTTTATTATATGTCATATCTTGTTACCATAGAGGATGCCTTAGTTTATAAATGACATATGACATTTATAGTTAAGTATACCATAGAGGAATGTCTTAGATTATAGCAATCATATGTTTCTCAATGTTTAGGTATATCATAGAGGAATACCTTAGACTATTATAAGGGTTATGACATATGTTATTCTATAGTTTAAGAATACCTTAGAAAATTATCTAAGTTAAATTCTTATCTCATATTCACAAACACGTGATAACTCTTTAGATGTTAGGAATTCAATTCATTAGGCTAAATGCCTAATCAAATCTTCTAAGTTAATCCAATACATATATGTTTATATGTATTCAAATTGATTTTATAATCCCGTTAGAATTCAGTTTGTAAGTGGACATGTAGTAACTGGAAGAGTGAAATACCGGTAGTTAGGATTCCTGTCTAGGAAAGATATTCGTATAAATCCCCGATGTACAATGGGACTAGTCTAACTTTCCTAGGGACTCCTAATGAGAGTATTTTTCACTTATAGGCCAATGCATGTCACACCAAACACTTTACAAACTATATAATTCTAATATGTCAAAGGTGTTCAATTTTGAATAACAACAACCTTACCCAGTATATTCCCACTTTTCAGTAGGGTCTGGGGGGGAAGGATAGATACAAACCTTACCCCTATCCCAATTGGGATAGAGAGGCTGCTCCGAAAGAGTCCCCAGCTCAAAGTTATCGTTTGAAATTGATCATCCCAATGATTTTAACGTTATTTTCACAAAATAATTGAAATAACGTTAAAATTAGTGCACTTTTATTTTTGCCCCTTAAGGGCCCACACATATATACATTATATGCGTGCACCACAAATGGGGCGTGTGTTCAATTTTGAATACCATTCCTTATTGTTTTAAACAAGTCCAAATGATTTATTATGTTTTATTTTACTCTATGACATTTTATCTAAGAATAGTAATGTTATCACTATATCTAAGGTATTAATAACGTCACAATTTCAATGTACTCCCTAAATCTTCATATTCTAATTCCTATCTAAACACTTAATACGCACTTAACTATTCAACTTATTTGAAATGGTTAAACAAATTCAAAACCTCAATTTCTCTAAATATCTATCTTATATTTTCTTATAAATCCTAAGATATATAATCTTATAATATCAAATTCTATATACATCTTTCAAAAATGAATTTCAAAATTATGTTAGAATTAAGTTTGTTAAGATGAACATGTACTAACTGGAAGGGTGAATATCGGTAGTTGAGATTCATGTCTAGGAAAGTGATTCATAATCCTCGACGGGGGACCAGTCTAGCTTTCTTGGGGATATCTTAACGAGAGTATTTTACCTATAGGCCAAAGCATGATTTCATCTTGCAACCAAATTCTAACAAATCAAAGGTATCCAATTTGGATACTACTCCCTTGATTTCATTCAAATTCAAATGATTTTAAAACTCTACGTACGAAAATTACAAATCCTTTGACATCATATACTCAAAGTTAGTGATGGTGATTCATCACTATAACTTAAAAGATATGATGCCATTCTTCTTTGTTTTACAAAAACATAGAATTCAAGAAAACAATAACATCATCGTGATAGCAATATTTCACAACATCTAAAGGAATATGGTGATACGTACTCTTAGTTGGATAAACATGATTCAAGAAAACAATAACATATACCTAGGATATGTGATGATGATATATCATAACATATAAAAGGAAGTGGTGTTACATATTCTTTGTTTGGTAAACATGATTCAAGAAAACAATAACAATATACCTAAGATTTGTGATGGTGATACATCACAACATCTAAAAGGTTATAAGTCTACCATATTCTTACTTACGAATGAAAAATCAAAGATATAGTAGAATATTTAAATTTTGGTTTGAATTCAAAATATATAGATCAACATCAAGCCAGTTAATCAACTTCTAATCAAGTGTATGTGTAAAGTTTAGGTTAAAATTGGTAAGGTGATTGGTATGCTTTCAAAGAATTATTGATGTGGTGGGTTGGCTGCGGTATACCCTATATATAAGCACCAATAGTACATTGGAAGTAGCACCAAAAGCTTAACCAAATAGGTTGTTATTTAGACAAAGTTGTTATTCAAAACTCAAACATTAACAAATCCTTATTTCTATTCAGAATGGCAAACCATCGTCGTGCAAACGAGCATAAAATGGCTACTGAAATTGCTCGCCAAATGGCTGAAGTAATACCAAACATGGTAATTCAACTACAACAACACTTCAATGCTAATCAAAACAACGCTAACAATGTTAATCAAGAAGTACCTAATCCACCAAGATGCTCTTTTAAGCACTTCAATTCTTGTAATCCACTCAAGTATAATGGATGTGATGGGGCTACTAGTTTACTACAATGGTATGAAAGTATGGAGAATACTTTCATCAATAGTGACTACCCTGATGATCTAAATGTTCGTTATGCTGCTAGAACTCTTCAGAAACGAGCTCTCACTTGGTGGAACAATGAGAAGAGAACTTTAGGAGAAGCTATTACTACCTTGACTTGGGATCAACTCAAGGAAAGGATGACTCATGAATTTTTCCCGCGTAATGAGGGCAAAAAGCTTGAATATGAGTTTTGGGAGCTCAAACAGGAAAGTGGGGAAAACATGGCTTACAATAATAGATTCCATGAACTCAGTCTGCTTTTCCCTGACATGGTGACTCCATTATCAAGGGGAATTGAGAAATACATTGGTGGATTACCAATGATAATTCAAGATGTTGTTTGGGGTAGCAAACCCGCTACTCTAGCTGATGCAATTCATCTTGTTGCAAGTCTCACTAATAATCATGTCAAAGTAGGAACTTTAACCAGGAAAGGTTCAAAGAAAGAAAAAGAGAAAGATGATGGAAAGGATATAACTAATACTCCAAAAGAGGAGTCAAAGGCTGATTCATCCTCTACTTTCAAGAGAAACAACAAAAGGAAAGCAAATCACATGAACCCAGCTGTGACTCATGATGTTCCTCTTCGACAAGTGGCACCTGCTACTACTATGCAAGCCATCAACAAGGTAGACACTGGACCTTTCCCATTGTGCACAAACTGCAACTATCATCATCCTCCAACAAATCCTTGTCGATTGTGCACAAATTGCAATCGATTTGGACATTTTTCTAATTTTTGTTGTGTGCTAAAAGCTACAACAAATCAAGCAAATGTTCAAGTCATTACTGCTCCAAGACAGCCTATGGTTAGAGCTTGTTTCAATTGTGGAAACCCAAACCATTTCACCTATAATTGTCCACTAAGAGGCAACAACAATGTGGTTGACACAACTAACCAAGCGAATCAAGGAGCAAGAGGTCGAGTTTTCAATGTTAATGCAAATTAATCTAGAAACAACAATGACATGGTAAACGGTGCAGTCTCAGTGAGTGAGAACCTTCAAGTGTGTTCCTACAAATAAAGTCTTTTTATTTGACAAGAATAAAGAACTCCGAATGTAACTCGATTAATATTAGTTACGCATAAAACCAAATTCGATATGAACTTTCTTATTAACTTTATTATATGCAATTGAGAAGTTTTGACATCAAAGTAGGCATAGGTTAGTTATTAAAATAGTAGGCTAAAATCGTTTGTATCTCGCTTATGAATCAAATATCCACACCACTTTAATTAAAAAGTCTACCTAATTTCGGGACAAAATTTCTTAAAGTAGGGGAGACTGTAACCTTTAGGGTTTTTTTGGTTATTAAAGATAAACAAAAGATAGGGACTATATTAAATTTTAGTTCATAAACATAAATAGATAAATATACACACACACACACATTAATATACATAAATATGAAAAACAAAACGTACAAATTAAGTTCAAATATTAACGGGTTTACGTTCCAATCATGATTTCGAACTTAAACGAGAGATTAATTGGGATTTAATGCTCATTACAACTTTGAACCATAACCGAAAGTTTAGGTATAAATCGTAACTCATTTGCGATTAAAACATACTTCAAACTCAAATTAAATCATACAGTGTTCTTAACGACTCTTCTATGATTCGAACGAGATAAGAAACACAATATGGGATCATCTAGTTCGAGGGATCAGCATCGCGGTTGGGCCGAACGTGTTCCTCAATCGAAACCATTCAATACAAAACAATTCCAGGTGATTATCATATCCATTAGATTCGGTTTTATGCGAATAACATTAACCCTATGGATTCAAGCTCTCAAAATCACCCTGTCGATCAAATTGGATCAGATTCTGATGTAGGGTTCATAACGATTTGGATAATGATTCAAACCAGTGTTTAAAACATATTAGAAAGGATATCAATCAGCGAACCCAACCCTAGCATACTGGTAAGGGTGGTTTCCAATTTATACTTCCCCTGTATATATCAATATCTATTGATATATATATATATATATATATATGTATGTATTTGTTGATTTAATTGATACTACTATTTTAAATTAACAATACTTATTATTTGTGTTTTATATCTTTTAGCTTACTTTATTTATTTGAATTTTTTCTATAATTTTAAACACAGACATCATCAATGACAATATTAAACACATTTCAAATACAAATAAATCTTTATTTGTATGGTATAAAATCTAAGGATGTTTCTGTTGCAGAAAACCTTAATTTTTTATAAACTCCTACGTTTCAAAGAATGCCACAAAATTATAATAGTAATATTTTTTATAGTATTTTTATTTTATTTTCTCGTTATCATAATAAACAATACTTATTTTCAACAAATAAGATTTTTAAAATATATTATAAATTAGCATTTTATATTTTTTATAGTTTTAGATATAGACATGTTAAATAACTATAGTCAACAGAGGTGAAAGATAAGAAAAAATTATTTGGATAGAAAAAAATAAAGAACATATATGTAACACAAATCATTAAGAGTTCATTTATGCTTCAGACTATTGCAATGGATGAAAATTTCAATTGTAAGACTTTTATTTTTATACTACTATCTTACAACATCATATATAATAACCTGCACTTCTAATTGACATGTTGTTTTGAAGGTTGTTTATAATATGTCAACATTATAAAATATAATGTTATTATGTGTTTCTAATGACAAAAAATATTAATAAATAAATATTATCCATATACATACACACCTTCAAGTGGTGTTTTTACCGATGAAAACCTCATAAATATGTTATTTTACATTACAAGAGGTATACCTTTAAGTTTATACTCGTTTTGATTTTATTTATGTTTTACAATTGAGATTTTATACTTATCTATTTAAGTAAAAAACAACAAAAATATCAATATATTACATCGATCATGGTGATCAAACTCTTATATATGAAATATGCTGTGACAATTCGCAATTTCCAGGTTAGAATCATAACTTGGAAATAAAGAAAATGAGTGTAAGTGAAATTACGAAACGAGGCTCCGATTTCAAGATACACTGAGTCGAATAAAACGTTAAATAAGAGATCAAATATTTTGAAATCTTCATGTCATGAAATTATAATGGTTGGAAAGAGCTAGAAAAATCATGAACGTGGGCGAAAACGACGCGTAAAACTGATTTCGCCTATAAAAGGCCAGACCTATTTCGCCTATAAAGGTCGATCACCTGATTTCAATTCTGGTCGCGAAGAATTAAGTTTCAGCTCTCAAGTCCCAACCCTACACCTCCAAATACCCACATTTAACCCCTCCAATCATCTAGTGTTCAACGCGAGGTGCTACCGAACTTCTGTAAGGTAAAAATCTCGATTTTTTATGATGCTTGTTTTAGATCTTATTATTATTATATAATAGGATTATGTTAAATTTTTTGGTTTAAATCAAAAACACGTCGAGGTTCTGCCCGACTAAATTTTGGGAAACAAACAATTATAAGCAGAGATTCTGCCCAATTGTTTTCAGGAAACTTAAGAAATATAAGTCGAGGTTCTGCCCGACTTAAAACCTGAAAACTTCACTTTTATAAACAGAGACTCTGTCCAAAACAAGTATACAAAACCTTAGTTTTGATCCATTATAATGTCCGATTATCATGAAACCATATCATAGATCATAATGGTTTTAACCATTTGATTATAACAATGGTTGTGATTGTCCTGATCATTCTTTGGAATGATCAATGACAAGGATTAACTATTTCTAAACCTGGAATCCATCGAGAAACTGTTTTGGTGATATAATCAACAACAATACTAATTTGGTTAAACTGAGAATGTTCTGATTAAACCAACAAGTCATAAGTTTCTTAATAAGATTCTAAATCATTATAGGTTTTCAGTTATCACACGTTGTGAGATGTTAAACTAAGGAAACTGATTAAACATTTGAGATAAGATTGATGACTTGAGTTGTAATGTCCTTGACATTGAACGTTAAGGAAAATTCTGAGAGTCAGATTAAGCTTAAGTAACTCATAGAACTCTAATAACATGCATGTTTAGAGTTCAAGAACTAGTGATACGAACGTTGTGCATTGTTATTGATTTGAATCAACTCAGGTGAGTTCACGAACCCCTTTTCTGTATTTTGGCTTTTGAAACTCGGGGAATGAGAAAACATAAAAACTCATTTGAAACATCTTGATTATTGTGAAGCTTTGAAACGCTTTTGACACATTTGTGAAACATGAAACCTGATTGGATCATGTGAAACCTTGAAACGCTTTTGATACATTTTGTGAAACATGAAACCTAATTGGATCAGGTGGAACTCTGAAACGCTTTTGATACATTTTGTGAAACATGAAACCTGATTAGATCAGGTGGAACTCTGAAACGCTTTCGGTACATTTTGTGAAACATGAAACCCGATTAGATCAGGTGGAACTCTGAAACGCTTTCGATACATTCTGTGAAACATGAAACCTGATTAGATCAGGTGAAACTCTGAAACGCCTCAATACATTTTATGAAACATGAAATGCTTTTGAAACATTTTGGGAAACATGAAAACGAAAGCGTTGTAAAACATTTGGTTGAAACACGTGACAGTGGGGAGAACACACATGACCGAACTTTTCATTATTTTACGGGTTACACATTTGTCGCTAAGTCCCCTATTCTGTAACCGTTAACCGTGGGGGCGTGATTAGTGAGAATAGATTCTATTTATGATTGATAATCCCCGCCCGTGGTTCATAGCTAAACCACGACCAGATGTCGAGCGGGCGCTCAATAAGGCTAAAACACACAATGTCTTGCGACAAGGATACTGGGAAGGGGCAAACACTGAACTTGTCAGCTCGGTTACGGGAGCCTAGGAGTTATAATTGAACATTTGGTCGGGAACTAAGCACGACATTGTTGGAAGGAATAATGTTCGCACTGGATACCAATGTTTTATACCCAGTTTGGGACATGAATATTATTTAATTCTTTTTATGAAAACATTTGATTGGTTGGGATACATTACATACATTTTGACATTTTAAAACTTGTGAACTCACCAACAATATGCTGACTGTTTAAAAAATCATGTTTTCTCATATGTATAATGATACAGGGGATGGAGCTAGGAGCTCAATCTTTGGAGACATGTAGTAGAGTCTATGAGAGTTAGACTCATCAGTATGATACATAGCATAGTATATATGTGTGAAACTCAGTTAAAATTGTTATTACATTAGGCTTCTGACTAATGTAGTTGTAACATTGCTCTGTAATATAGAAACATATGTGTCTTTTGTTGTAAACAATGACTGTGAAACCTTGAAAGTCATACGGTACGCTTCCGCAACGACAAGGGTGTGACATATGCCATATAAATTTGTAAAATGATGAAGCTGCTAAAGGAAAATCCTATAATTGAGTTAATAAAAGTTGTTCAGCATGTTGAGCATATGGTAAAGTTCAATCGCCTAATATGAAGGAACCATTACAAAATTACCAGCATCTTAATAATGATTTAGATTGACAAAGTAATTATTTTTAAGAGCGTTCATCGTTACAATTCAATGTTCTCGTTTCGTCCATGGTGGAAAGGTGGCTTATTATATTAACAAAGGAAATGCTCTAATTATATTGAGATTAAACTGTTAAAATTATTATTGCATGATAAGTTGTTTTTAACTAAACATGGTTCTAAAACAAATTCACTCAATGATACATATATGATACTAAGAACGAATTGTTTAATAGACATTCAGTTTGTGAGTATGTATTTGACACTATAATTAATTTATTGTTAAATTTATTACAATATTAAATACACATAATATTTCATTCGTATGATCTTTTTAACACCGTCAGATAAGAAGAATACGTTTAAATTTTAAAGAAGACAGTTTTCACTTACAGTATCCTTCGCAATGTCAATAAATAAAAGTTAAGGTCAATCGTCATCAAAAGTATGTTTGCTATTTAAACAGCCAAATTTTCTTACATGAACAACTGTACATTTCTTTATCGAGGGTCAAAATCAGGGACGTTATTAATTTTTTTATAAGACGTTTAATGTTACTAAGATAACGTCAAATGTTGTATATTTATAATTATAATTTATATATATAATTATAAAATGTACATGTATATAATAAATTATATATTCATTATAAATACTAGTGCGATGCCTACGCGATGCGGCAGTAAACAAAACATTACAGTTGCTGATTTTGGCTCATAAAAAAGCATAAAAAACCACATTTTCATAAAATCAACTCTTTTAATTTAGTTTTATATAATATTTAACTATAAAACTATTATGAGAAAAGTCACAATTTTTAAAAGGCCAAATATGAAATGAAAAATGTGACATAAATGTTAAGAAGTGATTTATTTAATTTGAGATGGTTTCTTTTATAGTTGTTCTTTGACACTTTATTTCTTAAATGTATCAATGTGTGACAAGCTAAAAAATAAAAAAAAAACCTTTTGTTTATTTGTAAGTTGTACTTCATGCTATAAGAGTTGTAAAACTCTTAATTTTAAGAGTTTTTGGTAAAAGACTATTTTGTCCTTCTAATATCTTTCTACTCTAATAAAGGAGTATTTTTAGAAGACACGTGTCACATTCTGGTTAAATCTGGAAATGTTTTTCCCGCCTCTCTCCCCTAATAAATACTATTAATTTTTAGTAATTAAATTATATAATTAAATATTAATATATATATATATATATATATATCGTATTACAATAATGTACTCGTTTATTGAAATTTAATAAATAATAAGAACAATTCAATTATATCTTGATCTTAAATACAATTTTATAATGATTAAATATTTATTATTTAATATTAACGAATTAATTTTTTATTATTCAATCAGTGTAATACACGGATTCTAGCCTAGTGTATATTATATAGTTGTATAGATATAGATATTCTTTGTTGCATCATTTTTTTTACGCAAACACTTATAAGACGTTCTGCATTGCGCACTTAAGAGCCAAAGCACGTCACACGTGGAAATGTGGCAGTCATACGTACGCATTGGAATCCAATGCATTCCCTTCACATGCACTTCATTAAGTGCGGTCCAAGTGCAAAAAAACATGTAACGGCACTTTTTGAGAAATTTTTTTTAATTCTTTTAAAACTCTAACAGCTATTTTCTTTTAAAAAAAAAGGGCTAGTTTTTTCCTCCTATAAATACCCACTCAAAGTAACTCGTTTTTCACACCAAAATCTTATACAAACTTCTCTCAATTTTTTCAATTTTCACACTCTTAAAAATGGATCTAAGAGCCCCCTTTTCGTTCACTCATTTGTTAAACGACGGCGATGATGTTCAGCAAAACCCACCCCAACAACCTTAATTACCTCAGTTCTCACAAACACAACATTTTTCTCAGTATTCACAACTACAACCGTTTCCTCAGTTTCACCAACAAAGACATTCATTCCCTCAATTTGGTCAATTTCCTCCAATGCCACAGTTTTCTCAACCACAACCAGCTTTTGGCTCAACAATTTCTTCAATGGCAACAATATCAAAAAACATCCCAAATGCATCAAACTCAATTTCTACCAACTCAGGAACATGTGGAATCACCGTCAAAAGAAAATGCCACAAAAAAGATGAAAAAACCAAGCAAGATGGCGACTGAGAATGACGAGAAACCAACCAAGACGAGTCGTCAAAAGTGGTCACAAAGTGATGAGGTGTTGCTTGCACAAGCTATGATTTCAACTTCTGAGAATCCAATCACTAGCAAGAACCAAAATGTAGATGTTTTTTGGAGTAAGATTGAAAAATACAACAATGAACGTCAACTTTCAATTCCAAGAGATGCTCATAATCTAAGAAGTCACTGGCATATGTTTAAATCTATGTTGAATAGATTTAATGAGTTGTTCTTACGAGTCAAGTCTCGTTACAAAAGTGGTTGGTCAGACGACCAGTACATCCAAGAAGCTCGACAGTTGTACATTAACGATCCATCCAACAAGACTTCTGTTGCTTTCACATATGAACATGTATGGAATGTTGTGAAAGAGCATGGTAAGTACAACTCTGCTACTCATATTCATGGCTTTCAACCGCCTAATAGAACAAAAACTCGCAGCTCGGGGGCGTATACGAGCTCTACTTCTGATGCCAACTTTGGTGAGAATCCTGAAATCACAATATCACTTGAAGATATTGATAAAGAAGACTTTGAAGTTCAAATTCAGTAGGTTACTACAACACGTCCAATTGGGAGGGACAAGGCCAAAGCAGAAGCCAAGCCAGCCAAAGCCAAAGCTAAGCTAAAAGACAAAGCAGAATAGAGCCATTTGAGTACGACCTAAGAAGCTCAAGCTCATTGATGAGATATCCTCGACCAATCGTGCTAAGAGTGAAGCAATTGAAAAATTCGAGCATAGAATCGATAAATTCTATGAAATTGAGAAAAAGAAGCTCGAGATGAAACAAAAAAAAATTGAGATACAAGAGCGGCAAATACTGATGCAAGAGCGACAAATACTCTTCCTTGACACCGCTAACATGAATCCATTTCAACGAGCTGAACACGAGGGAATGTGCGAGCAAATCTGCAAGAAATACGGCTCCAATCGTCATGTTTAGATTAATTTTAGTAAAATGTTTAGATTAATTTATTGTTATGTCTATTTATAATATATGTATTTTTATTTTTAATGTAATTTCTTTATGCAATGGAAGATTAATTTTTAGGAAGTGTAGCACAACGGCTAGTTTTATAACGGCTAGTTTTCCCAACGGCTAGTTTTCCCAACGGCTAGTTTTCTAACGGCTAGTTTTTTCCACCACTATAATACCTATCTAGAACAACCATTTTCAATACACACAAATTCCTTTTCCTCAAACACTTATCTATACAATTCAAAATGAGTTCAGATGATGAACAAGTCTCACAAAACATCCCGATGATTTTGTCTCAACACTTTCAAACTCTCATTTCCGATGATGTTGAAAAAATAACGATGCATTTGTTTGCACTTGATGCTGAAGATGATGTTGATTCACAAGAAGGAAGTTCTTTTAGACAGAAGGGCAAACGAAAATACATAAATAGAGGCCGGAAGGATGGAGACACCCGTTTGTGGAATGATTACTTTGCTCCAGAGCCGGTGTACGATGAAAGATTCTTTAGACGAAGGTTCCGGATGAGCCTACGTCTTTTTAATCGCATTGTTGAAGAAATCTCTAAACCAGGAAGTTGTCAACATTTTTAAACACAAAGATATGATGCTATTGGTGTAAAAGGTCTTTCACCAAGACAAAAATGTACAAGTGCCATTCGTCAGTTGGCTTATGGTGCGTCAGCTGATCAATGTGATGAGTACATACGCATTGGTGAAAGCACTTCCATCGAATGTTTACACAAGTTCTGTAGGTCTATTGTTGAGGTTTTTGGACCACGATATCTTAGAAGGCCTAACCAAGATGACATTCAACGGTTGCTACAGCTGCATTTTGAAAAACATGGGTTGTTGGAATGCTTGGAAGCATAGATTGTATGCATGGGGTTGGAGAAACTGGCCAACGGCTTGGAAAGGGCAATATACTCGAGGTGATCATGGTTATCCAACCATCATGCTAGAGGCTGTGGCATCACACGACCTTTGGATTTGGCATGGATTCTTTGGAGTGGCAGGTTCAAACAATGATATCAATGTTCTTAATCAATAACCGGTATTCAATCAAATATTGGAAGGGAATGCACCACAATGTAACTTTACAGTGAACGGGCATGAGTACACGCAGGGATAATATCTTGCAGATCGCATTTACTCAGAATGGTCAACACTTGTAAAGAGTTTCGTTTATCCTCCAAACAATAATCTTAAAATGCAATACTATAAGCGACGACAGGAGTGTTGTCGAAAGGATGTTGAACGAGCATTTGGTGTCCTCCAAGCAAGGTGGGCATGCATGTATCATTCTACATATGAGGCCCTAGAAGATCTACCAGCATACTAGTGTTGGGTGATATAATACATGCATGTATCATTCTACATAATATGATTGTAGAAGATAAATGTCATGCGATAACTAATTGGTCCCCTGAAGAACACGAGCCTGAACCATCAAGTTATAATGAAGGTGCACCGGCTGAATTTGCAAACTATCTGCAGAGGTTTAAATCCTTACGAAGTAAAGATACTCATATCGCACTACGCAACAATCTTATGGAACATCTTTGGAATCTTAGGCAAGTTAATCAAGAGTAGATTTTATAGGAAAACTTAATTTTCGTCGTCTTGTTTTCTTTAAGTTTTTTTTTTTTTTATTTTAATTTTAGGTGTAGTTTAATTTTAAGTATTTTTATTTTATTTTTTAGGAAAATGTAATTTCTTTTTATGTAATGCCATTTTAATTTTTATTTAATTTTTTTTTCTTTTTTTAATTATTTAATTATATTTTTATATTTATTTATTAAATATGTTTTTACATTAAAAAATCATTTGTTTAAAGAAAAATAGAAAATGAAATGGTGATGTGGAAGAGAGAGAATGCATGTAGGAATGATGTGTTGGAGTTAAAAAGAGGAGAGAGAATGCATGTCAAAAGAAAGAATAAAATGCTGATTTGACAGTGGTGACTAGAACTGCATGTGATAAATGCAGTATTAGCATGCGGGTAGTCTAACAATACACAATACGTATTTATAACCTACTAGGTTAATATCCCGTGTGTTAACGGGTTAAATAAAAACATATAATATATAAATACTATGGAATTTATACAATATACGATGATTTTTTGTAATATAATTAAAATTAGTATAACTTAATACTTTATTAATAAAATAATTATATTATATCTTAAAACCCTAATTTTTTCAAAGTTCAATTTCATTTTTTAAATTTAAATTTATAATATTTTTTTTAAAAGTGTGTACTTTAACATTAATATATTTTTGATCTATTAAAAATCTTTTTTAATTCAATACATTTAATATGAGATATATTTAATATGAGAGAGAGGTGTGAAAATAAAGCTAAAGGACTCTAAAACATAACATGTGTCCATCAAAACCTTTGTTTATTAGAATAAATAGATTTATCAGTAAAAGCAAAAACACGAGGAGGCAAAACAGATCAAGCCGGCTTGAACCCAAGCCTCGTGCTCAGATCCCCGACCCTCTTCATTCATCCACATCAAAAATTAACCTAAATCAGCTTATTCGCCATGGCTATGGCGATCAGGCTTTCCATCCTTCTTCTCTTCTTCTTATCCTCATTGATACCTACCTTCTCTCTATTCGAAGATCAAGTCGGATTCATGGACTGGTATCTCTTTCAATTTAATTTATTTTTTGTACTGCGATACTAACTCTTGAGCTGATTTTGAAGGATTTTAGCCTTTATGTTGGTACTGTATATTGATGTGACATATGTGCTTAAATTTTTTTCAGTTCAACTATCTATTATGTATACAGCATCCTGATGCGTTCGTTAATCCTTTTGCCTTGTTCATTACTCGGCTTCCGTAGTTTAAAATCATCGAATTTAGATGGCGTAGAATTCAATTTTATCTGTTCATGGAGATAAAGGGATGCCTTTTTTTAAATAATGTGAAACAGCCCGGTCTCCAATGTTGATATCAATGTCTGAGTGTGGCTCTTAGTTTAAATGATCAACAGGTGCATGGTTATGTATGCCTGATGCATATCTTGCTGAATTTGTAAGCTATGTGTCTTTATTCATATAGCTTGACGATATGTTCTAACCAATTATGTTAAAAAGCACTAGTACCAGTCAAACAATTTTCTGGGTCCAGTTTAGGCAGTAAGGCAGATTATATTTGTTCTCTTAGAGGTTCAGTGACTAACCTATTTGTTGGTTAGTTTGTTTTACATGCCTACTATCCTAACTTTCACCGTTTTATGCTACATATATGTATGCCTTTGTGTTTTAATCATATATAGTTGGAACTAGATATGTTCTGCTTTCAGTTTTCAAACCATATTGTTTTGTTTTTCAGGCATCAACGGTACATCGGCAAAGTAAAGCATGCAGTATTTCACACACAAAAGGCAGGCCGAAAACGTGTTGTGGTGTCAACTGAAGAGAATGTTATTGCATCACTTGATCTTCGTCGAGGCGAGATTTGTAAGTTGCAGCCTTATCTAGTTTTTTTGTGTCTTTTGTCTATCAATTATTAGAGTTTATGCATGATAACTTAGTTCAATGAGTATGTATTTACTGGCCTATGTAGTTTGGAGACATGTTTTGGGAGCCAATGATGTTATTGACAAAGTTGATATTGCCCTTGGGAAATGTAAGTATTCTTCCGTGTAGCAAGACTAAGCTACTGGTTTCTGTACTTGTTTATTAGAATTTCAAGATAAGGGTACCAAATATCTGAATATTTTGTGTTTGAGAATGCGGAGAGTTGCATGGCAGATTGGCAGCAACTTATATGTATTTTACATAGTGTTTTAATTTTGTTTTTATTAAAGAAAAAGGTCAGAAAGGTAACGTGAATAAAAAATTTTGTAATATATTCATGAAATAGGGTTTCTACAAATAAGCAACCTCATTTTCTTTGTTTATAATTTGTAGAAGTACTTGAAGCTTGAATAACAACCTTGATACAATTTGGAATAGTGATCAAAACTAACGTCAAGCTTAACTCATGGAGCTTTTACCCAAACTAGTTGGTTTAGCTAAAATTGATATTAATTATTGTGATTTATAAAAGGGATACAATTAATATTAGGGCTGACAATTTCAGACATGTTAACACAACGCGGCTTTAACATGTTTCATCGTGTCTAAAACAGGTCGACACGTTAAGACTGTTTATCTTCATGTCTAAACTGGTAAAAATCAATTAAGCTGTTAAGACCTGTTTATAATTTAAAATTTAAAATTTAAAATAAATAATATAATAAAATAGGTGGGTAGCCGATTACCTTCCAAAATGTCTAAGTCTATAACCTAGTTCCTTAACAGGTTCCTTAACAGATCATCGATAGTGTTAACAAGTTTCTTAACGGGTCATTTCGTGTTGACCTGTTTTAAACATGCCGTGTTCGTGTTTGGAAGAAGAGAAACAATAATTTTTCGTGTTGTGTTCGTGTCTACCCTTGTGTTTATGTCTTAAAGTGTCATGTTAGACCCGTTATGCAGGCCCTAGTTGATATTATGTTAATTTTTGTTGCTTAAATATTATGTTAATTTTTGTTAGACCTGATATATGTATCTATTGCATACCCTAAATTTTTTACACATTGTTTTATAAGAGTTTAATTTCTTGTTTTAAGAGAAAGGTTTCTTGAGGCATGGGTCTCATTGGGAATAGCCCCTGCATATCTTTGGATAGTGGTAAGATCTGCTCTTACTTCACTCTCCCTAGACCCTACGATATGAGTGAGGTGTTACTGAGTATGTTTGTTTGTTTGTACAAAGTGGCCTGCTTTATGAGATGCATATGTGGTTATTTCCTGCAACAATAATTTAATTGAAGTTAAGAGAGACTATGAATATAATCAAGCACAATCTGCCATTATTAAGTTTTCATTAAAGGATGATGTGTTTCTGAATGATACTTTTTTTTTTAGATGTTATTACACTGTCATCAGAGGGGAGCATATTAAGAGCTTGGAACCTTCCTGATGGTCAGATGGTGTGGGAGTCTTTTTTATCAGGGTCAAAGTCCTTCAAGGCATTATTAACTGTTCCTGTGAGTAACATAAAGTCTTATGCTTTTTACTGCATTCTACACTCCATTTTTTTTCAACCCCTCATGGTAGGTTAACTGATCTGAAACATGGCTTCGGTAGTTTAGAGGTTAAGCTTCCGCCATATAAAATGGTGAAGCGTAACTTGACCTGAAAATCTAACCTCTTTGCCATTTGATTAAACCTAAAACTCAGATTGGCGCACCGTTATTTTTGGTTTCGTATCTACTAACACCTACACCTCAATCATATCTGGTCAGGGTTGTTAGAGTAAATAAACAGCATGGGAAATAATATACATTGCTGACTGTCTGAAGCATGTTATTTTGTTATCTGAACATACATTTTTGTGCTAACAACAGTTGTAACAAATTGATGTTCTCGTTATAATAATGAATATTCCTACAATATGTATGGTGAATTTTACTTTTTTCAGTCAAACTTGAAGGTGGATCTGGACAGTCCAATTTTTGTTTACAGTGGGGCAAGTCTTCATGCCATTTCTAGCATTGATGGGGAATATCTTTGGAAAAAGGACTTTGCAACTGAAGGGTCTGACCAATTCAACTTTTAATTCTTTATTCAGTTCCTTCATTGTAGTAGCTGACCTATGATAGCTATATCTATTCTCTTCCTGTGCAGCAGCACTGATGTTCATCAGTTGATTCTTCCTGGTGGGAGTGATATCCTTCATGTTGTAGGAGTTTCTGATTCATCTCAGTTTGATGCCTATGAGATGATTTTAAGAGCGGAGGCTTACTGAAACATTTAAGCGCTTCATTTCCTGGTGGCATGAACGGGGAAATATTGCCAATTTCAGGTGACAGATTTGTGGTACTGGATGCTTTAAGGTCAGCTTTGGTGTTAATAACCATAAAAATGGACACATCCACCTTGAACAAACCTATGTTTCAGATCTCATTCACGGGTCTTCTGGGAACACGGTTATTTTACCTTCAAAGCTTTCAGGAATTTTTTCTCTAAGAACAGACAATTGCATAGTTTTTGTTAAAGTAACCAATGAAGGGAAATTAAATGTAATGGAGAAGGTTGATAAATCGGTGGTTGTTAGTGATGCATTGCCCCTTTCAGAAGGTGAACAAGCTTTTGCACTTGTTCAACATGGAGATAGTAAGATTGAGTTATCTGTAAGGCTTGTTCATGACATGAGTAGCAATCACCTCAAGGAAACTGTCAAGATGGACCACGAGAGAGGATTCGTGGACAAAATTTTCATCAATAATTATGTTAGAACAGATAGATCCCATGGTTTTAGAGCATTGATTGTAATGGAAGATCATTCATTACTATTGCTACAACAAGGTGAGATTGTCTGGACTAGAGATGATGGACTTGCTTCGGTTATTGATGTGACAACATCAGAACTACCTGTGGAAAAGTTGGTGTATCAGTAGCAAAGGTTGAGCACAGCCTTTTTGAGTGGCTGAAGGTATTAAACTTCATGTGATGCTTTTGATATGGGCACATGCTAAACTTTTCAATCATCATCATATTTATTCCTTGCAAATAATACATGTTAAAGATTTGATTATAAACTTGGTCCGAAAAAGTTTCTTGCAGAACTGTAAAAATACACTTTTGTTTCTTATGCAATAAAATGATTTTATTTCTCCAAGTTATACTGTGATCAGCAACTCTTTGATGATGATCTTTTTTCTCTTAATGGGATGTGTATTGCCAGTAACTCATGATAGTTTAACTCTTAAATGGAATAACTATTTATATGGTAGATTATGGATTTAACACGGAATCTAAGAGATTATGATTTTTGTTTAAGGGTCATATGCTGAAGCTAAAAGGAACTTTAATGCTTGCAACACCGGAAGAAACAGTAGCTATACAAAAGATTAAGTTACAGAATTCTGAGAAAAGCAAGATGACCCGTGATCATAACGGCTTCCGTAGGCTGCTTATACTACTTACAAGAGCTGGCAAGCTTTACGCGTTACACACCGGAGACGGACGAGTTGTCTGGTCCACCCTACTTCAATCTCTATGCACCACATCACAACAGCAATGTGCTTGTCTCAAATTGCACCAGTGGCAAATCCCGCACCATCATGCACTGGATAACAACCCATCTGTTCTTGTTATTGGCAGATGTGGACTTTCTTTGACATCCCTGAGTGCATTGTCAACTGTTGATGCCTACACTGGAAAAGAGCTTCAAAGTACGAGTCCTGCAAAACATTCCACCGTGCAAGTTATTTCGTTACCATTTAGGGATTCCATCGAGCAGCAGCTTCATTTATTGATAGATGCTGATAAACGTGCTCATTTGTACCCACCAACTCCTGAAGCTGTTCATATCTTCCAACGCGAGTCTGAAAATGTGTATTGGTACTCTGTTGAATCTGAAGCTGGTATATTGAGGGGGTATGGGGTGAAAAAAACTCATTCCAGTAACATGCCTAACGATTACTGCTTTGAGACTAGGAACTTATGGTCTGTTGTGTTTCCATCAGAATCAGAGAAAATAATCGCAACAGTGACAAGAAAACCAAATGAGTATGTTTTTTTTATATTGCATGAAACTAGTTAAAGCCAATGAAATTTGGTCCAATCTCCATTTCAGGTAACTTGTCGTCTACTCTTTCATCTAGAAAAGCCCTTAAAATAATTATCAACTGATGCATACAGGTTACCTGGTCAAAATGCTGATGACTTGTCACTTATTTGGCTTTTCTTTGATGGGCTTTTACTATTGCTTACCTTAAAATGAAAGTTCTTTTTTCAAATTTGAGGGTCTTTGTTAAGCCTGGCAAAATGGGCGGGTTGGGTAACAGGTCATAACGGGTTTGGGTTAGGATAGGTGTGAGTCATGATGAATTTATGTTAGGTTTCAAATCAGATTGGTTCAGTGGAAGCAATCAAACACACACAAAATCAATTAGAAAAGAGAATAGGCACGCGATTGAGAGTGGTTTGGTCAAGATGACCTACATTCACTATGCAACTGAGGTTTATCTTTATTAGGTGCTACAAGAATACAATTACATCCAAGGGATATTTATAATACCAAGATTAGGGTTAGTAAATTAGGAACTAAATAATCAGCCATAAATAGAAAACAAACAGGCCTAGGGCTGGGTGCTACATATCTAACAGCCTCTAGGGCCGGCTGCTTCTAAACCCTACTGATGTACCATCCTAAACAAAACCCAAAGCCTTTATAACCCAATAATCTCCCACTTGAAGGCTTTGCAACACAAACACCATCCGAGTAAACTCAAATCCAATAATTCTAGTATTCTTTCCAAGCTTCAATTTCAATCAGCTAAGACTTCATCATAACCCCTAATTGCATCCCCCTCGTCATCAAGTACGTGAAGGGTCAGTTGAGCCCTTGAGCTCCAACTCATTCTCTATCTCAACTGGAATGCACGATCTGCCAGTTCCAGAGATAACCTGAGAATCGCCAACACTTTCCTCATTCAGCAAGAGTTCCATAGGATAGATTTTATCAATCGGATTGCCGGTCTTCAAAACCCAACGTTGTTTTCAGAATGTACTCAGAGCATGCCTCATGTTCCACTGTCACCAAACCCCTGACCTAGTTCAAACCTTTGATTCCTCTCAATTTGAATCACCTTGGCACCAGGAGTCACTCTTGCAAATTGAACCCTCTTTTGCCCCTTTGACTCAGCGAGACCCGACTTTGGTTTGAGGGATGGTTACATTTCCCTTAGCACGTACTTCCATCATGTAAAATGTTCCACTCTTGTTTCTAGTTTCCATGAGCAATAATTAGATTTCCTTTGGTTACCTTCCATTTATCTCCACCAAACTTTACTTCAAGTCCCTGTTTATCTAGTTGACTGAGATAAGTCTCTTCTTCATAGCTGGAACAACCCTGACATCATTCAAGTTCCATATGGTTCCCAATTGAGCTACAGAATTAATATCACCCATGTCTATAACATCATAAACATCACCATTAGCTATTCGTACCTTCCCAAAGTTACCAACTTTTAGATTCATCATCATTTCCCCGTTGTGCGTAGCATGAAATGAAAGTCTGGAATCCATAACCCAAGAGTCTATGATGCTTTCCTCACTACACATTAATGCATCATCACAGTAGATGGCCTTAGCAGTGTTTACCTTAGCAGATTTTCCATGTTATCGATTTGGACATTGGATCTCAACATGTTCAACCTCATTGCAGATCCAACGTTTCACAGTCTTTCGAGTTCTAGATGAACTTCTTCCACAACTCACACTGCTTCTGTTGTTTTCCTTTGCCCATATGTAACATCTTAGAAGATGATCCACTACCAGTGCTTTTCCTGCGAATGTCTTCACCCAACACAATATCCCGAACCTCTTCAAATGTAAAACCATTAGTCCCCGTAGAACTAGCAACATCCGTTACAGTCAAGGTTTAAAAGAACGGAATCGCGCCTCGAGGCGTTTTCCTTCTGCCTCACGAGGCGTACGCCTCAAGGCGAAACGAGGCGTAAGTCCGAGGCGGGAGTAAATAAATAAATAATTTTATAATATATATGTCAAAAAAAATACTAAATATCAATTAAAGAACTTTTATAACTAATTTCAGCATCAAATTCAATAAACATAAAAAGGACAAAGTCTATAAAACAGAAAAATACTTCGCACAATGCTTATGTTTTTATTTAGAAATAATTTGAATAAGATAGTATTGAAAATTGAAATTGATGATCAAAATATCAAATAAAAGTACACTCCTTATATAAGATATTAAAATTAATATTAATATACATAAATATAATAAGTAAAAAGAATATTTCATAGTTCCATACTACGTATTACCAAAGAAACAAAATTAGGGTTTTCTTTTTCACGCATGTTCTCCTTCACGCATTCTTT
Organism: Mikania micrantha; assembly: GCA_009363875.1. Classification (NCBI taxonomy): domain Eukaryota; kingdom Viridiplantae; phylum Streptophyta; class Magnoliopsida; order Asterales; family Asteraceae; genus Mikania; species Mikania micrantha. The sequence goes on along the minus strand of CM018694.1, from coordinate 1,139,675 downwards.
CACAGCAACTTCTCCTTCACAGCAGCTCTTCTCCTTCACACAGCCCTTCACCTTCATCGTATCTACTCCACAATCGCAGGTATTCCTAAATCGATGCTCAATTTTTCATTTTGCCCGCTCAATTTCTTAACTCGGCGCAATTGGCCGCAATCCACGATCGGCGCAACATGCGTCTAACACTGGATCATTTCGTCTGTAGAGGTGATTCCGTCGACCATTTCGTCTGAAATCAGTGTCTCTTCGTCTGTAGAGGTGATTCCGTCGACCATTTCGCGATTTTACACAATTAGGTACGTGATTCGTTAACAACCGCCTCTAATTACCTCACCGCCTCAAGCCCATCTATACTGCCTCAGCCCAGTGAGGCGTACGTTTCTTAAAAGGTTGTGAGGCGCTGCCTCAAAACGAATTTCTCCCGTTTCGCCTTGAGGCGCCCCTAAAGGCGCCACCTCAGACCGTTTTTTTAAACCATGGTTACAGTTCCAGGCCAACTATCAGGTACAGAAGATAGCAAAATCATAGCTTGAGTCTCATCATCAAACTTCATGCCTACAGAAGCTAACTTGGACATGATCGAGTTAAAATTATTAATGTGACCTGTGACTGAACATCCTTCATGCATCCTAGTCATGAATAACTCTCTAATCAAGAACACCTAGATGGCTTTTCATACATGTTTGATAGAGCAGTTATCATAACCTGTGACTGAACATCCTTCATGCATCCTAGTCATGAATAACTCTCTAATCAAGAACACCTAGATGGCTTTTCATACATGTTTGATAGAGCAGTTATCATACTACGTGTTGTGGTTTCCTGCATTATATTGAATGCAACACTCCTCGTCAGTGACAATGTAATACCCCTCTAGCCATTTTGTCCTTTGAGTTCCAATGTTTGAGTAGTTCCAATGTTTGACTCAAGGACAAAAGGGCTAAAGGGGTTATTACATTGTCACTGACGAGGAGTGTTGCATCCGCTTCGTCTTCCTTATCTTATCAGGCTTTCCAAGACCACATCCAAATCTTTCAGACCAAGCAATGCCTCTATTTGCATCTTCCACCATGCGAAATCGGTCCCATCAAACTTTTCAATTTGTACTCTCCTGTCTTCAGCCATTGCAAATAAGAAAAAAAGTCGAAACAAGAAATCCGATACTCGATTGTGATGAACGATCAAAGATTAAGTTTATAAAGAAGCCAAGAAAGGAAATTAGTCGAAACCAAGCAACCTCCAATAAAACCAAAACCCAAAAATAAATACCTGAACCGGTAATTTTTTTTCTTCTTGCAGCCCGAATGTAAACCAGAAACTTCAAGAGTTCAAAACTGAAACCCAAATTGCAGAAAAACACCCAAAACAGCCCAATCGAACAGCAGTCTGATTCAAACAGCAGCAATCAGTACCAAAACAACCTCTCTGTGATTTCACCAGAACGGAACATCAATCCGTCTGAATCAACAGCAAACGTCCCGAACAGCAGCCAGAACCAGTCTAAAACTGACAGAAACAGCAGCCCTTTCTGTCTCTCCCTTTTGCGACGACAAGGGTTTCTCCAACCCTAATCGCAGCAAAAAACAGTCCCTTCTTTTCCTCCCGTGATTGAACCATGCAGAACCGTGTGTTTACAGAAACTGTTGCTCTGATACACTTGTTAGGTATCTAATCATAGTCTGTTCAGCTGAAGCAATCAAACAAACACTCACAACCAATTAGAAGAGAGAAAAGACACGAGATTTAGAGTGGTTGGTCAAGGTGACCTACATCCACTATGCAACTAGGGTTTATCTTTATTAGTTGCTACAAGAATACAATTACATCTTAGGATATTTATAATACCAAGATTAGGGTTAATAAATTAGGAAAGTGAATAGTCAGCCATACATAGAAACAAAAACAACCCTAGGGCCGACACAAATCTAACAGTCTCTAGGGCGGCTGCTTCTAAACCGACTGATGTACCATCATGAACAAAACCCAAAGCCTTTTATAACCTAACATTTTAAGCAAAATCAATATTGGTCTAAATGAAGTCATTTGTAAAAGTTTCAATTTTGTTCAAGTGAAAATTAGTTGTAACTAACAAATAGTCATTTTAATAATTTTTAGTGATTTTCTC